>CM035442.1:128446849-128486849 GCA_020310875.1 Ceratopteris richardii
GATCATATCATAAAGAACTGTCCAAAACTGGCTGCTAAAGAGGCAAAGAAGAAAGAGGCTGGAATGGTTGTTGCCGAGGCCTCTACACCAAAAACACAGTCTGCTAATCTTGTGCAGGAAGAAGAATGGGTGTTTACTACTATCTGCAGTTTTGACCCATCTTCTCATGAACAGTGCATGTCTGTAGTAGACTCAGATGTTTGGTATTTTGACAGTGGGGCGACCAAACATATTACCTCGCAGTGCAGTTTCTTCTCTTCACTCGTGCCTGCCCCTACAGGGAACACTGTTACATGCACCAACACCTCCTCTTATCGTGTTATGGGAGTTGGTAAGATCATTTTGACTACTAATGATGGTAGTCCTTTCACTTTGTCAGATGCTTTATTTGTGCCAGGGATCAAGAAGAATCTTTTATCAGTTTCTACATTAGCCAAGATTGGCTTGGTTGTGAAATTTGTTGATGAGAGATGTACAATTCATGATATGTCGAATGGCGATGTGATTATTGCTTTTGGCATTTTATGTCATGGGCTGTATAAGCTCATAGACTATGAAAGATCTGTAAATGATTTGGCATGTGCAGTAAATGATTCGCAGGCTATGTCAGATGCAAAGCTTTGGCATGCACGCTTTGGTCATCTGAATTTTGCTAGTTTGCTACACCTGCAAAAATCTAAAATGGTGTCCTCGTTTCCCAAACTTGAGGTGCCTGGAAAACATGTTTGTGAAGGCTGTATTTTGGGCAAAATGCAGCGTTCATCCTTCCCAAAAGATGGTTCAGTTCGGGCTACTAAGAAATTGCAGCTTGTACATAGTGATGTCTGTGGTCCTATGCAGACACCTTCTTTTGGGAATTATCTTTACTTCGTGACTTTCATCGATGATTTTTCCAAGCATGCATGGGTATATCCATTGAAGGCAAAGTCCGAAGTGTTCATGTGCTTCAAACAGTTTTTGGTTTTGGCTGAAAATCTGTCAGCATGTAAAATGGGCACCCTCCGTTATGATCGAGGGGGGGAATATATGTCTTCTGATTTTAATGCATGTCTTGGATGAACGTGGGATAAAACACCAGTGTACAGTGCCGTATACACCTCAAACGGAATGGAGTTGCTAAACGAAACAACAGGTTACTCATGGAGATGGCGAGGTGCATGGTCAAAAGTTAGGCTTTACAACATAGTTTCTGGCTTGAGGCTGTCATGTGTGCAACATATGTACTAAATAGGTGTCCCACTAAAGCATTGTAGTGAATCACTCCATATGAGGCTTGGCATGATCGCAAGCCATCAATTGCTCATCTGCGTGTTTTTGGTTGTTTGGCATATGCACTAGTGCCTGAACAATATCGCAGAAAATTGGATAATAAGGCAGTAAAATGTTATTTTGTTGGGTACAGTTCTGAAAGTAAAGGCTATCATCTGTATCATCCACATACTAAACTCATTCTGGTTAGCCGTGATGTTGTCTTTGTGGAAGATGCTATTCAACCATTGCTTTCATGTACTAAGGAGACATCTGTTAGCTCCAAAGACATGTATGATACTTTGATGCCTCTTTTTACAGGTGGACAGTCTAGTGCTGGTCCTAATGAGGCAACTTCTCAGCCTTTGCAGGTTTCATATGATGATGTAGATCATTCCATTTCTAATGCAGATTTACATGATGCACTTGTTGATGATAGAGCTGATATTGAGCAGGCAAAAACTATGCCAAAATGGCTGGTGCAGACTTTGCGTGACAGTAAATTAGATGCACCTTTGTCATATTGTACTCGTTCAGGCTCTCATAGTGCCTCTTTTGCATCAGATTGCTATGCTATGGCTGCGTCTAGTCTCTGTGATGAGAATGAGCCTGTTTCTTTTGATGAAGCACAGAAGTCAGAAAATTGGATGGCTGCTATGCAATCTGAATATGATGCTATAATGAAGAATGGTACATGGTCTTTATGTGACTTGCCTCCTGGCAAGAAGGCCATTGGCACTAAGTGGGTATACAAGCTGAAGCGTAAACCTGATGGTACAATTGACAGGTATAAGGCTAGGCTTGTTGCAAAGGGTTATGTGTAGGAAAGAGGCATTGATTTTGATGAGACCTTTGCACCTACATGCCATATGACTACTATTCGGAGCATTTGTGCACTTGCAGCCCATCATGGTTGGAATGTACATGAGTTGGACATTAAAACAACATTTCTGAATGGTGACTTGCATGAAGAAGTGTATGTTTTTCAGCCCCGTGGCATTGTGCAGAAAGGGCATGAAAACCAGGTCTGTAGGTTAAAGAAGGCATTATATGGTTTAAAGCAAGCACCACGTGCTTGGTATGAGAAGATACATGCCTATCTGGTTGCACATGATTTTGAGAACAGTCCAACGGAAAGCACCTTATATGTAAAGCGTGCTAATGATGTGCTTCTGATCATTGTTGTCTATGTTGACGACATGCTGCTCACTGGTCCTATTGAGAACCATATTGCTGATTTTAAGGCTAATTTGCATGCCTCATTTGAGATATCTGATTTGGGGCATTTGCATCACTATTTGGGCATTCAATTTATGCAAGTTGATGGTGGAATGGCTTTGTGTCAAACGAAATATATTGACACAGTATTGCAACGTTTTGGCCTTGAAGACTGTAAGCCTATTGCCACTCCTATGGAGACAGGTTTACGATTAAGTCTTCATGATGCTGGAGATGCATTTGATGCTGTTCTCTATCACCAGGCTGTTGGATGCTTGATTTACTTGCGCATTACTCGGCCAGATATTCAGTTTGCTGTCTCACAGATGAGCAGGTTTATGCATTGCCCAAGAGTCACGCATTGGAAGGCGGTTAAGTGCATCTTTCGCTACTTGAGTGGTACTCGGCTACTTGGGTTGTTTTAGCCCAAAGGGGGATCACTACTGCCAGATTTGCATGCTTTTTCTGACTCAGATTGGGCTGGTTGCTATGACACTCGTGTGTCCACCAGTGGTTTTTGCTTCATGCTTGGTAGCTCATGTATATCTTGGTTGAGCAAGAAGCAACCTACTGTGGCCACTTCCAGTTTTGAGGCTGAGTATAGGGCAACTTTCACAGCGACTGTTGAGTGTGTGTGGCTTAGACGCCTTATGGTTGATTTGGGTGTTGGCCAGTCTTCTGCCACCACCATCTTCACTGACAGTCAGAGCGCATTGGCAGTTGCGAGGAACCCTGTGTTCCATGCTCGCACTAAGCACATTGAGGTGCATTATCACTATGTCAGGGAGAGGTTCTCTGCTGGGGAGATCAGCTTGGCATATGTGCCCACGCAGGAGAACATAAGAGACCTTTTCACGAAGGCTCTACCTAGGGAGAAGTTTGAAGCTTTCCGCAAAGCTTTGGGCTTACTTCCTTTTGTGGAGTGATTTCCACATAGCTTGGCACTTCCTTATACATGAGTCGTTCCTTGTGATATTCGCGTGCTTCCGCAGACGACTAACTCCAACAAGGCGTCTGAGCCACACACACTCAACAGTAGCTGTGAAAGCTGCCCTATACTCAGCTTCACAACTAGAAGTGGCCATAGTAGGCTGCTTCTTGCTCAACCAAGATATACATGAGCTAGCAAGCATGAAGCAAAAGACACTAGTGGACACACGAGTGTCATAGCAACCAGCCCAATTAGAGTCAAAAAAAGCATGCAAATCTGGCGGTAGTGATCCCCCTTGGGATAAAACAACCCAAGTAGCCGAGTACCACTCAAGTAGCGAAAGATGCGCTTAATCGCCTGCCAATGCTTCACTCCTGGGCAATGCATAAACCTGCTCATCTGTGAGACAAAAAACTGAATATCTGGCAGAGTAATGCATAAGTGAATCAAGCATCCAATAGCCTGCTGATAGAGAACAACACCAAATGCATCTCCAGCATCATGAAGACTCAAACGTAAACCCATCTCCATAGGAGTGGCAATAGGCTTACAGTCTTCAAGGCCAAAACGCTGCAATAATGTGTCAATATATTTCATTTGACACAAAGCCATTCCACCATCAACTTGCATAAACTGAATGCCCAAATAGTGATGCAAATGCCCCAAATCAGACATCTCAAATGAGGCATGCAAATTAGCCTTAAAATCAGCAATATGGTTCTCAATAGGACCAGCGAGCAACATGTCGTCAACATAGACAACAATGATCAGAAGCACATTATTAGCATGCTTAACATATAAGGTGCTTTCAGTTGGACTGTTCTCAAAACCATGTGCAATCAAATAGGCATGTATCTTCTCATACCAAGCACGTGGTGCTTGCTTTAAACAATATAATGCCTTCTTTAACCTGCACACCTAGTTTTCATGCCCTTTCTGCACAAAGCCACGAGGCTGAAAAACATACACTTCTTCATGCAAGTCACCATTCAGAAAAGCAGTTTTAATGTCCGACTGATGTACATTCCAACCATGATGGTTTGCAAGTGCACAAATGCTCCGAACAATAGTCATACGACATGTAGGTGCAAAGGTCTCATCAAAATCAATGCCTCTTTCCTGCACATAACCCTTTGCAACAAGCCTAGCCTTATACCTGTCAACTGTACCATCAGGTTTACGCTTCAGCTTGTATACCCACTTAGTGCCAATGGCCTTCTTGCCAGGAGGCAAGTCACATAAAGACCAAGTACCATTCTTCATTATTGCATCATATTTAGATTGCATAGCAGCCATCCAATTTTCTGAATTTTGTGCTTCATCAAACGAAATAGGCTCATTCTCATCACAGAGACTAGATGCAGCCATAGCATAACAATCTGATGCAAAAGAGGCACTATGAGAATGTGAACGAGTACGATATGACAGAGGTGCATCTAATTTGCTGTCATGCAAAGTCTGCACCAGCCATTTTGGCATAGTTTTTGCCTTCTCAATATCAGCTCTCTCATCAACTAGTGCATCATGTAAATCTGCATCAGAAATGGAATGATCTGTATAATCACATGAAACCTGCAAAGGCTAAGAAGTTGCCTCATTAGGACCAACACTAGACTGTCCACCTGTAAAAAGAGGTAGCAAAGTATCATACATGTCATTGGAGCTAACATATGTCTCCTTAGTACATGAAAGCAATGGCTGAATAGCATCTTACACAAAAACAACATCATGGCTAACGAGAATGCATTTAGTCTATGGATGATACAGACGATAGCCTTTACTTTCAAAACTGTATCCAACAAAAATACATTTTACTGCTTTATCATGCAATTTCCTGTGATGTTGTTTAGGCAGTAATGCATATGCCAAACACCCAAAAACACACAGATAAGCAACAGATGGCTTGCGATCATGCCAAGCCTCATATGGAGTGATAGACTGCAGGGCTTTAGTGGGACACCTGTTAAGTACATATGCTGCACACATGATAGCCTCAAGCCAGAAACTATGTGGTAAAGACTGACTCTTGATCATACACCTCGCCATCTCCATGAGTGAACTGTTCTTTCATTCAACAACTCCATTTTGTTGAGGTGTATACGACACTGTACATTGGTGTTTTATCCCATGTTTAGCCAAAAATGCATTAAAATCAGAAGACATATATTCCCCCCCTTGATCAGAACGGAGGGTGCCCATTTTACATGCTGACAGATTTTCAGCCAAAACCAAAAACTGTTTGAAGCACATGAACACTTCGGACTTTGCCTTCAATGGATATACCCATGCATGCCTGGAAAAATCATCGATGAGTTTTACTCATCAGTGGGGCCACCCTTCCCTCTCGCAACGTACCGACCTCACCATCTCTGATCAGTACCCGATCGTCATCACTTTTCAACCCCCCACCAAGTTCCGTAAGGCTCCGTGGTTCCATGCCAGTGTGCCCTCCTTCTCTCTCCCCTCCGTCCATCAATAAATTTCTGATGTGTGGAAGGAGGCATTCGCCTCTGGCTTGTCCCCAGCCAAGTGTTGGAGAAGTGCGGTGGATAAGTCACGACAGATCATGATTAGATCCAGGAAGATGCTGGAGACCGTGCGGCGGGCTCGTAGAGAAGGTCTATATCATAGACTCTAGCGGCTCGAGGAGGAAGTGAACAAAGGAAAATCTCAAGCCCAGAAAGGACTTCGAAAAATCAGAGCGCTGCTGAGATACGAGGAAGAGATACAAAGGAAAAATTTTCAAATTTTCTTCAAGGAGTGGTGGGCTGGCAAAGCCGACAAACCCACCAAAGAGATGTGCCGTATCCTCAAAAGGAAACACAACAGAGAATCGATCCCCTTATTGCTTGACGCAAATGGCAATGTATGCAACACGGAAGAAGATAATTTTGGGATCATTGAAGGACACTTCACGAGACTCCTGGGGACATCAAACCCCCTCTCCCACCATAGAAGGGACTGTATGGCAGCCATATCTAGGGTTTCCCCCCACAGGATACCACCCAACCTTCACTCTCTGCTTCATGCCTCTATCTCTGAAGCCGAAATCATTGAGGTCATTGATGCCCTCCCCTCAGGTAAAAGCCCGGGACCCGACGGGCTCACTAACTTTAAATCCTTCAAGTTGGTGGTTGCCACCCCTCTTCGTTTGGTTTGGCAAGAGGCACTCAAGTTTGGCGCGCTTCCTTCTTGTCTCAACAATGGCATTATCAAGTTAGTACACAAAAAAGGGGAAAAGAACAGAATAGAGAACTGGCGTCCCATTACAATGCTCCAAACAGGATACAAGATCATCGCCAAAGTCATTGCCAACAGAATCTCTTGCCACTTGAGAGCGTGGTTAAGCGAGGACCAAAAAGGCTTCATCAAAGGCAGGTCAATTTTGGAAACCATTATAGATATCTGGGAAGGTCTTGAATTTGCAAATGAGTCTAAACAAGAAGTTGTTTTCCTCAAGATCGACTTTGATAAAGCCTACGACAGGCTAGAATGGGACTATATTCTACAGTCGCTACATGATCTTGGATGTAGTCAGAAATTCACCAAGATGATCGCGACCCTTCTCGGAAACGCATCGACCCAAATTAACATTAATGGAAATCTTTCAAAGGTGATCAAACTTAGAAGATCTATCAGACAAGGGTGCCCATTGGCTCCCCTTCTCTTTGCCATTGCCACGGAAGGGCTTAGCAGGCTGGTGGAGCATCAGGTGGAAGCTGGTAACATTAAAGGCCTTCGTTTGCCGCATGACCACAGTCAGATCACCATGAGACTTTTTGCCGATGATATGAACGCTTTTGTGCACAATGATAGTACCAACCTTGAGACGTTCTGGAAGTGTCTTGCTACTTTTTGTGAAGCCTCTGGATCCATAATCAACCACTCTAAGACCGCCTTTAGAGCTATTGGTGGATCACAGCCCGACCTTCTCATTGATCATGGCTGTCAAATCATTCCGCAGGGCCAAATTTTTCGGCTTCTTGGGATTCCCTTGGGGTTTGGCGTCTCTATGGAACAGCGGTGGAACTGGGTGCTTGCCAAACTCGAAAACAAGCTTAACTATTGGAGAGGTATGCAAATCAATCTTGCTGGTCGTGCTATGGTTATCAACACGTTCCTCTTATCATCTACCATTTATTTCCTTTCTTGTTGGAGACCGAAAGAGCATGATCTGTCCAAACTGGATAGTATTTGTAGAAACTTCCTTTGGACGGGCGACCACAATAGGAGGGGGGTGCCTAAAATCAAATGGTCCATCTGCACCAGCCATAGAGATAGTGGGGGACTTGGTATCTTGGACATTGGGTGCATGGCTAACAAACTGTCGGCCAAATGGATGATTAAGGCTTGGTGCAACGGGGAGGCCTCGTGGGCCAAGCTGATCTTCAGAAACAAGAATGAGTTGGCACTCATGGGTTTCCCAAATTGGAAGAATCTTGACATCTTGACCTTGCTGTTTTCCCCGATCCCCGTCTTCCCGAAAGGCTCTAATCTGGTGTGCTCCCTTTGGAAGAGCTGGAATAAAGTCAAAAGCTTCACAAGAATAAGTGAAGACTGGAAGTGGGCTGCCGGTATCAGACAAAACGACTCTATCTGGTTTCCGATCCATGGCATCCGCAGTGTGGAATCTTGGAACATTCAAAATGCCAAGAAGCTATGGAACAAAGGCTTCAAAAAATGGAAACATCTCTGGAAACAAGACACCAACCGCTGGATCAACTTTGAGGATATTGACCCTAGCATCAACATTTTGCATGAAGAATGGAACACTTTGCAAAGCAGATGTCTCGCCTGGGACCGACACAAAGTTCGCCTTCTCATGGGACACGACATGTCGAGCTCGCTTGGCCTCAAATGGCACAATGGGAATAGCCTATCAAAAATCCCGAACATCAAAGAAACGATCGACTATCAGGCTAACCTTAACAGAAAGTGGTGCCTATCATGGACGCGGCTTCGGTGGGACATGAAGTTCATGGCTATCTGGCACCCCCTCATAGAAATCAAAAAGTCTGTCCTCTTATGGCAAATTCTTCATCATGGAATCTGGACCAACCTTAAGGCTAGCAAAATTTGTGGGATCCCTCCCTGGTGCAAACGCTACCACCGGGCTATCGAAGATGTTTCACACATCTTCTTTACCTGCCCCAACTCCAACAGACTCTGGCAGGTGGTTGGAAAGAGGATTAGACTTCAAAAACGTCTCAGTTGGCAGCAAGCCCTACTGGGAGAAGCGATCGGCTGCTCCGCGACTCTCTGGAACGCCATCAGAGGGGAGGTCCTATGGAAAATCTGGCGGGAAAGATGTGCTTTCAACTTCGGTAACTCCCCCAAGGAGTGGTCAATTGAGAAATCGCTGTTCCTCCTTGGCAAAAGGATTGTCAACTGTAAAAAATCCCCCCCCTTTAGGCATCATCAAGTACTCCTTTTGATCGATAACAAGCTTAAACCCAAGTGGGCCCCGCATGAGGGTGATGAGAGGGTAATTAACCTTCTTTGTAATGTCATCTAAGCTCTGTAAAAGCTTCCCCTGCTTTGTGGGATTTGGGGGGTCCCGTGGGCACTAGTCCCCTTCTCTTGTACTTTTCTTTATTTAATTCAAGTCCGGGAGAGTAGGCTATTGCCGAACTTCCTTTATATTAAAAAAAAAAAATCATCGATGAAAGTCACGAAGTAAAGATAATTCCCAAAAGAAGGTGTCTACATAGGACCACAGACATCACTATGTACAAGCTGCAATTTCTTAGCAGCCCGAACTGAACCATCTTTTGGAAAGGATGAATGCTGCATTTTGCCCAGAATACAGCCTTCACAAACATGTTTTCTAGGTGCCTCAAGTTTGGGCAAAGAGGACACCATTTCAGATTTCTGCAGGCGTAGCAAACTAGCAAAATTGAGATGACCAAAGCGTGCATGCCAAAGCTTTGCATCTGACATAGCCTCAGAATCATTTACTGCACATGCCAAATCATTTACAGATCTTTCATAGTCTATGAGCTTATACAACCCATGACATAAAATGCCAGAAGCAATAATCATATCACCATTTGACAGATCATGAACTATACACCTATCATCAATAAATTTCACAAGCAAGCCAATCTTGGCTAATGCAGAAACTGATAACAGGTTCTTCTTGATCCCTGGCACAAATAAAGCATCCGACAAAGTGAAAGAACTACCATCAGCAGTAGTCAAAATGATCTTACCAACTCCCATAGCAGGATAAGAGGAGTTGTTGGCGCATGTAACAGTATTCCCTGTAGGGGCAGGCTCGAGTGAAGAGAAGAAACTGCACTACGAGGTAATATGTTTGGTCACCCCACTGTCAAAATACCAAACATCTGAGTCTACTGCAGACATGCACTGCTCATGAGAAGATGGGTCAAAACTGCAGACAGTAGTAAACGCCCATTCTTCTTCCTGCACAAGATTAGCAAACTGTGTTTTTGGTGTAGAGGCCTCTACAACAACCATTCCAGCCTCGCAGAAAATTGACTATATCTCAAAAAGTTGAATAGAACTTCCCAGACGAATTCCGCTAGACTTGTAGCAGACTTCAAGACGCTTATACTGGCGAATAGAAACTGGTATATACCTTTGCCACAAAAAGACGAAATAGCCTGCACAAGCACTGCAATAGTGTGTTCGGAGGCCGAAACAAGCTCAGATCGCAATTTCGGCACCACAAAGTGAAGCCGTTTTGATCTCAAAAACATGTTGAGTATGCTCACAAAAATTCGTGCGATTCTGAGACTGCAAACGGAGGGAGTGTTGACGGCCCCCTAGATGAAGCGACGACCTGCTCTGATACCAATTGTTGGAGATAGACGTCTGCGGAAGCATGCGAACAACACAAGGAAGGAGAAGAAGCTTGGAGCACAACACACAATACTGAATGTATTACTAGAGAATGTACAAAGATAAGTAGCCCATTAGGGCAATAGGCGTATACACAAGCCGGGGGAAAAAACCTCCTAAAGAGGGAAAAAAGTGCCCCGACAGTCCTAGAGTAATCACACACATCACTACCTAAATATATCAATAGTTCTAGAACCGGATTCACCACATGTTTCCATAGTTCAGGTTTTACTTTGAGCAGCTCTTCTAAGGTGAGATGACACTCTTCACGACTTAAGTGTTTCTTGGAACCACTGAGTGTTCCTTTCTTATTAGTATTGTTGGAGCTATTATTTGAAGAGACTCACATTCCCATGGGCGTATGAATTGTGGCAACTCTTGTAAAGAATTACATTAAATCTGCTCTAGGGTAATTCTTGTCCAGGTTTGCAATTGTTGGCCCTTCTTAAAGTCGAACATGGTAGACCTTGACCATCATGTCCAAGCCTTTTGGGGTTGGATCTGTGAGAATAGACCCTGGTTATGATCTATTCACAATGCGTGGTGGGGTGGGATGAAGTGGAGTGGATGGATTTTTCAACATGCGAGGGGTTTTGAGATGCAATGTCTACAATTTATATTTTTGCATCTCTCAATCTTTCTTCTAGTTTGGGTAAATTTCTAGCCCATTTACAATTGGCCTTCTCCCTGGTATCCTTTCAGGTTCTTGTTTTCCTCTTACTAAGCTCTCCTAATTCACTTGACTCTGATTGTTCAGCTAGTTTAGCATGTTGTAAGGCTTTTGCCCTAGTGACTACTTGTATAGGAGCCATGTTAATGCTACTTGAACATGAATCCACCATTAAGCCTACCACATTAATTGTTGTAACCTTGGGCTCACTAGAGTGGTTCCTTGGAAAATTTCTCGAGAGATGTTCTTTGCTGCACTTAGGACAAAAGCCCTGTACTATGATGGTATGTCCTTGTCTCAGAGCTAGTGGCTAGCGACATTCATGAATGAAATGGTCACCTTGACATCTAAAACATGGTCCTCTAGGGGCTTGTGGCCTCATTTGTTTCAATTCGGGCCTGGGGTTGGGATTCATATACATGACATTGGAGTATTTTGGCTCCCAATTTGGTTCCATAGGTAGTGCCTCATATTGATACAGATAAGTATCACTATGCTCAAGTGACTCTATGTAATAAGCTCATGGACTAACTTCATGCATGTAGTCAGAACTCTGACCATGAGGGTCATTTTTTGAGACCAAGGGGGTTATTGGCACCAATGCTTTATTAGGGTTCTCCTCTGCCACTACATACTTAACTGGAATCATATTGGTAGGAGGTGGCGGTTGGTTTCCTAGGACTGATTGTGGCTTATATGGTGCCTGGTATTGATATTGGTATGGAGGTTGATATTGTTGTTGTGGCCTATATGGTGCCTGGTATTGCTATTGGTATGGAGGTTGATATTGTTGTTGTGGCCTATATTATGGTTTTTGGTATTAGTTTTGATACCTATCCTAGTGGTTAGGTTGCTGATAAGTTTGTCAGACAGCTTGCCTATTGTATGGACAATCTTGAGCCCTGTGCTTTGTGTATTTTCTCTCTATCATGCAATATTGGCCGCTAGGGTTTCCTTGGGGTTGATTCATGATTGTGTAAACATTAGGCATGTGGTCTCCTCCACATGTATAACATCGTTCATCGAGAACATTCTAGGTGTGTGTTTTCCCAAGACACGTAGCTTTTGAGCTATGTTCTCTACCAGTTCTTCAATGGAGGTGGATGAATTGGAAATGAAACTTGTGGAATCATCAAAATCTTTATAGATTTTTTAGAGCTCTAGTTCATCACCTAGGTTATCCTCTATGTCTATGCACATGTGCACACACTCCTCTATGGTTCTAGGTTACTTTAGGTACACATAACATATAGAGCATATTTTGGATGCTCATGTTGCTTGTATAGAGCATGGTTTGGTTGATCATGTGGATGCTCTTACGGAGCACACTTCAGATGATCAGCTGGATGCTTTAGAGCATGATGTGGATGCTCATGCAACGCATTGTGATGATACTCAGTTAGAGTTTGATAATCACTTTGATCTTGGTGTTGATGTTGTGCAGTTAGCTCATGTGGAGCATGATGATACACTTGGTGTGGTAGAGCAAGATAGCTCTTATGATACACAGTGTATGCTAGAGCATACTAGCTCTCATGATGCATAGCTAGACACATCGTTGGTTGAGAGGATGACTGATTTAGATGTTGATGAGTCAGTGATCATGCAATCATTCTTGGATTCCCTCTTGCCAGATGCTAACACAGATATTTCAAGACACGTTGGTCTTGACAATGGTGCTTTGGATGATTTGGATACATACATGGCTGACATACTTAGGTTAGCCAGGGTAGCACAGGTTTCGTCAGCATTCAAGAATCTGATGTATGAGTTATTATGCTCGAGAGAAGACATTGCAGTTGCAATTGGAGCATTTGCACTTGGAGTTGTCAGTCATTCGATGATTGACATAGGCATAGAGCAAGCGAGAGCTTTTTAGGAACTTCATGAGTTCTTGCATCAGTCAGATATGAGTTCAACTCTTGTGGATATGAGTCTAGAGCAGTTTGAGGTGCATGGATACACCTTGTTCGAGGCAGTTGGTGTAGGTTGATCTGTACGGGTTGAGATCCACTCTTCTTTTACATTGTATAGTCCTACATCATTCTTTGTATGTGCTACTACTTATGGTCACATTGACCCTTAAGTGGGAGATTGTTGGGGATGTAAGGGTCATGTGACCTTACCCCCATATTCATATATATACATCATATATAGAGCATTGCCTCAAGAGAGATCATTATGTGCGTTTCGAGGCTTCCATACATGTCCGCGCGTCTCTCCTCTCTTCTCTCTCTCCCTCCATCTCCTCCTTCCTCCTCTTGTTCTACACACCAAAGCCCTTCAAGAGCAAGTGGAAAGGGAAGAAGAAAGTACCAAAGAATGAAAAAACAAAAGGCTTGAATGTTCAATCTACTGCCATATGTGATAATACCAACCACACCACTCAGAATTGTTGCTTCAATGAGAAGACCTTGAAAGGAAGTAGAAAAGTTGGATATGGCAACAATAGAGGTAGAGGTGGACACAACTTCAACAATGACAATAGAGGCCATAACAAAAGGGACTACAACAATTATTTTGAAGAACAATAGCATGAATAATCATTGCATCCGATGAATCTAAGCCACAAGGAAGGTAAAGAAGATGATCATTTATTCTACATAGATTCATGATGTTCAAATCATGTCGCAGGCAACATAACTCTCTTATCTGACTTGGAAAATCGAAAGCATAGACATGAATTCCAAACAAGGGATGATACAAGGCATAATGTGGAGAATATTGGTAATGCCAAAGCTTTCAATGGTAGGACAAACATTCTGAGCAAGATACTCTATGTTCCCACTATCAGAGAAAAACCTAATAAGTGTAGGCTAAATAGTTGAAAAAGGCTTGCAAGTTAGGTTCACCCAACATGGATCTTTTATGGAAGACCCATGACAAGGCTTCAAGAAGATAGACAGAGGTGAGAAACATGGTACGATCTTTACTTTTTAAGTAAGAGAAACCAAAGACATAACTCCATGAAATTTTGGTTCTCAAACCCTAAGTGAGCTTGAAATGTGGCATAAGACACTAGCTCATGTAAACAAAAGAACCTTGAAAAATACATGCAAGGATCAAAATGTTCTAGGGCTGCAAAGCATATCAAAGCAACACATGATCAATAGGTTTGATGCTTGTCGGATTCAGAATGCATAAAGACAACCATTCAAACACAAAGGCTACATCCATAAAAACTTAAAGGATTTAGTACATACAAATGTATGGGGGCAAAGCCAAGAATCTTCATTGGAAGGATCAAGGTATTATGTCTCATTTATCAATGACCGTAGTAGATAGACTATTCTATACTTTTATCAAGAATAAGAATGACGTGTTTGATTGCTTCAAAAAGTATTACAACACATGCGGAGAACTATACACGTAGATCACAACCAAGAAGCTCAAATATGATGGAGGGGGAGGATACTTCTCCAAGGAATTTGACGAGTTATTGCAGGATAAATGTATTAAGAGAGAAGCGACTACTAGGTAATCTCCTCAATTGAATGGAATTGCAGAGCAAATAAATAAGACATTGGTTGGATCAACGAGAAAATTTCTTGAAGAGAAAAAGGTGCCACATTATCTATGGGTAGGGGCTATTTCAACTGCTATGTACTATGTTAATAGAAATATACCATCCAAATCACTTCAAGGTATGAATCCTTATGAAGCATGGCATGGAAGAAGACCTAGTCTAGGACATTGCAAGGTGTTCAATTGTTTAGCTTATGTTCATATTTTATGTTCACAAATTAGAGGTAAGTTAGATGAAAAGGCAAGAAAGGAATTATTTATTGGATATGATGCAACTCAGATGGGTTACAGGTTCTTAAAATCCATCAAGCAAGAAATTCAATACAAGTAGGGATGTTTTGTTTGAAGAACACATGTCTTGGTATGATGAAGACAAACAAAAGGAAACTCTACCACACAATCTTGATTTTGATTCCCATCAACTAGGAAGCAAGCATGATACACAAGTCCAAGATCCAAGAAGTGATATAGATGATGACCAAGATGAAAGGGAGAAGGATTACAAGCTATGGAAGTCAAGAGGCAAAGTAGAAATGCAAGAATGCGGAGAATGCTCCAAGCAAGCTATCTCTAATAGGATCTAAATAGATAGTAGACCCCTTGCTAAGCAAATCCCCTGCTTGCTCGAGGATTTTCATTAGACTTTGAGTTTCCATATCTATCTCACAGATTTCTATGTGTAGGAGCTAGTTAGCTCTAAGTCATGACCAAAGCCTCCTTAGCTTTTTTTAATCCATTTCTTGTAATCTTTCATTTCTTAGAAATCTATTATTGTCTTCTAAATTTGGCTTGAAGCTCAAGTCTAAACTATGCATATTCTCAGAGAAATTGATTATGGGGTGAGTAGGTGTCTCTGTGTGCATGCCTTCTAAAGGCAATGAATAGTCTATCCTGGAGGCATTGATTCTTGAAGTAGGAGCAAGCATTTTTTCGTGACATAACTTACATTATGAAGATCTTATGGTATAGATTGAGCATGCAAAAGCTCTTGGATTTAGTCATCAAGACTTTTAGAGAACCATCATTTTGAGTGAACAAAAGTATCTGCGAGTATACTTGGGAGGCCATCTATGCTTCAAAGCTACAAAGGGAATGTGTACATTCTCCCATCATATGTGAATATATAGGTGTGCAAATGTGAATGTACATATGTGTGAGTGAGCTCGATGTTGCGCACAAGCATGTGAAACTATTATAATAGTCTATATATAATGTCTTATAAATTAAATTTTATAATACATTCCTGGTAAGTATTGTGTTGTTGGGTCTTCTTTCTCCACGCATACAAAGAGGGGAAAAAGAGTGTTCAATAAGAAAAGCACGAGAAAAAGGAGGTGCAAGGTTTGCAAGGATAGGGAAAAAGGTAGCTTGAAGGATATTGATAATTAGGGAATGCAGGAAAAGGAATACAGAGAATCATTCGTCAAAGAAATTTAGTGCTCATAGATGTGTAATGAAGAAGGGCTTTTCTATTTCCTGTGAATAATGAAAACTTACTGAACTAAGCACTTGCATATGCTGGGAGAATTCTCACCCATGGCATGGATTATCAAATCAGAGGACTCACTATGGAAAGAATTCATCGACCAGCTTCTATTGAATGCAACAACTGTCAATGTATTTCTCTAAAGGAGAAGTGAACCGAGTACAAGTGAGCGTGCAACAGAGAGTCCTAGCGGCATGTCTCTTGAGCACCTAGAAGGCAAAGACTATGTCCAAGCCCGCATAGCCTAGTGGTTGATGCCTTGAATCTCAAGGAGGAAGTCCTCAGTTCAAATCCCGGCTGGACATATCCATGAGTTCCCAAAGATGGGTGTCCATGAGTTCCCCAAGATGGGTGTCTCTACCTTACAAGGTCGGGTGAGTGATTTCTAGAACACTGTAGCTAGCATTGAATCAATGTATCCACTCCCTTTTGTTTAGCATGAAACTAGCATACTTCAAAACAAGTGCATCAAGCAGACACTGATTTTTTTTATAGGCCATTTTAGAGCGGCACATTTTTTATGTACGTCTTTGTAAAGCTTAAGGCTGTAAACTAGTTTTGCGAGCTACATTGGAATATGGAAAATTGATGCAGTACAATATCTGATTATGTGCACTCACATCTCAAGTATCCATAGTTTAGATTCTGAATCTCCATATGAAATGACATTTCTTGCTTTATAAGATGCATTCCTTTATTTCTGTTCTTATGAGTGATGTTGGACTAAGAGGAAAATAACAAAGTAAGGATTAGTGCAACCTCCTCTTACTTAGTATATGTGTAGCGATAAACACTAAAGTCATAGAGAACTGATGCCTTCTCACTGCTGGACTAGAAAAAGCTTCTGAATATGTTTGTTTTACTGATCAAGAGAGAGTTCATTTTATGACATTGTAAACATCTACACAGAATATGCAAGTAGGAGATTTCTGTAGGAGATTACATAAATTTTGTAGCTTGTAAGTAGTAAATCCATCCATTCAAGAATGAAGCTTGTAAGTATTAAAGCCATCCATTCAAGAAGAAGTGTTGAAAGTAGAGGTAATGGCTTAAGCTATTGAGGACAAAGAAATATGTGGATTTGAAATATTTGAGATACAAATTGTTTGTTGATGAGATATTTAGAGGATATCAACTCATGTTTTCAAGAGGGAAACTCAGATCTCCACTTCTATTTCATCTCTCAAATTCATGTACTTCTATCTATCATGATATCCATTTTGATCCATCTATTTCTATCTATCATGATATGTGTTTTGATCCACCAAGACTAAGTTTGTGTTAGAAAAATGCATCCATTGCCTGCTACATAAATAGCCTTGGCTTTATGATTTGCTTATGCATATAAAATTTTTGGATCTTTGTGGACTTGACTTGCATTTCTACACTCCAATGCTTTCAAACATCAATCGAATGCATATCATGCTCAATCCCATTGAAAACTAAATGACTTTTGTGCCAAAAAATGCATTTGAATATGCTTTTTAAAAGTCTTTTTTTTGTGTGTCAAACATGAGGATGAAGAACTTGATTTCACCAGCTATCTATGTTGTAGACTAGTGTAGGAGAGAAAAAAAGGAGCCTAAAACATTCAAGGGATAAAAGCTTTTATTGTTTCCATGTATTCCTCTAGCTTCCCATTTCTTTCAAGTTTTCAATCATTCATAGAATTCATAGAAGAGTTGTACTTCATTTTCTATGTGGTCTACATATTTACATTTAATCAATGTATTTTTTTTCATTAAACAAACATAGGTAGCTACAAAAAGAAGAATTGAAGTAGGTTACATGTCTCGTTTAGGTCATATGGGCATGATGGTTTTGTTGTGGCGTTTGTAAGTATATGAATTATTGAAATCTAATTTTTTATTTTACTTAAAACACTTATCATTAATTTTTTGCATTTATTTCAATGGAGAGTAAGGATTATGGTCGTAATCCTACTAATAAGGAAACACAATATGCTACTTATTTTGAATATTGTTCTTTGTGTTAGAACAAAAACGATTAGCCAAATGATCTTTTGAATATTGTTAAATTTGATAAACTTTATCTTCTTCCTATTGATTTCTTAGATATTTTTTAGGTTTATGTTTATCATATCTAATACATGACTATTAAGAAGCGAAGATATGGAAATAGGTGGAGATACTAATGTAGGAGAGATGATGTCATTCATCAAAGACTACATACCCCTCTAGCCATGCTTCTTCTAGATCTCATCATACACCACATGAAAGTGATGATCATCATACGACTGATTCTAATCATTAACATTTTATACATTCAATGTATTATACATTCTCACACACACATGTGCAGACACATGCATATATAAATATATATATATATATATATATATATATATATATTTTTATTTTTGTTTGATGGTGTGATTTCATAATTTTGATAATTTTTTGGTGTTCATTAAATTAACCTATTTTGTCAAAAATAAATATAGGGCTGAAAATTACTGATGCCTCTTATTCCAATTTACTTTTTTGATGTGATTTATTACTTTTAATGTATCATTCATGCATGTATATATTTATGCCTGTATGTTTGTGTATGTATGTATGTATGTATGTATGTTTGTATGCATGCATGCATGTATGTATGTATGTATGTATGTATGTATGTATGTATGTATGTATGTTTGTATGTATAATGTATGTATGTATGTATGTATGTATATGTATATATATATACATACACACGCACACACATATATATAAGCTTCAATTCTTCATCCCAGCTCCTATAATCCAATGCCTTTCTTGAAATTTTCTAACTCCATTGAGTCCAAAGCTTTGGTGAACATGTCATCACATTGCACATTCTCTAGCTAGCGCATTCTCTCTTATCTAATGATAGTGTACATCTATGTGTTTGCTTCAAGCATGGAACATGGGATTGGTAGATCGATACACACTACTCATATTGTCACACATGATTGAAAATTGATTAAAGTGCAAATTTAACTCAAACACTAGCTTCTTGAGCCACATAAGCTTACAAGACATTTGAGCAAATGCCCTATATTCAGCTTCAATGGATGAGAGGGCAACCTTGGGTTGCTTCTTTGCCATCCAAGAGATGACTTTCTTGCCAAGCATCACTGCATGTCCACTTGTGCTTCTTCGATCCTCTTTGGATCCAACCCAATGAACACCTATATAGGCTTTTACTTGCAAATCATCTTCAAAAGGATAAAATAGACCTTTATTGAAGGTACCCTTGATATATCCGAGTGCTTTCTTTGCTGCAAGTAAATGTGAAACTCTAGGTGTGTGCATGAATTGAGAAACCACACCAATTGTACATGCTAAAACTAGTCTAGTAATAGTGGGATAGTTTAATGATCCAACCATAAACATGTATAGAAGTGGATCCAATACTACATTACCTTCACCTCCTAGGATTTCTCAATGGTTTACATTCTATAAGTCCATACTTCTTCAAAACATCCAAAATGTACTTCCTCTGCATAAGCTGAATGCCAATGTCTTTATATATCACTTCAATACGTAATCAATGCCTTAGATATCCAAGGTTTGAGATCTTAAACTCCTTCCCAAGCTTCTTTTTGATTTCCTTGATACCTTCTTCATGATTTCTAGTAATGATTAGGTCATCTACATATACACATGAGTAGACAAATAGTTCACCTTCCTTCTTATAAAACAATGATGGATTTGCTTTGCTTTGATTGTATCCACAATTGATTAGATACTCCACAAGTCTTTGATTCAAAGTCCTTAGGGCTTGCTTGAGACCATATAATGCTTTGTTGATCCTGGAAACATAGCCATCCTTGACTTTATCTTCAAAACATAATGCTTGGCCCATGTATACAACTTCCTCTAGTTTTCCATTAAGGAGTGCATTCTTCACACCAAGTTGATACATCTTCCAGTTCTTGCTTGCTGCAATGGCAATGATGGCTTTGATAGTATTCATCTTTGCCACAAGGCTAAAGGTCTCCTCATAGTCTAATCTATAAGTCTGAGCAAATCCTTTGGCTACAAGCCTCTAGCTTTATGTCTAGCAATACTTCCGTCAGAATCACTACAACATATGAGGGGCATATTGACGTTGCTTATACGGACAGTCACTCGCGGCGCCGATATAAACATTGGAAAAGCTCACTTAAAGATACCGACGGTCAAGTGACCGTCGGTATGACCGTTTTAAATGGATCGTCGGTGTGCTCCGCAACCGCTGGTATAAGCGTCGGTATGGGCCTCGGTATAAGCATCGGTATAAGCGTCGGTAATTTACAGGAAGTTACCGATGCCCATACCGATGCCCATACCGACACTCATACCAATGCCCATACCGAGGCCGAGTTTTAAACATATCGGGAACCTGAGAGAAAAACTTCACTTTTTTGCACGTGTTTGAGTACTGTTTTTCTTCTGTCGAACTTGCACGCGCGAACCGAATTGCGAACTGCATTGTCTTGTGCACACACACACACACAGATCTCTCTCTCTCTACACACACACACACTCTCTCTTAGTAAGTGGTGCGCGTACTGTTAGCCTTTGTCTTTCTCTATGCTTTAGGTCTTATAATTTCTCTTCTCTTTGATTTTGAAGAAGTTCTTTGGCGTCGATTGTTTGGAATTCGACGATAGATGACATACATTACGCTTTGACGACAACAATCCAAAAGAGGGACATACTTGTATGTGATTGTTTTATTATCTATTGATAGAGAGAGAAAGAGGGAGAGAGAAAGAGAGAGAGAAAGAGAGAGAGAAAGAGAGAGAGAGATGAGAGAGAGATGAGAGAGAGAAGAGAGAGAGAGAGAGAGAGAGAGAGAGATAAAATGATGAAAAGAAAGGAAGATAGAGATAGGAAAATAGAGCATACACACACACACACACATCTACACATTTACACATGCATACATATACACATACATGGACACACATGCATGCTTACATACACACACATATACACACATGCATGCTTACATACACACACATATACACACATGCATGCATACACACACATACAAATATACATACATGCATACATACACACACACACATGCATACACACATACATACACACACATATATACACATATGCATACATACACATACACACACATACACACATACATACACACACATACATACACACATATACACACATGCATGCATACATACACACACATACACATATACACACATGCATGCATACATACACACACATACACATATACACACATGCATACATACACATAGGAAAATAGAGCATACATACACACACACACATCTACACATTTACACATGCATACATACACACATACATGTACACACATGCGTGCTTACATACACACACATATACACACATGCATGCTTACATACACACACATATACACACATGCATGCATACACACACATACATACACACATGCATGCATACATACACACACATACACATATACACACATGCATGCATACATACATACACATACACATACACATATACACACATGCATACATACACACACATGTACACACATGCATACATACACACACATGCATACACACATACATACACACACATATATACACATATGCATACATACACATACACACACACATATACACACATACATATACACACACATAAGCTAGTGTTTTAATTAAATATATATATTTTTTATTTTGAAGTTTTTTTTACATCAAATACATAAAAATAGGATTAGGGTTTTTAGGCTATTTACACATACATACACATACACATATAATACATATATACATGTATATACACCTGTGTACAGAAATATACATATTTTAGGTCTAGATAATTAAGATTAGGGTTTTAGGGTTTAGGCATACATATAACTCAATTACATTTATATTAAGAAAAAATATAGAAAAAAATAAGAAAAAAATTTGAATACATAAATGAATATATATATAAAATAGGATTAGGGTTTTAGGATTAGGGGTTTAGATTTTTAAAGGTGTTTAAGTATTTAGGTTTTAGTATTTTAGGTTTAAGTCTAAGTCTTTTTTATTAGGGTTTTAGGGTTTTAACACCTACATAACATATATACACACATACACATACACATATAATACATATATACATGTATATACACATGCATACAGAAATATACATATTTTAGGTCTAGATCTTTAAGATTAGGGTTTTAGGGTTTTAACACCTACATAACATATATACACACATACACATACACATATAATACATATATACATGTATATACACATGCATAATATACATATTTTAGGTCTAGATCTTTAAGATTAGGGTTTTAGGGTTTAGGCATACATATAAGTCAATTAAATTTATATAAAGAGAAAATATAGAAAAAAATTAAAGAAAAAATCTGAATATATAAATAAATATATATATAAAATAGGATAATTATATAGATAAATAAATATAAAAAGAACTAGTATTTTAAATAATTTAATTAAATATATATAATTAAATATATAAAAATAGGATTAATTAAAGAAAAAATCTGAATATATAAATAAATATATATATATAAAATAGGATAATTATATAGATAAATAAATATAAAAAGAACTAGTGTTTTAAATAATTTAATAAAAGAAAAAATCTGAATATATAAATAAATATATATATATAATAGGATAATTATATAGATAAATAAATATAAAAAGAACTAGTATTTTAAATAATTTAACTAAATATATATAATTAAATATATAAAAATAGGATTAACTAAAGAAAAAATCTGAATATATAAATAAATAAATATATATAAAATAGGATAATTATATAGATAAATAAATATAAAAAGAACTAGTGTTTTAAATAATTTAATTAGATATATATAATTAAATATATATAATTAAATATATATAATTCAATATATAAAAATAGGATTAATTAAAGAAAAAATCTGAATATATAAATATATATATATATAATAGGTTTTTAGGTTTTTAGGATTAGGATTAGGGTTTTAGGTTTTAAGGATTAGGATTAGGGTTTTAGGGGTTTAGGATTTAAGGAAAAAATCTGAATAAATAAATAAAAATATATATAAAATAGGATAATTATAAAGATAAATAAATATAAAAATTACTAGTGTTTTAAATAATTTAATTAAATATATAAAATTAAATATATAAAAATAGGATTAATTAAGAAAAAATCTGAATATATAAATAAATAAATAAGTTAATATATATATATATATATATATATATATATATATATATATATATATATATATATATATATATATATATATATATATATATATATATATATATATATATATATATATATATATAATAGGGTTTTAGGTTTTTACGATTAGGATTAGGGTTTTAGGGTTTTAGGATTTAAGGAAAAAATTTGAATAAATAAATAAATATATATATAAAATAGGATAATTATATAGATAAATAAATATAAAAAGTACTAGTGTTTTAAATAATTTAATTACATATATATAATTAAATATATAAAAATAGGATTAATTAAGATAAAAATCTGAGTATATAGATAAAATAGGATAATTATATAGATTAGGGTTTTAGGTTTTTTAGGTGTTTAAGGTTTAATTCTTTAGGAGTAAGATTTTTAGGTTTAATAAAAAAAACAAATGATATAGAATGTCCATATTGTAGCAGATGACTTCTTTGGATCCGGAGGAGAGAATGGCATGTCCTTGCACTCGGTGCAAGTATCAAATTTATCGAAAACGACGGATTTGTACTGCACATGTTAGAGAGCATGGATCCTTTGATAGGAGTCGACTAGAAAACATACGCTACCATTCGCATGGTCCCCCAGGTGAGCAGATGGACCATTGCACTGGTAACCTCTCGTGGACAAAAGAGAACAAAGAAGGACTTAGACGTATGAGCAATTACTAATAATATTACACATAATGAACTTATGGAAGAGATGCTCGAAGCATTTTATGAGATGGAAGAAGATCATGATGGTGGAGAAGATGTCGAGAGTTTCATGGACACAACAGAATTTCCGACCAGCCGATGGACAGTCTCTTGTCAGTTCAGAGTGGATTCTGCACACCGCACGTGAGGTTATGTCCCATCGACGATCAGAGGCTCGTGATGCTTTCAGAGCAGGCTTACCAAAGCCTGTATGGTTAGATGCTGAGGAATGGGATCTGATTCGCGACGAGCAACAGCAGACTCCTGACCGATATCACCAGCAGCGAGATGCCACAGCCACACGTTTAGATACGGTTGGACCGTCACATTTGGGCAGCGGCGGATATGACACGATGCGTCATGAGTTTGTAAGTACCATTTCATTTATTGAATTTATTTGTGTTAAGTTTCTCATGTATGTTCCTCTAATGTTTTGTATATTTGTTGCAGGAGTTGGCAATGGGTCATCCTCCAACATGAACGAAAGAGGCGTACGGATATCAGCACGGATTGACTGCACTATTGGAGAACCTCGAGGGATGCAGTGCGGTCGTTTCATGGGATCGTTGGCGATGAGGTGATTAATTGTTGTTTGTAATTTCATGTGAATTTATCTCATTCCATTAATGTTCTTTGTTGCAGGACTGTTGATATGGAATGTTCTTTGCATGTGTATGGTAGTGGCACACCAAAATTTTGTATTTGATTTTTATATGGCAATGCATTGCTTTGCCACATTTTGTAATAGCGTCATATATGACAGTGGTTTGCCAGTACAAGATTTATGAAATATATCACTTTTTTTGTACATGGTTCATGGTTCATTCTGATTCTGTTTTATGAAATCATATTTCGGTTGACATTAGAGTACACATCACACGTACTCGGTTTTTTTTTTGGTAGAGTGTATTGTCTTTTGTTAAGCAACATCATGGTAATGTTGCTGTAGCAAAAGACAACACACTCTGCCCAAAAAAATTTTTGCAGATATGGTCATTGGTATACGCGAAGGTACTCCCAGTAATGTCATCGGAATAAGCGTCGGTACACCCAGCGGGCGCCGGTATATGCGACGGTGCACCCAGTAGATGCGTCGGTATGGACATCGGTATGAGCGTCGGTAATATCGACGTTTATACGGACGCCTATACTGACACCCATGCCGACGCTCATACCAATGCCCTACTGGCGCTGTAGTACCGACGTGCATACCGACAGCTACACCAACGTCACGACAAAAATAGCCGCGTTCATTTCCCTCAGTAAAAACCTCGGTATACAGTCAATCTGTTGTAGTGAATGTTTCTTTACTTTATAAACCCAATCACCTTCATATCTTTCTTCCTTGGTACAAGATTCCAAGTTTTATTTTCTTCCAAAGCCTTGATCTCCTCCTACATTGCTTCTCTCCACTCATTGCATGTGTTAGCTTCTTCAAAACATGTGGGTTCTTCAATGACCTTTCTCATATACGCATAATTTCTAGCCATAAATGAATCATAGGTAAGTCTTTCAGCTTGATACATTACCTTATCAAATTTCCTTATCTCACCATTCCATTGATTTGGATATTTGATAATGATCTTTGAGGTATCCCCCTTCATCTTATGATGATCTGATTTGAGCTCAATCCATAGATCTTCATCTTCTTCTATTTCTATGATTTTGGCTTTTTCTTTGCTTCTTGCATCACTTAATTGACTTGATGTAGGGTTGCTTCTATCCCATGATAGCTACGAACTCCACTCTTTGGGTCCACTAAGAACCTTGCCCTGTGTTTCATCCCTTGTTGTCTTCTTCTCTTCAACTTCATTATCTCACATAGATACATTCAAGGCATACCAAGGTAACAACTCATCAAATCTGAGATCTCTTGATACTTTTAATTCCTTTTTTGTCGTGTTATAACACCTGTAACCCTTCTACTCACCTCTATATCCTATAAAGACACACCTTTCTATTCTATCATCAAGCTTGGTCCTTAATTCATTTGGAATCAACACATAGAAAGTACAATCAAAGATTCTCGAGTGTGAAACATTTGGCTTTCTATTGTACCAAGCTTCACAAGGTGTAGTAGCATGTATAATTGATGTGGGAGATTTTTTCATGATGTAAATAGTTGTGGTTGCTAGATTAGCCCAATAACAATTAGGCATACTCATCTCCTTCATCGTTGCCCTCGCACATTCTGCAATATACCTATTTTTCCTTTCTGCGACACCATTTTTTTGTGGTATATACCTTCATGTGATTTGCCTTTGATACCATTAGTTTCCAAGAAATCAAAAAACTCATGTGAGAAGTGTTCTCCACATCCATCTGAGCTAATAGACTTGATGTACATGTCACATACTCTTTCAACCATAACCTTGAACTTCTTGAAATAAAATGCATCTAATTTATGTCTCATACAATAGAGCCAAGTCATCCTTGTACAATCATCTATGAAAGTCACAAAATATCTATTACCTCTAATTGAGTTTTCCTTTGTTGGTCGAGTGGATGGTAGCTAACATAATTGTTCTTCTTGAATGGTAATCTTGTCTGCTTTCCAAACTAACAAGCTCCACACAAGTTCTTGAGATTTTGATTATAGAGACTAGGTAACCCCAATACTAACCTCTTCTTTTCTATGACCTTCAACCTTTGAGTGTTTATGTGTGCCATAGATTCAATTCTCCCACCTTCTTCTTTCGAAATGTGAAGTAAGTTGTGTGATTGAAGTTAGGCTTCACATTGAAGGTGAACAAACTTCCTTCTTTTCTGCCTTTGGCTATCAATTTGTACCCTTCTTTAGGGTTTTCCACAAAGCATCTTTTTTATTGAACTTGACTTGCAAACCTCTCTCAACATTTTCCCCACAGAAACTAAGTTCTTTGTGATTGTGGGAACATGAAGCATATCTTTCTAATGCATGGCTTTATGAGAACCTTCTAACATAACATCACCTATGTGTGTAATAGCATGAGGTGTATCATCAACTATTTCTACATGTCCTTTGGTTGATGCCGCCTGCATGTTTGAGAAGAACTCCTTGTTGCAAGTCATGTGGTTGCTACACCCGCTATCAATGTACCAAGTATTTGATCATTGTGTCTTGTAGTCACTCATCTACATCATGGATGGCATACTTTCATTTTCATTTGAAGTGGATGCATAAATGCCTTGACCTTTTATAGGTTGAATTTGTCCTCTCTCTTTGATAGCAGTCTCTTGCATAGTGGGCATACTTGCCACAAATGAAGCATCCTTCTGAATTTTGATTTTCTCTATTCTAATTTGACCTTCCTCCTCTTCCTTTGAACTTTCCTCTTCCCCTAGGTGAAGAGTATTTGCTCCCCTAGTCATGATCAAAATCCCCATTTGATCCTGTACCTTGTCTTCGTCTTCGTTTGCCTTGAATCCTCCTCCTCTACCTTTAGGTGCATAGAAGGCTTGGGCTTCATGGCCTTTGATTTACAACCTACAATATTCATTTCCTCAGATCATCAAGGCCACCAAATGCTCAAAATCTGGAAGAATATCTCTCACACACATAGATGTCTTAAAAGCCTTCGACTTCTCATCATTCCAAAGCCCATTCATGATTTCTCATGCTGAATGCTTGCTTTATGAGGCTCCAAGTTGCATCCATGTGATGGTCCAAATTAGACTAAGGTTGAAGCTTGTATTTCAACATATATATGTGTATGTGTATGTAAATATGTGTGTGTATGTGTGTATGCATGTGTATGTATGTATGTGAGTGTATGTGTGTGTATATGTGTATGTGTGTGTATGTATGCATGCAAATGTATCTGTGTGTGTCTATGTGTATGTATATATGCATGTGTATCTCTATGTGTGTGTATGCATGCGTGTATGTGTGTGTCTATGTATGCATGTATGTACATACTAGAATGTGTGTGTGTGGGAGTGTGGTCCTAGCGCAATGTCTCTCACCTTCTCTCTCTCTCTCACTCTAAAGCTTGTTCTTTCATCAAATCCGAGCACCAATGTGCTAGAGAAATCCAAATTCTTTTTTGTATTCATAGCTTGTCACTTATTTGATGTTTTTGCCTCGCAAGGAATTTTGCCCAGGTTGCTTACAACATCGCTAATGTGTGATGCTCGTAGCGATAGTATTTATAATTGTTGCATAAGCAACGATGAATGTCACTTATGTAGCTGACTCTTTTTTTTCTCTCTTCAACATCACTTATGCGATGTTGGGTGGAAATAACATCTCATAAGTGATGCTACCCACTTTTTTAAAATTGGGAGGAGTTCTACACCCCTTATTTCTTGTAGTGTTATATATATATATATATATATATATATATATATATATATATATATATATATATATATATATATATATATATATATATATATATATATATATATATATATATATATATATATATATATATATATATATATATATATAAACACACACATGTGTGTATATGTGTGCATGTGTTTGTATGCATATATGTATGTATGTTTGTGTAGATTCAAGTATGTATAGATGTACATGTGTATGCATACATGTTTGTAAGCTTGTATCTATGTATGCATACATGAATATATATTGTTTTTGTATGTGTTTATATATGCATGTATATTGTTTTTGTATGTACGTATAAATACATGTATGTATGTATGCATGAATATATCTATGTATGCATGTATTTATGTATGAATATATGTATATATGAATGTATGTATGTAAGCATGCTTGTATGCATGTATATATGTATTTATTATGTTTGTGTATGTACGTAGGTATGTATGAATGAATGTATGTATGTATGTATGCATGTATGAATCTATGTTTGAAAGAATGTATGTATGTATGTATGCATATATGTTTATCAATTTATATACATATGCATGTTCAGATGTATGTATGTATGTATGTATGTATGCATGCTCATGAATGTGTACGCATGTGTGTATATATGTATGCCTGTATGTATATTATATGTATATTCATATGTATGCATGTATGTATGTTTATGTATGTATGTATTATGTATACATACATGTGTATGTTGATTTATGGAAAAAAAATTAGAACTTATATATAAAAAAATGTTCTTACAATAATTATCCATAATCTTGGATCGGTTAAACTCTTTGATAATCTAAAAATAAAAGAAATAAAGGTGGAGAGAGAAAGAGAGAGATAGAGAGAGAAATAGAGATAGAGAGAGAGAGACAGGGACAGAGAAAAAAAGAGGAGAGAGAGAGAGAGACAGACAGAGAGAGAGAGAGGGGATAGTAGTACAAGCATCACATATTAAGAACTTCGCAAATAGGTAATTTAGATCTTATACTAACCATCACGATTGCATACAGGCATGTATGTATTCTGTGTGTAGGGATGCATAGATGGAACTATGTTGCCCCCAAACGTCACCATTATTTTCTACAACGAATGTAAGTGGTTTCAACACTGTTGGTACAAGAGACAATGCATGTACTGTGTGAATGTGGAAAAGAAGCCCTGTGAGTGCCGTTGCACAGAAGATGGAAAAGAAAAAACTCTATTGAATAATATATTAGTGATGTTATCCAAACGCTTTGTAGTACCGACATATATCAACGCTCTTTCCAGTATGATGATACTATCGGAGTACTTAATGTCGATACTTTTAATCTGTATCAATAAATAGTAACTACTTGTTTTCATAGGACTTTTGTGTATGCAAGTATGTATGTATGTATCTACATATGTTCCTATGTAAGTTTGTACATATGAGTGTACCTGTGTATGCGCGTATGCACATATGTATATATGTGTGCATACGAATAGGTAACATAGTGTGTATGTGTGTATGTACATACGTAGTATGTATGCAGTTATCTTTCTCGTAAACTGTATACGGCTTCAATGTATCAGAGAGTCTACGTACTTATGTATTGCCGATTAAGGCTTAAGGATGGACATAATAATAGGAAAATTGCGCTGAAACAGCTCGACATCTGCATTTATGCATATATGCTTTTGAGTTATCGAGCTACGGAAAGAACATACGCATGCTGATTGTTGTAAATATGAGCTCGTGAAAGACAGAATTGTACATCGATTGTGAAAGAGAAGAACAATATATTGGAACATTATTCTACATAACAATGTGAGAGATGAAAATTTTCTTACTTGCTAAAATATGTCAATACATTTCCACTCCTTAAAGCTGTACATAAGCAGTAGATTAAATCCTTAATAGTGCTCCTAATGAGCTGTACTATAGGTGTGATGCATATACGGAGGCAGGAGAAAATACAATGCTTCCAGAGAGCATTGGGATCGTTGAAGTCGAATAAAACTAAGAGCATCACAAAAAGGAAATCGAAGGAGATCCGTCATGGTGGATGGTTCTGGATGAACAAGGACTTGCACACAAATGGAAAGTCTGGATGTCACGATCAAATCAGATGAGTCAGATAAGAATGAAGCTTCTGTCCTTCAATACATAGGAATGATGCTTCTGTCTTAAGAATGATGCTTCTGTCGTTTGAAGACCTTAAAACACTTGATGAAGCACAGCCTCTCGCGCAATGTGTAGGGTGAATGATACTGTGTAACTGTTCAGGGAAACAACAACATTATTCCTGTATGGCACAAGCGTCCAACTTGATGCTTCGCCGTCTTGCACATAGAGCCTTTGATCTTAATCCTTCACGAGTGACTGTCAGAGACGGATGTACTTGCAAGTAACTGATTCCCAGTCCTCTTACATGTAGTACACTCAGTGAGAATATAAAATCTTATATATTTCTTGGAGAAGAAGAGAAAAAGAAGGACCAGGCTGCAGCAGAAGCAGATGAAGAAGATGATGATGGTCTCTTACAAGTAAAACACCTTATTAGAATCTAAAGCTTTACATAACCTTGTATAATTCTTGGAGGAGGAGGAGAAGAAGATGAAGAAGAGGATGATGATAATGGTGTTGGTTGTGACGAGGATGACGATGATAATGATGGATCAAAGGGAAGAGCAAACGTAATTAGGAGAGCTGAAGTTGATCTGCCCTTGTACTACGCGCATGGTCTGTAACTAATTAGACGAGCCAAGAATGAGGCGGGAATGGAGGTTGGGACAATTTCCAGAGACGGACATCTTGAAGTGCCTCATCTTCTCACCTTGTGAAGCGTTTTCTTGATCCACTTGAAGAGGGCAGTGGAGGAAGGTTTATGGAGTGAATGGACAGAGCTGCTTCCCACGCTTCTGCTCCGTTGAAGATCTGTAACCGTAGAGGAGAAGGAGGCAGAAGGATATAGAGGATGAGAAGAACCTGGGCCAATTGAGCTACGGTCGCTTGCGGATCCGTCAGCAGCACCGACCGTTTTATGTGCAACACCGACAGCCTCGCCGTCATCGTCTTCGATGCAGGAGAGTGAAGATCCCTGAAAGCGCAGATTCACCGGGTGATAGCAATGGTGTTCCTCCAATGTCCTTACAAGCATTCCCTCATCAGTGAAGATCCATGTGTCTGCCCAGCTCAGCCCCGAGGAGCCTTGTCTTCTGAAGGAGATTCCTCGGCTCAAAGAAGCCATTGTCCGCGCGCTCACACACACACACAAACAAATCGAAGAACTTCTGCACTGATAGCTTGTCTATCGAGGATTGACGTCCTACATCTATGTGTCTGGCAAAGATATAGCTCAAGCTGCAAATATCCGGTTAAACTCTCTCTCTCTCTCTCTCTCTCTCTCTCTCTCCCAGTGCCCACACACACACACGGACATGTGCTAAAGTTTGTCAACATTTTTCACAGAGTAAGCAAGTTCCGAGACAAAATGAGGCGGCTGATCCTAGTTGTTGCCAACTGGGTGACTCTGTTGGAACATCAAGCTTACACTATGCTTGAGGTGGATTTGATCTACATCAAAGACTATCGCGTCGAAAGAACATCCGTTGGAGAGTTCTTTTTCATATGCTCATTTATTGTATTTTTTTGAGAATATTTTGATGGCTCATTTACCGTTGTAAAAGCCTTGAGCTTGACACATGTAAAGGTAGAAATATAGAGCCAAAATCCCACGAATTTTGGTGGTTGAAGTTGCATTCAATCAAGCAAATCAAGTCACCTAAAAGTAGATCAATCAAGATCTTCACTTTTCCTAGATTGTAGGAAAGTGAATTGATTCCCTCCAACAACCATTCCCACCTTCATTTGAATTCAAATTCAAGTTGTAAAAGTCGTGGAACACTCCTAGAGGCTATATAAGGAGTTGAAATCACTTGTAAAATACATGGAAGCAATCAAAATACACATGTCGTGGAACACTCCTAGAGGCTATATAAGGAGTTGAAATCACTTGTAAAATACACATGTAAAGGTAGAAATATAGAGCCAAAATCCCACGAAATTTTGGTGGTTGAAGTTGCATTCAATCAAGCAAATCAAGTCACCTAAAAGTAGATCAATCAAGATCTTCACTTTTCTTAGATTGTAGGAAAGTGAATTGATTCCCTCCAACAACCATTCCCACCTTCATTTGAATTCAAATTCAAGTTGTAAAAGTCGTGGAACACTCCTAGAGGCTATATAAGGAGTTGAAATCACTTGTGACCATCATTGTCTTGCTCCTTCAATTTTCTGCATCAACTTCTTCGCCAACAGTAATCTTGCAGAGGCTGCTGCTCTCTCCTCAGAGCTCCAAATTGAGTGCAAGAGGACTCATTGGAAAGATATTAGTGTCTAGTTTATGCCTGTAAATTTTCAAAGCATTTGGTTCAGCAGATTTGGAGAAATCTCAGTTTTTCTGCCCCGGGGTCAATCTCTGCGTATTCCTGAAAAATAGGAAGTACCACCGGTGAATGTTGCACTTATTCCTATAGCATATTTTGCTTATTCCTTATACTTTTGTGCATTCCATACACTCAACCCTATGTGTATCACTCCCATAAAAGGATTTTTTCTAATTGTAATCACGCTGGTCGCTATGGGCATTTGAAGTTCATTATCTCTTCCATAGATAATAAGTTTTTTGAGCTAGTCGACCCGCGAACCTATCTGTTTTGTATCGACTCATTCTCCTTGATGCTCCAAGGTACATAGTGTGTTTCTTTTCATTTATAGCATGCCTATAAGGTATATTTGAGTCTCCATAAGCTCAAGGGGCTGGTCTTGTGCCGGTTGGCTTGACCAAACTTCATCGCTTCGAAACGCACTTTTCTACCTTCGACAAGCTTCTCCAAGTTCTTTCAGTGGTATCAGAGCTAGATCAAGATGGGTGACGGCTTTCCCTCAATGATCGAGAAGCTTGATCGACACAACTACGCGGCTTGGCAAATCAGAATGGAGGCCTATTTGCAAGGTAGAAATCTTTATGGAATTGTAGCAGGTGATGAAGCTATGCCTATTCCAAGATCCAAAGGAGGACCTACACAAGAGGAGACAGATAAGCTCACACTTTGGTGCGCAAGGGATGCTCAAGCAAGGTCGTACATACTAAACTCTATCTCTGACTTTCTATTACCACATATTAGAGGATGCAAGACATCTCAAGAGACTTGGGATGCCCTGGAGACTTTCTTTTCTGCTAGTACCAAAGCAAGAAAGAATCATCTTTGGAACGAGTTCAACCAAATGAAGAAGACACCTAAACAAACCATCACAGAGTTTGTTACCAAGGTCAAGGAGGTTGCGAATCAGTTAGCATCCATTGGAGAGCTGATTGAAGAAGAGGTCATCATGAGGCAAATTCTCAACGGCATTCGAAGTGATAAGCAATGGCAATCCTTCACGACGGCTTACGATCTCATCATGGATGTGCAAACTCCAGACTTCAACATCTTTCTTGGACAACTCTTCAATCAAGAAGCCAACAATAGCATAAAGGAAGGTAACTCTTATCATGGTAATTCAACTAGTGCTCTATATGCAGATAAGAAGGATAAGAAGCACAAAGGCAAGAAGAAGGAAGAAGACGAAGAAGAGACTTCCCAAGCCAACTTCGCAAGCAAGAGCAAGTGGAAAGGGAAGAAGAAAGGACCAAAGCAAGACAAAGCCAAAGGTCAGAATGTTCAACCTTGTGCCATATGCGATAAGACCAACCACACCACTCAGAATTGCTGGTTCAATGGGAAGACCCAGAAAGGAAGTGGAAGAGGTGGATATGGCAGCAATAGAGGCAGAGGTGGATACAACTTCAACAACAACAATAGAAGCTATAATCGAAGGGACTACAACAATTATTCAGAAGATCAACCACATGAAGACTCATTACTTCTCATGAATCTAAGCCACAAGAAGGTAAAGAAGATGATCATTTGTTCTACATAGATTCAGGATGTTCGAATCATGTTGCAGGCAACATTGCTCTTCTATCTGACTTGGAAAGTCCAAAGCATAGACATGAAGTGCAAACAGGGGATGACACGAAGCACAATGTGGAGAAGATTGGTAATGTCAAAGCTTCCAATGGCAGGACAAACATTCTAAGTAAGGTTCTCTATGTACCCACTATCACTAAAAACCTAATAAGTGTAGGCCAAATAGTTGAAAAAGGCTTGCAAGTTAGGTTCACCCAACATGGAGCTTTTGTGGAAGATCCATGTCAAGGCTTCAAGAAGATAGCCCGAGGTGAGAAGCATGGTAGGCTCTTTACTTTTGAAGTAGGAGATACCAAGAACATAGCTCTATTCAACTTTGGGTCTCAAACCCTAAGTGAGCTTGAAGTGTGGCATAAGAGACTTGCTCATGTGAATGAAAGAACCTTGAAGGATATATGCAGGGATCAAAGTGTTCTAGGACTGTCGAACATATCAAAGCAACATATGATCAACAGGTGTGATGCATGTCAGATTGGGAAGGCACAAAGACAACCATTCAACCACAAAGGCTACATCCACAACAACTTATTGGACTTAGTACATACAGATGTATGGGGACCAAGTCAAAATCTTCATTGGCAGGATCAAGGTATTATGTCTCATTTATTGACGACCATAGTAGATGGACTGTTTTATACTTTATCAAGAGTAAGAATGAAGTATTTGATTGCTTCAAGAAGTATCTTGCACATGTGGAGAATCATACAGGTGGATCACTAAAGAAGCTCAGATCTGATGGAGGGGGAGAATACTTCTCCAAAGATTTTGATGAGTTCTTGCAGGACAAAGGTATCAAAAGGGAAGTGACTACTAGGTACTCTCCTCAACTAAATGGAATTGCAGAGAGGAGAAACAAGACATTGGTTGGATCAGCCCGAACAATGCTTGAAGAGAAGAAGTTGCCACATTATCTATGGGCAGAAGCTATTTCAACTGCAGTGTACCTTGTCAATCGACTACCATCCAAATCACTTCAAGGTATGACTCCTTATGAAGCATGGTATGGAAGAAAACCTAGTCTTGGACATTGCACGGTTTTTTGTTGTTTAGCTTATGTTCATGTACCATCACAAATAAGAGGTAAGCTAGATGAAAGGGCAACAAAGGCAGTGTTTATTGGATATGATTCAACTCAGATGGGTTACAGGTTCTTCAATCCTTCAACTAAGCAATTCACAACAAGTAGAGATGTTGTGTTTGAAGAACACAGGTCTTGGTATGATGAAGACAAACAAAAGGTAACACTACCATATGATCTTGATTATGACTCTCATCAATTAGGAAGCAAGCATGATACACAGGTCCAGGATCCAAGAAGTGATACAACGATGACCAAGATGAAAGAGAAAGGGATTACAAGCTATGGAAGTCAAGAGGCAAAGCAAAGATGCAAGAGTTTGGAGAATGCTCCAAACAAGCACCTAGAAGATCAGCAAGAGAGAAGAAACAACCAGAAAGGTATGGATATGATTCCACATTTGTTACAAAGCATTCAATCTACTTGGCAAAAGACTCTATTTCAGAGGAACCCTCAACCTATGAAGAGGCAAAGGGAAACCCTAATTGGGAAAAGGCCATGAACGAAGAGATAGATGCATTGAAGGAAATGGACACTTGGGATTTGGTTCCAATGTCGCCGAATCAAAATGTAATTGGTTGCAGATGGGTATATAAAGTTAAAAGAAATTCAGATGGATCAGTTTGCAGGTACAAGGCAAGATTAGTTGCCAAAGGATGCTCACAAACTCATGGTATAGACTATGAGGAAACATTCTCACCAGTTGCAAAGATGACTACAATCAGGACATTGATAAGTGTAGCTACTGCAAGGAATTGGAGACTCCTCCAACTTGATGTGAAAAATGCATTCTTAAATGGTTGGATAAGTGAAGAGGTATACATGTCACAACCACCAGGTTTTGAAAACCCTAATCATCCATCTTATGTTTGCAGACTTAAGAAAGCATTGTATGGATGGAAACAAGCTCCAAGAGCTTGGAATTACATGTTGGTTACATATCTTCAAGATCAAGGGTTCAAAGCTAGCAGCTCAGATCCTTCTCTATTCATCAAAAGGGATCACAATGAGGTTATCTATCTATGTGTATATGTAGATGATATTATTGTGATAGGTGATGATCTAAATGGCATTCAAAGGATCAAGAGACACATGCAAGAGGAGTTCAAAATCAGTGACCTAGGTGAGCTCACATATTTCCTAGGTATGCAGGTGATATACACAGATGAAGGAATGTATTTGACTCAAAGAAGATACATTCAGGATCTTCTTCTCAAGTTCAAAATGGAGAACACTAAACCTGCAGGTACACCTTTGGAGATGAATCATAAACTTAGTGTTTATGAAGGTGAGAAAATTGAAGACATTAAAGAGTATCAAAGCTTGGTAGGTAGCTTGATATATGCTACTCATACAAGGGCAAACATCTCATATAGTGTGGGAGTGCTTAGCCAATTCATGCACTCACCAAGAAGACCACACATGGATGCGGCTAAGAGAGTACTTAAGTATCTCAAAGGTACAATCAACGAAGGTATATTCTATCCTTACTCTTCAGATTTGGATATCAAAATCTACTCAGATGCAGATTGGGCAGGAGCTAAGGATGATAGAAAAAGTACATCTGGTTACTTAACATTTGCAGGTTCGAAGCTAGTGTCATGGAGTTCCAAGAAGCAACCAACAGTTGCTTTATCCTCAACTGAAGCAGAATATAGAGGCTTGACCATAGCAACTCAAGAGGCAATATGGTTAAAAGCATTGTATACAGATTTGGGACTAGTGAGTTCCAAACCTCACATATTTGGAGATAATGTAAGTTCCATGCATCTAGCGGCAAATCCTATTTTCCATGCGAGAACCAAGCACATAGAAGTCCATTATCACTTCATCAGGGAGAAGCTCATGGCAAAGGAGATTGACATTTCTTTTGTTCCAACTGAAAAACAAGTAGCAGATATGATGACGAAGGCACTTGATGGAATAAAGCTTTGTAGATTCAAAGCTATGGCAGGTATTCAACCTATCAGAGAATGAAGACTCAAGCATACTTTAGCTTGAGGGGGAGTTGTTGGAACATCAAGCTTACACTATGCTTGAGGTGGATTTGATCTACATCAAAGACTATCGCGTCGAAAGAATATCCGTTGGAGAGTTCTTTTTCATATGCTCATTTATTGTATGTTTTTGAGAATATTTTGATGGCTCATTTACCGTTGTAAAAGCCTTGAGCTTGACACATGTAAAGGTAGAAATATAGAGCCAAAATCCCACGAAATTTTGGTGGTTGAAGTTGCATTCAATCAAGCAAATCAAGTCACCTAAAAGTAGATCAATCAAGATCTTCACTTTTCCTAGATTGTAGGAAAGTGAATTGATTCCCTCCAACAACCATTCCCACCTTCATTTGAATTCAAATTCAAGTTGTAAAAGTCGTGGAACACTCCTAGAGGCTATATAAAGAGTTGAAATCACTTGTAAAATACATGGAAGCAATATACATACACTTGTGACCATCATTGTCTTGCTCCTTCAATTTTCTGCATCATCTTCTTCGCCAACAGTAATCTTGCAGAGGTTGCTGCTCTCTCCTCAGAGCTCGAAATTGAGTGCAAGAGGAGTCATTGGAAAGGTATTAGTGTCTAGTTTATGCCTGTAAATTTTCAAAGCATTTGGTTCAGCAGATTTGGAGAAATCTCAGTTTTTCTGCCTCGGGGTCAATCTCTACGTATTCCTGAAAAATAGGAAGTACCACCGGTGAATGTTGCACTTATTCCTATAGCATATTTTGCTTATTCCTTATACTTTTGTGCATTCCATACACTCAACCCTATGTGTATCACTCCCATAAAAAGATTTTTTCTAATTGTAATCACGATGGTCGCTATGGGCATTTGAAGTTCATTATCTCTTCCATAGATAGTAAGTTTTTTGAGCTAGTTGACCCGCGAACCTATCTGTTTTGTATCGACTCATTCTCCTTGATGCTCCAAGGTACATAGTGTGTTTCTTTTCATTTATAGCATGCCTATAAGGTCTATTTGAGTCTCCATAAGCTCAAGGGCTGGTCTTGTGCCGGTTGGCTTGACCAAACTTCATCGCTTCGAAACGCACTTTTCTACCTTCGACAAGCTTCTCCAAGTTCTTTCAGACTCAACCAGGAAAAGCATTGGCGTTCTCATATCCCATCATCCATGCTAGCTCTGAGCTGATATGCATGCAACTGGATTTTCTTATCTGTCCGGCATGCGACCTACAACAAAGCAGAACATTGAATGATGCTGGGGATTGTTTGTGGCGCTTGAGGGAGCATGTGGGTACCGCCCATGATCCATTCCCTCTTCGCTACCCCGGTCCGCACCCTGTCTCTCTCTCTCTCTCTAGTTTTGATGCTAGATATGACCTAAACAACTTTGTTTTTTAGGAGTTCGATCTTACTGCTTAGTCTACTTATAGACTGAAAAATTAAAAGGACAACCGATGCAGTGTGCACTCAAGGAACTCCTTTCTCTCACAAGGGTTCATGAATCATGTCCACTGTCCAGCCATGAGCCCTGGATCAAGGGATCATCTAGAGCCGAAAGACGGTCCTGTAGAGCTGATCCGTGGATCTTGAACTCTGGACTTTCAGCTTAGTGGTTCAATGTGACAGCAACTTGAACATGTGGATTTCTTTGCATTCATTTACATGGGACTGGACACATTAATGTAACGCTCGAACAGATTGTCGCGTAGAACATCAGCACACAGTTAATGCACAAACATGTTGGATCTGTGTCCACATGAAGACGTGATAACAATCAGAAAATCTGATGAATTGAAGTCATTATAAATTTCCCGACTCCTCCTTAGAGAGAGAGAGAGAGAGAGAGAGAGAGAGAGAGAGAGAGAGAGAGAGAGAGAGAGAGAGAGAGAGAGAGAGAGAGAGAAGCTTTTGAAAATCTTTTTTGGCATTCATAGATTCATGTGACAATTGCACATGCACCGCATATAAGATTCTAAAGCACACATGAGTCTGTTTAACTGCTTGCAAACTATTTTATGCTGACACCAACGCAAACGAATTCGAGGCTGTAGGACTACTAACCCAAACTGCAGTGGAGCTTCAATGGTTATCTTTCGTCCAGTATAAGCTTATTCCTGATGAAAGTAGACAATAGCCTTGGCTGTTTGATGGAATACTGTCATGTATGCACGTTGAGTTGATGAGAAATACAGAGATACATTCAGAAGATAGTAAGGAAGCTTCTCCAAGACCATGTTACATGGAAACCATTGGCTCAATATAGTTACACTAGTGATCTATATGTATATGTATATGAAGTTCTATCAGTAAGCCCATATGTTGTAACTTTGTTAATTTTCTGAAAATCTGTATACATACTAGTCTATGTTACTATTATAAAAGGCATGGTTAAAGCAAAACCATCATAAATTGAAATGCAAGTCTGTTTCTTTTTGTTTTTGGAAAGATCTGTAGTAGATGACTCTTCCCTCTATGGTTGAATTTGAAAGGCTTGAGTATGAACTGAGCAACTAATGCGCCATGGGATCCCCTTTACGACCTTCATTTTCCAGGAGATTAAAGGCAAGCTGCACTCCACGTTTTAAACAATTTCTCAGATCTCCAAGGTCCGAAGTGTTTAACACTACATCTCAGATCTCCAACAATTTCTTTTTTTCTCTTTCAAGTCAGCATGGATTCATCTCTTGATTCATGACAAATGTGATGGGCCATAGTTGGGCGCTTTAAGTCTGGGCCTCTTGTTGAAGGACATGC
>CM035442.1:128491849-128531849 GCA_020310875.1 Ceratopteris richardii
TGGTTTATATGCAATTAGAATATGATGCTATTATGAAGAATGGTACTTGGTCTCTATGTGATTTGCCTCCATGCCAAAGAGCATAGGCGTTAGATGGGTGTACAGGCTGAAGCATAACTTGATGGAACAGTTGATAGGTATAAGTCCAGGCTTGTTGCAAAAGGTTATGCTCAAGAGAGATGCATTGATTTTGATGAGACCTTTGCTCCCACATGTTGAATGACAATAGTTAATAGCATTTGTGCACTCGCATCTAATCATGGTTGGAATGTAGATATGTTGGAAATCAAAACTACATTTCTCAGTGGTGGCTTACATGAAAATGTTAATGTATTTCAACCCCATGGGTTTGTGCAAAAAGGGCATGAAAACAAAGTGTGCAGGTTGGAAAAGGCATTATATGGTTTGAAGCAAGCACCACGTGCTTGGTATGAAAAGATACATTTCTACTTGATTGCACAGGTTTTTGAGAAGATTCCAACTTAGAATACATTACATGTTAAGCTTGCAAATGATGTGCTTCTGATCATTGTTGTTTATGTTGATGAAGTGCTACTCAATGGTCCTAATGAGAAGCATACTACTCGTTTTAAGGCTGATTTGCATGCCTCTTTTGAGATGTCAGATTTGGATCATTATTTGGGCATTCATTTTATGCATGTTGATGGAAAAATATCTTTGTGTCAAACAAAACATATTCACACATTATTGTAGTTTTTTGTCCTTGAAGACTGTAAACCTATTGCCATCCCCATGGAAACATGTTAATGGTTGAGCCCCCATGATGCTAGAGATGCATTTGATGTTGTTCTCTATCAGCATGCTATTGGATGATTGATTTACTTATCTATAACTTACCCTAATATTCAGTTTGTTGTCTCTCAAATGAGCAGGTCTATGCATTGCCCAAGTTTCAAGCATTAGCAGGTAGTTAAGTGCATCTTTTGCTACTTGAATGGTACTTGACTACTTGGATTGTTTTATCCCAAGGAGGGATTAGTATCACCAAATTTACATGCTTTTTCTTACTCTGATTGGGCTACTATGACACCTATGTGTCTACTAGTGGTTTTTGCTTCATGCTTGATAGCTCATGCATATCTTGGTTGAGCAAGAAGCAGCCTATTATGGCCACTTCTACTTGTGAGGTTGAGTATAGGGCAATTTTCACAGTGACTATTGAGTGTATGTGGCCCAGAAACCTTTTGGCTGATTTGTACATTCACTTGGTAACACATTTAGTATTGTGTGTTGTGCTCTAAGCTTCTTCTTCTTCCTTGTGATGGTTGGATGCTTTCGTAAACCTCAAACTCCAACATATACCACTGTTTTTGGATCTATGTACATGCATACACATAGAGTACAAAAACTGAAAAAAAAACACAAATATATAGTTTCATAGTAGATGAAACAATACACCGTATTGGGTGCAATTCATTGGTGCAAACCAACCACTAGTTGATGTCTATGAAGACTTAATGAAGTCAAGAAAGTGCATGGCTAAATTCAAAGAGATGCTTTGCTATAGATACAGATCAAGAAGAATGAAGATGTTCATAAATGAAGAGCTTAAGATATGACTATACATATGTTTACTTGAAGGATCCTAATCGTTGTACTATAATTAGAAGTAATTTAGGAAATCAATAATAAAAATGAATAACAATGTATAGTCATGATCTAGTTATGATTTCATGGCTATATGTCAATAAATGAAATTTGAAAAGATAGAGATCATTATCAATGTGAAGATAGACGTGGTAAGGGAAATCTTAACTACCTTTATTGATTTAGCTTCTGCACTAACTCATCTTCATTGTGTGGAATAGATGTTTGCTTGCAAGTATTTTGCACGGGGAGATGGTTATCAGCAGAGTTAGGCTATGATAAAATAAGGCTCCAAGCCAAAGTACAGGTCGCTCTTGATGAAATACCAGCTAGGAACATAGCAAAATGGAATGCATTGATCTCTAGCTTGGGAGTGGGGTAAATGTAGCTGATGAAGAATGTGCTGGGCCATAATAAGCATGTATATATATATCGCCTAATGTTGTCTATAGGTGTGTCATGTGGTGGAGGACCTTCATATAATGGTTTGCACAATGATTAGCAACTCAAAAAAATATCTCAATGGGTGAGAGTTGTTCACATAGGAGGTTATGCTAGAGGAATGCATAGTTGGGGAAGGGTTCTTTTTTGTTCACATTTGTATGTGCAGAACAGCAGGTACGGGAGACCATCGAAATAAAAGAGGCCGCAACAGGACGAAAGTATGAATGCTTTGTTCTTTGTCTACTACTCTGTCAATTGGGGGAATGGGCGGCATTTCGCCTGCCCTTGGTCAGTAAGCATCGAAGGGGAGAAGTCAGGGGGCAGGGATATGGCCATTATATACACACGAGGGGAAGTAATTTGGAAGGAGGGAGGAGAAGGGCTCGATGCTGCTGGTTGGGGGGTGGAGCCAGATCTCACGAGGGAAAAAGAAGGGGTGGGACAGGAGGAGGACAGAGATGAGAGAAGGAGGTTTATTGGAAAAGAGGCGACACACAGAAAGGGGGCAAAAAATTTTTTGATATAGGCGACAAGGTTACACATCGTGGGGGCTGCTTATTCAATTTTCGTTAAGCAGGAATGAGGGGCTGGTGATCGTCATTTTTTTTCTTCTCAGAAGACAGAGCTGAAGGAAGTCCTTTTGTTTTTGCATACTGTACACACAGTCCACCCATCGGCAGGAGAGGGGAGGGAATCTTCTACTGTTTTGCCATTTTTCTAGAGATTTTTCTTCGACTGCTGTTTGTGGTTTCCATCCATGGAGGGGGAAGATGAGACATCTGCTGGGGGCGGTTGTTTTGGGGGAAGGTTCGCTTTGTGCAGAAGGGGAGGTTTTTTTTATCTGCGACAGCAGGACAGAAGCTCTCTCGTTTTTTTCGTTTTTGGTGGTGTTTGGACAGGAACGAGGGGCTGCAAGAAAGAAGGGGGGGCTCTCTGCTTCGTTTTATTTTTGACAGCCGCTGATGCTCGTTTGGGGGTTTTTTTTATCCTTAGTGGGGGGCACATTCTCTCTCACAGAGCAACAGGTAGCTAGAGGTTTTTTTGGAGGAAGAGAACACACCAGGAGGTGACTTCGTTTTGGGAGATATCCGGTAGGGGATGCTGATCTCTCTCAGGGAAGTCCGTATAGCATCAATAGCAGTCTAGGCAACACCAGAAGCATGAGCGGCATTTGGCTAGGAGGTGGGGGTAAAACCCTGCGTATTAATTCATTAAGACGCTTTGAGGAGATCCCTATTGTGGATGGCATGAAAGCAAGGCCTTAATTCCAAAAAGTGATCGAGACGGCAAATCAGGGAGAATACACATCGTGAGGAATACTAAGGTGCGACGAGTCATATGAAGCCGAAGGCACAACTGCTATTCCAGGAAGGAGAAACTCGCAGCAGTTTACATGTACTAAGGGGAATGCTGAAGCGGCTGTGATATTCTCTGAGAACTTTGACCTCCATCTGCGGTTATCTATCGAAGGACGTTTTCTTTTATGAGAACAGACAAAAAGGGGTACTACTCCGAGAGTTTGACGTAGCAGTGTCTCCATTTTATTAGGCAGGTATGATGATTCTAGCGATTACCTTCTGTCAGTGATTTGTGGCGCATTCTTTTTTGTAATCAAAGAAATCACCTGGTTTTATTCTATCGGCATGGCAAAAAATTTACAAATGGATACTTCAGTACTGTGCAGACACAGGTATTTATGTAGTTGAACTGCACTGCATACACACTTTTTCGAAGGATCATTTCAGTTTTACCTGTTGATGAGCGCTGCTATTAATTTTGCCCATGCCTTCTAGCTCATTGTTGATTAATACAGATCCGTAAGACTTCCATAAAAGGATCTTTTGATGTTGAAGAAATTGTACGAATAGAAGCGTTTTCCTCAATTTGATGCTATAGTGTGCAAGGACCTATGCTAATGACGAACGTTCGTAGTTTTGATTGAGGTAGTTCGACGAATATCAGGGTTACCATGAATGCAGGTTAAGTGTTTGTTATGGATGCATATGTTTAGACAACGTATGGATTAGGCCATCTCTTGCAAACATTCCACTGTCAACTGTGGTTTTTATCATGTGGAAACGTGCGTCTGAAACTCAGAAATTCATAAGAGTATTTAGGTATTACCAGAGCTACACATGCGGTAGTTCTCATTTGTTACAACAGTTCAGAACAAGCTCGTAAGGATTTAGATTTGACACACGGCATGATGTAGACATTAGGTGAATTGAGAAGCAGTAAACACTTCGCATTCTGCAATAAGACTTCGAACCCCCTCTGCTTTGCACACTAAAAAGTTTGAAATGTTTTTTTGTCACTAAATCCAAACCAGGTTCTAGAACATACATGTGTGTGTGCGTGAGGGGGAGTGAAGGTGAATGTGTGTTTGGGTCTACAAATGCATGGGTATGGGTGAACGGTTGTGCAAGGGGGAGAGAGTGAAAGAAGGGGGTGCGTATACTCGTGAGTGCGAGAAGCGGAGGAGTGTGTGTATGTGAGTGTGTGTGTGCAAAAGTATGTATGAGAAAGAGTGTGCGTAAGCAAGGGAGCACGAGTGAATTGCATGAGAGTGAAGGAAACAAATGGGAGAATAGAGCAAATGAAAGTGGGGAAGAGAAGAAGTGTGTGAGGGAGAGAAAGTGTGTATGTGAGGGTAAGAAAGGGAGTGAAGAAAGTGTGTGAGTGTGTGAAAGAGTGAATGTGTACGTGGAAGTGCATGTGTGAATATATGTATGTGAAAGAGAGTGTGTGAGAAATTGAAAGAGAACAAGAAGATGAGAGGGTGAATGTGTGTATGGGTGTGTAAGTGCATCTGCGTGTTTGGGTGTAAGAGAAGTGTGAGTGAGAGAGAAAAGAAGAGCAAGGAAGAGAGAACGAGACCGAGTGTGCAAGTGTAGGTGTAAGTGGGAGTATATAGGTTTGTGTGTGTGTGACAAAGGGGTGCTTGTGAGAAGGGAAAGGTAGTGTGCATATGTCAATGTGTAAGCTTGAGTGTAGGAGAACAAGAGTGTGTAGAGGTCAAGTGTGTGGGCAAAAGACATAAGAGCAAAAGGAAGTGGGGGAGAGCAAGTGAAAGAGAGAGCGAGGGACTAAGTGGATGTGAAAGGTGTGAGTAAGGAGAGAGGGAGGTCGCAAGGAGCAAGCACTAGAGTGGATATCCATTTGGGCATGTACTTTCCCGTCTTCTCCACAGGTACGTTGGAGCGAAATTGTGGACTTAGGGTGATAAAAGCTTACCTAGCATCAAAAATTTGGGCGAAATATTATTGTGTGTATGCACTTTCCCTTGGACTAAGAGGGTCAACATTTTGGTGCGTTTGCCGGGAAAAGCTTGGTACGTCTCTATAAGAGAGTGCCATAGGTTCGCCTAGCGCCACATGTTGGCCGAGCTTGCGGACCCCGGATCTAGTATATGAACGAGGGGAGCTCATCCTTAGGAGAAATGCGAACGGAAAGAGAAGAGCGTGCTCAAAGAAGAGCCCTTGAAAGAGAAAGGAAAAGGTGGGAGTCGCAAGGTGAGTCTACCTCGACTAGCGGGAAGAGACCCGTCAAAAAGTGTACTCCCGTAGGAGAGTTGCGAATCAAGTGCAAAAGTTTGAAGGAGGGATCCTAAGGCTACGTGCACTAAATTTCTGGGATCGTGAGGATATTGACATTATGCCACTGTTCGAAATGGCACAACGACTTCAAGTGCATTTAGGAGATTTTCCTAAATTCTCGGGATTGTGGGATGAGGATCCGGATAGCTTTATCCAATTGTTCGAGGTCACCTGTGAAGCAAATGAAGTGGTTGACCAAGCACAAAGACTTCGAATCTTGCCAGCCATATTTAGAGACGAGGCCGCCAACTGGTATGAGAACTTGGAAGAGCCGCAAAGGCGAACTTATCAAATGCTCAAGGATGCCTTTTTGGCTAAGTTTCATAGGCAAGGTTTCCAAGATCGTCTAGCTCAACAAATGGATTATCTCTGGCAGGGGGTAAACGAGAGCATCGATAACTATATCCAGAGGATGGAAACCTTGGTAAGGAAGATGGGTGCCAATGCTCCAAACGAAGATACCTTGAAACAAAGATTTATTGCGGGACTTAGAGATCCAAGCGCTCAACAGCATATCAGTTTGAGCCGACCGGCGACGTTGGTGGCTGACAAAGATGTTGCTCGCGTGTGGGAAGAGGTTCAACTTGGCCAACAACGAAGGCAAGAACTTTTGTTTGAACCGATGCTAGGTACAAACGCTGGGCCTACACATGGCACTACTCAAGCAAATCCTATTGCAACTCTGCCAGCATTTATGGCTGCTACAAGCACGCCCCAAGAGGTAAATCTGGTGTTGATTGAAGAAAGGATTATCAAAATCGTGGCTAAGGCCGTAAAAGCTTCCACTCTAACTCATGAAGCATATGCGGTAAGGCAAGAAGTGGCACCCGAGCCAAGTCAAGGAGTGTTTAGATCAAACATCTTTTGTGCGAAATGCCGAGGATATGGGCACATGGCCACAGAATGTCCTACAGTCTTGAGATAATATGTAGAACCGAGTGTCTTCTGCAACTTTTGTAAAAGGAACAATCACACTGAAGACGAGTGCCGTGAAAAGGGAAGGTGGCTAAACAATAGGAACTATGCTTATCAAGGGTTACCATGCCAAAGTGAACCTCCCGTGCCTAGATGGGGGCCTAGACCCATGTATGCTTATGGAGGCCAAGGCCAAGCAGGTGGATATCAAAGGCCTGAACCACAAAATCAAAGGAGAACGGGACCGCCAGAGTGTTGGCGATGTGGGTGCCTTGGGCATATACAAGCACATTGCCCGAATGCGAGGAAGCAAGAAGACTTTACACCTATGTGCCAATATTGTAGTAGGGAGGGCCATTATGATGTTGATTTCCCGCAACGAAGAAACGATTATGGCCAAGGACAAAGAGGGGTTGAGACGTCCACCTACGCACAGCCGCAACCACAACCGATGATGCAATCTCAAGGAAGAGTGCCCAACACTGGAGTAGTAATTAGGGAATTGGATCCGGGAGCTAGCACCTCTACCCACCATGTAGAGGCAAATCAAGGAAAAGAGAAAGGTAAAGAACCGATGGTGGCTGTGGTCACTCGTGCACAAGAGTATACCCGAGGAAACCAAGTTCAAGTGAATGACGAGGACGAGACTCATAGGCAAAGGGATTTAGATGAAGAAGACGAGGTGGAGGTCCTTCCACCAATTACACGAAAATTTGTACCGGGTATCCCACCATTTCCAAAAAGGCTAAAAGTCCAAGAGAAGTTGCCAAAAAAGAAGCCTGCAGGACTAATACGAAATGTGCAAACCATTGTTGGTGGGATCGAATTCTCCGTTGACTATTTGGTTGTGAGACCAAGATCCACCGAAACTACATTTTCTATACTGTTGGGGCGACCATGGCTGATGCAAGTTGATTGCATACATGACTGGAGAACAGGGTTTATCACTATTGGGCCCAAAACCGATCGAATACAAATGCAAGTGACCCCTAAGGAAGATGCTAAGAAAATGGTTCCGATCAAGGAGCTGGAAAAGAAGGTGGCTGAAAACGATGCGCGTGAAAAAGTACGCGAAAAGTTTTCTTTGAAAGTAGGAAAATACAAAAGCCTTTTGCAAGATGGATTTAACTTACAAACAACAAGGCGAGGTCAACCCGAGATGGGTGAGTATAAGGTCCCACTAGTCTACAAGGATGACTCGGACCAAGAACTGCTAGGATGGTTGGCAGGTACAGGCGAGGTTGAGTGCTACACAACTCACATCGATGATGGCAAAAGTAAATCCAGGCAAGAAAAATGGTGTGTGGATCACGATAGTCCTAGTAAGGAAGTAGTTGATCAAAAGGAAAACCTTCGAAAATGCAAGGATAAGGAGAACCGGGGAGGTTGTGAAAAGAGGAATTCTAGACATGAAGTCTTGAGAAAAGTCACGCATCGGGCAAAGAGCCGGAAAAGGACACAGTGAAGAAAGTGCTTCGTACACAGAATACGAGAAGGAATGGTGATGGCCTAAAGGAGCTAGGGTCGACTCGTGTTGAACATGCCATAGTTATTCAATCGAGGGTTGATGGGGACAGGTGCGAGGATAGCGAGCAAAGCTTACAAGGGCCGACATGTGACTACGTACGGAGAGGGCTTTGAGTGAGCCGTTGGGTGATGGCAATTTTTTGCATGATATGGGTCTTCTTATGAGTGATGTGCAAGTAGATACGAGAACAAAAAGAGAGAGGCTTCCTCTATTTTAGCAAACAACTTACCTTTTGTTTTCAGGGATCACAGAACTTTTTAGACCAAGTGTGTTGCTACGCGGGATTGCTAAGGACTAGACGACCGATGGCTGACCGCGAGAATGGTCTTTGGAAGGCCAAGATTCAACCTCAATCTCGTGCTCTTACTCATCTCATGGTTGTAGAAAGGATGGGAGAGGTGGGTTACATGAAGCAAGAGATCAGAAATTATTTCTATAGTAGTGTTTTTTACACCGGAGCTATTGCAAAGCATGGGGACCAACCAACTTCAATCAGATATCTATGGATTTAATTCGGCAGATGTAATAGGCCCGAAATTCTGTTTCGTTCCATTTTCTTGGTATATCTGAAAAAAGGTACTTTAATAGCAACGGATGAGGATCACAACAAAAAAAAAGGGGGACGGCATGTCGAGGGAGGCGGCCACGACTGTTCTGTTATGGAAAAAGAGGACCAGAGCGGAGGGGGAAGGCCCCTTAAAAGGGCACATACCATAAGGAGGTGGTCTTTTTTTTCGGCCGCTGAGCAACAGAGGAGCTGTCATGAGGCAACATAAGGGGGCAAGGCAGAAGACGAGTCTTGAAGGCATGCACAACTAGACAGAAGGATGATCATTTGCCATTGCTGAGAAGATGGAGGAAGAAGAGGACTAAGCGTGCATACGTCAGATAACATACATGCAGAGAAGAGGGGAAACACAGTGTAGTAACTGTCATCGTTCGGCCGCTCATCATCAGAGCGAGGGGGGAAGCCATCTTTTTGCTACTTGTTCGTTTTTGTGTGCAGAGGGACGAACATGAAAGGGGGAAACTGTTGAAAAACTTTATCAAATCATGCCCATAATGGAAAGAATTTGATTAGAGAAGATTTAGCTCACCTCTTGATGTGATTGGACCTCACTTTTGACATGTATATGCTTTTGATTGGTTAAAGAGGTTAGTATGAGGTCTTTAAAACCTCTAATGAGTTGTATTATGACTTAGAGTCGTGGAAATACGTGCCCAAGCTGCCCCCTTGCTTAAGCACACCCCCTACTAGCTGTTCTCTGCATATTTTGCAGAAATTTCACTTTTACACACTCTATCTATCTAGATGTTTTTGGCAGACCCCTCGGTCTTGTAATTGTTGTTTCTCCTTCATCCGGAATCCATTTGCAATGATTTTTGTCTTGTTGGAAAGCTTATAAGTTCTACTTTGTGTAGTATAAGTCTCAGGTTCATTGCCTGCACATGTGCAGAGAAATGTCCAGAACAGTGTCTGTCCAGTTAGCTCATACTCTGTGAAGAGATCAAATTATCTGTTTTGTTGCAGCTGGTTGAGGCATCATCCAGTATCCAAATGGAGTGATTTTACTCTCATTTGAAAGCTCTTAAAGTCTAGTTTATGCCTGCAAAATTTCATTTTCAGTCTCTGCATATACTCAGAGAAACTCAGAAAATACAGAACCTATGTCTGAAAAATTTCAGGATCCTAGGAGGGTTCATTTGCTTTTGTTGTGCACATAGGAGTGTTTATCCTCCAACAGTGGTATCAGAGCTATAAGTGGAGTATCAAAGAGAGAAGAAGGAGCTACTGAAGTGAAGTGAAGGCTTCATCAAATTTTGAAGGAAGGAAGCAAAGAACGGGCACGTCAACAACAAGGGGAAGCAAATACATCATCAAATCAAAGACGAAGCTTCATCAAGAGGAGTAGCTCTATTTTTTGAGGTAAAAGCCATCCTTTTCAACTTCATTGCATCAAGGGTGAGGTTCAAAAGAGTTAGGAGGCACCATGGCTGATCTCAATGCTCAAATTGAGAAGCTCGAAAAAGGAAACTACCAACCATGGCGATTTAGAATAAGCAATTTTTTGATGGGGAAAGGTTTGTGGGGACTTGTGAGTGGTGGAGAGCCAAAACCCTACATAGATGAGATAAATCCAACCAATGATCAGAGAAGAGCAGTAAGAGAGTGGGATGAAAGGGACAAAAGGGTCATTTTCATTTTATCTCAGCATATTAGCAACTCTATGGTAGGGCATATTCAAGATTTGGATACATCGAAGAAGGTGTGGGAGTGCTTGGAGAGATTGTACTCAACCTCCACAAAAGCTAGAAAAATTCAGCTCAAGAATGAGCTAAATAATCTTAGGAAAAGCCCCTCTCAAGGTGCTAATGATTACATATTAAAGGTTAAAGAGCTTGCAGATGCACTAGGGTCAATCGGTTGTGCCCTAGATGATGACGATCTTGTCGCCCACACCCTAAATGGACTTAGGGATGATGAAAAATGGAGGGCTTTCACAACTTCAGTGTATGTAAGGGACTCTCTTCCTGATTTTGATCAACTAATCACTCTCATGGTGACAGAGGAGATGAACCTTGGTGGTCATAACGCCAAGGATAGCCAAGGGCAATTGTTGTATGCAGGTAGAGGAAGAGGAAGACACAACCGAGGTGCTACAAGAGGAAGAGGAAGATATCAAAGCAACCAAGGAGGTCAAGGACAACAAGAAAATGCAGGTCAAAGAGGTGGAAGAGCCACAAATAGAGGAAGAGGTGCAAGATTTGGTGGAAGAGGACAAGCCACTTCAAATGGATGCTTTGTATGCGGTAAGCCCGGTCATTTTGCAAATGAATGCTATCATAGAGCTCAAAGACAAGGGAATCAAAGCAACAACAACAATTATAGAGGGCAAGGTAATTATGCAAACACATCATCCAGCCAAGGGAATGATTATTTACTTGCCATGAGGTATGGTGAAGATACAACTCAAGCTAGTGAAGATGTATGGTATGTAGACAGTGGATGTAGCAATCATATGTCATGTCGAAAGGATCTTTTTAGTAATTTGCAGGTCCCAAAGCATCAAGGCATGTGGAAACAGGTGATAACTCAGAGCATACCATTCAACATGTGGGAGATATCAGTTTGGAAGGAAATCAAAGAGCAAAGTGCTTATCAGAGGTATTACATGTCCCTACTATTACCAAAAACTTGATTTCGGTAGGCCAAATGGTAGAAAAAGGCTATCAAGTTAGGTTCAATGAAAGAGGATGTTTTGTTGAGGATCCAAGGGCAGGTTTCAAGCTCATAGCAAAAGGAAAAAAGCAAGGGAGAATGTTCACAATGGACATAAATCAGCCACACCATTCAATGTATGTCACATAGGGAGACAAGAGGATAGCAGATTTGGATCTATGGCATAAACGAATAGGTCACATCAACCTACAAAAGCTCAAGGACATGCAAAGGAGGAGCTTGGTAAGAGGCCTACCAAATTTTACATCTAAAATGTTGCATGAAATTTGTGTAGCTTGCCAACAAGGAAAACAATCAAGGCTGCCCTTCAAGAAGAGTACCTATGTAAGTGCAAATGTTTTAGACCTCATTCACACGGATGTTTGGGGTCCAACAAGAGAAGCATCCCTTGCTGGAAATAGGTATTTTGTAACCTTCATTGATGACTTTTCAAGGAAAGTGTGGTTGTATTGCATTAGAAACAAATCAGATGTGTTCCACTACTTCAAGAAATTCAAAGCACAGGTGGAGAAGGAATCTGGCAAGTTTATCAAAACTTTGAGATCCGATGGAGGGGGAGAGTACTTCTCCCATGAATTTTCTGAATTTTTGCAGGTCAATGGCATCAAAAGACAATTTACATGCAGGTATACCCCTCAACAAAATGGGGTAGCAGAGAGAAAGAACAGACACATAGCAGAGGTAGCAAGGTGTATGCTCAATGAAATGAATATGCCGCATTGTTATTGGGGAGAGGCTACATATACAACCACATACATCATGAATAGATGTCCTACATCAGGTATACATCATCTAACCCCTAAGGAAGCATGGAGTGGAAGAAAACCTTGCATTTCACATCTTAGAATCTTTGGTTGTATATGCTATGTACATGTACCTCAAGAGTTGAGGTCAAAGTTAGATGCCAAATCTGAAAGGTGTATTTTTTTGGGATATTCTATGGAACAAAAGGGGTATAAATGCTATAATCCCATCACCAAGGAGCTGAAGGTAAGTAGGGATGTTGTCTTTGATGAGTTGAAGCCTTGGTATGCATGCACAAGTCCATTGCAGGTTGAAGACATAGGTGAGACAGATTTGAAGAATGATGATAGAGTTCAAGAAAGCATGGATTTGAGTGGTCCAAGCAATTCATGCAACACAAGGACACCCTCACCATGGAGTGGAAGGCTTAGGGAAAGAGAGACCAGCTCTGAAGAAAGCAAAGTCAAAGGCAAAGAGAAGATTTCAGTTGAAGAAGGAAGCTATGTGGACGAGAGCATGTTGGAAGATGAAGAGATAGAAGAAGCTCAAAGTCCAGGAGTGGCTAAACAAAAAAAGAAGATGGCAACCACACCAAAAGGAAGTGAAAGAAGGTCTTCAAGAGTAAGATATCCAGTACAAAGGTTAACATATGATAATTTCATTGCAAAGCATTATGCATACATGACTCAGGTAATCAAGGACAAAGAACCAACTAGTTATGAAGAAGCTAAGGATTGCAAGGAATGGCAAGAGGCAATGAAGGAAGAGCTCAAAGCGCTTGATGAGAACCATACTTGGAGCTTGGTACCAGCTCAAGAAGGCATGAAGGTGATAGGTAATAAGTGGGTTTACAAAATTAAAAGAAATTCAGATGGTTCCATTGCTAGGTACAAAGCAAGGTTGGTAGCGAAAGGCTTCTCCCAAAGCTACGGGATAGATTATGATGAAACTTTCAGCCCCGTAGCCAAGATGCCAACAATTAGGACTTTGATTGCAGTGGCCACATCAAGGAAATGGAGCTTATATCAGTTGGATGTGAAGAATGCCTTCCTCAATGGAGAGCTTGAAGAAGTAGTCTACATGAGCCAACCTCAAGGATTTGCTAGTATGAGGTACCCAAATCATGTTTGCAAGCTAAGGAAAGCATTATATGGACTAAAGCAAGCCCCAAGGGCCTGGAATCAGAGGTTAGTGGATTATTTATCAAGTTGTGGATACAAAGAAAGTGTTGCAGATCCATCACTTTACATGAAGAAGCAAGGAGACAAGATGGTATACATATGCATCTATGTGGACGATTTGATCATCACAGGAAGTGATATTGCAGGTATTAAAGATATCAAATCAAAGCTAGGGAAGGAGTTCAAGATATCTGATCTTGGAACACTAAAATACTTCTTGGGAATAGAGGTAATCTATGCACACAATGGCATCTTCTTGATTCAAAGAAAATACTTGTTGGATGTGCTATACAGGTTTGGTATGAGTGGTTGTAAGCCACTTTCTCAGCCCATGGAGCCCAATACAAAGTTGGTTGCAGGTCAAGGAGAGGCTATACAAGATATTAACTATATAGAAGCATAATTGGTTCATTAATTTATGCTACATTCACTAGACCTGATCTTGCATATGTAGTAGGTGTTCTCTCTCAATTTTTGCATGCACCTACTCATGATCATCTTATGGCGGCAAGAAAGGTGCTTCGTTACATCAAGCACACCATCAACCAAGGTCTATTTTACTCATATGATGCTGATCTAAGTGTCAAAGGATATAGTGATGCTGATTGGGCAGGTAGCAAGGATGATTGAAGGAGTACATCGGGTTATGTTTTCATGATAGGTACAAAAGTGATCTCTTGGAGCTCTAAGAAGCAACCCACTGTTGCTCTTTCATCCACAGAGGCTGAGTACAGAGGTTTAGCATTGGCTACATGTGAGCTATTATGGCTTAAGAAGCTACTTAAGGACTTGGAAGTAGAAGTGGAGGAGTTTCCTCTTTATGGAGACAACATTTCAAGCATCTATCTAGCTAACAATCCCATGTTTCATGCAAGGAGCAAGCACATAGAGGTTCATTACCACTTCGTTAGAGAAAAGGTGATGGCAAAAGAGCTAGATATAAGGTATGTGAACACTAAAATGCAGGTTGCAGACATGATGACAAAGTTTCTTGAAGGTACAAAGCTTGGAGGATTCAAGGAAGCTATCAACATAAGAGACATAGGCTGAAGAAACAAAGGAATTGAGCTTGAGGGGGTGTGTTGAAAGTTTTTCAAGCTCAAGAGTGTGGGAACATGCCCCAAATTGAACCTTCCACATCATCCACAATCAAAGGAGGCTGATTTCCACGAGTTGGAGGCATCAAATCATGCCCATAATGGAAAGAATTTGATTAGAGAAGATTTAGCTCACCTCTTGATGTGATTGGACCTCACTTTTGACATGTATATGCTTTTGATTGGTTAAAGAGGTTAGTATGAGGTCTTTAAAACCTCTAATGAGTTGTATTATGACTTAGAGTCGTGGAAATACGTGCCCAAGCTGCCCCCTTGCTTAAGCACACCCCCTACTAGCTGTTCTCTGCATATTTTACAGAAATTTCACTTTTACACACTCTATCTATCTAGATGTTTTTGGCAGACCCCTCGGTCTTGTAATTGTTGTTTCTCCTTCATCCGGAATCTATTTGCAATGATTTTTGTCTTGTTGGAAAGCTTATAAGTTCTACTTTGTGTGGTATAAGTCTCAGGTTCATTGCCTGCACATGTGCAGAGAAATGTCCAGAACAGTGTCTGTCCAGTTAGCTCATACTCTGTGAAGAGATCAAATTATCTGTTTTGTTGCAGCTGGTTGAGGCATCATCCAGTATCCAAATGGAGTGATTTTACTCTCATTTGAAAGCTCTTAAAGTCTAGTTTATTCCTGCAAAATTTCATTTTCAGTCTCTGCATATACTCAGAGAAACTCAGAAAATACAGAACCTATGTCTGAAAAATTTCAGGATCCTAGGAGGGTTCATTTGCTTTTGTTGTGCACATAGGAGTGTTTATCCTCCAACAGAAACTCCTGCTGTTTCAAGCTTACATGATCAAAGAAGAACGTAGAGGATGGTGCACGCAAAGGATAGTCTCAAATCAGCAACTATAGGGAATGAAGAGAAGCAATTAGTCTGATGCGCATTGTTGGGAGAATTAACCATAAGGTTCACAAGTTATTCCCAGGTCAAATTTTTTAGTCCCTGCTGCTCCGTCCATTGAATTTTTCCTTCACTATGTTGGTTCGAAAGAGCTGAATTATACTGTGCAACTTGACACTCTAATGCACAGTGTAGAATTCTCTTCTCTTAAGAGTTACGACTCTTTAACCCTTCTCATAATGATTTCAGTCGATTATCGTATATGAAACAGGTTTTGCTTATGATTGCATTGTGAATTTGACTACCAACTACGCAACGTGATGCGCTCTTTCATGTCTTCAACCTATTGTAGTGAAATTAAGAACTCAACTCCAATGTGAATTAACACAAGTAAGAAGGTATTTCATTAAAAAGAAAAAAATTGGGTGAAGGAGTGTAATAACTTCTAGAAGGGTTAGAGCATGAGTGGTAAACGCCCAAGAGCACTACAACTTGAAATAGAGGGTTACACCATATGTATACACTGCCCCCTCTAGGCATGCTTGTTCCCCAAAACAATCCCATCCTCTATGTTCAGAAATACAAGTCATAAGTCTAACTTGAATGCCCCAAAATTATCATGCTCGCATATTACACAATTTTTTTTTTTGATCGTATATAAACACTATTAATCGATTTTCCCTCTCAGGGTTCAGTCAATAGAGAAAAGGAATGCCTCACTATAGAAGTAGGGGAAAATGTTGAGGTTGAGGGTGAAGCATTTCTCCAGGTTGTATGTATGAGTTTCCAAATTAAATGTCGACCTAGATTTATCTTAGATCCTCCTAAAAGCTTTGTCTGAGTCGTAAGTCAAAGGATCGACATTTGCGTCACAACTAGGAGTTTATGTATGTCCCATATATTATGAGATAAAGTGTCTGCCAACCATTCACGATAGCTAGGTATATATTTTTCTATGCCACATGCCAAATGATTCATCTAGTGGAAAGGAGAATATTTTATTCAAATCGAGATAACTAATTTGTGCGTCTAAATCAAGAAACACATTTTCTATGAATCAATGTGTACAGTCGAGAATCTTTAAGATAGAATGTGCACAATGAAAATCAAAATGGAAACATGTATTTATTTTGTACTACACATGTGATTGAAACTCATACACTCACCATTCAGATATAGTTCATATAAAATTTCGATTCTGTTATTTTACCATGTGTATGCGGATCGATTAAGGAGCAAGAAGGGTGGGAAAGATAGTGTGTGAGTATATGTATACGGGTGCACAGGTGCAAGTACATATGAGAAAAAAAAAAGGGATGTGTGAGTTATGGTATGTAGGTATTGGGTTGATGATGCATCAGTATGTGCATGCGTTTGGGGGAGGATTGACTAGGTGCATGTTCGAATAAGAGTTTCTAAGGACAAAAGTGACACGAGTGGATTGGAAGAGAGAAAGAAAAGGGTGAGTGAGCAAGAAAGAGGAAGGAGAGAGTGTGAAAAAATGAAAGAGGAAAAGGAGTTAGAGATAGAGGAGGAGCGAGAGATCGCAAGAAGTGACTATTGAAGTGGGATATCCAGTTGCACGTATTTGGGTTTCCATCCCCTTCCCTTCCACAATCACATTTGAGTATTATTGTGGACTCAAAGTGAGAAAAGGTGATATAACACAAGGAGACTAAGCAAAATACAAGCGTGTGTGAGACACTTTCCCTTGGGTTTAGAGAGCCAATAGATACTAACCTGTCTAGTGATAGGATACTGCTAGTAAGACGATATGATACTAGGAGATCTAAGGCATGATACAATACCAAGTTCTACGCAATACGATACCTTGCAGATGATACGATACCACTTGCACTCATGATATGATACCATTAGACCAACGATACACGATAGCTCGATGGTATCATGATACTTCAAGGAGGTGATACACGATACTCCACAAGTATCGCGATACATGGGAGTTCTCGTATCACAATACCTGAACTCAACCGGACACGATACTTGGAGTTTTTGAAGTCTGAATTCAAAAATTTTTGTAAATATATGTACCTTTGTGTCCTCTTGGTCACTCCTATGTGCCTGTAGATGCAATATCTCTCTCCAAACCGGCGATACTCCACTCATGATACTAGACACAGGTCGTGTCACATCACGGTATTGTCACTCATATTTTCAATGTTTTAAGAGCACGAACCTCTGTATTTCATCCACGCTTCAGCTCTAAACTCTCTTTGAACTCCTCACATAGCCAAGAATGAAGAAGAAGAGGTGAAAATAGGGAATGTACAATCAAAAAGAAAAAAAAATCCGAGAAGGTGAAGATGGGAGGATATGGTGACGATGATGATGATGAAGGTGAAGAAAAACTCAGAAACTGAATTGAAAATGACTATTTCTTTTACCTTCCAACATCACTACTCTATGTCTTACCATCACACGCTCGTCATCCAAGCTCTCTCCTTGGAAACGTCGCCGAATTTGGTGTCACTCTCACACAATGGCAAGTACCAATGTGAGGAGATACACCTCATAAATGTCAATCCACATAGACGTGAGGACTAGTATGAAGAACATGAGCAAGTGAAGGCATAAGTGCATGAGTGAAAGCACACAAGCATGCACACACATACACACACGTGCACACAAAGTAAGAGCAAAGAGTGGAATAATGGAAGGTCTTTGATTACAAAAGAAATCTCTTACAAAAGCTCAAATCTACAACATGCTCACCCCAAAAATGAGCTCTCTAGCTCTCTTTATAGTTTTTTGAGTGGTTTTAGCCTTGTCCAGACTAGTCTCTGGCCTAGTTAAAAATTAGGTTCCAGGTCTTATTTGAAGGCTCAAACGTAGTCTAAAAATTATGAAATTTGGTAGGATGATACTTCTAATACTTGTCAAGCTTGAGGAGTCCTTGCCTAGAACAAAATGGAGTTGCAAAAATGTGAAATGGTATTTACAATGGTTTTTAGTGATGAAAATCACTATTTTCATAGGGATTTCTTTGGAAAATTCCTTCTTCTTGTGTGTCCACTTCTCTGAAGCATTCTCACACCTTCTGCTTGACCTTGAGTGTCAAAACCAAATGCCATGTCATTTGAGGAGTTAGTCTCTATTCAATTGTAGGAAGATCATTCTAGGCAGAACAGTTCTGTTATGTGTGTTGCAGATCAAGCTTTCCTAGCTAGTCAAGAGTGCAAAGGTAAATGGATCTCATCTACTAGTAAGCAGAAATCTGCAAATACTGTACATTCAAAGAAGGAAGACAACGATGAGAAGAAATAAAAAAAATATAAATTCTTTTGTAAGGACTGTAAAGGAAACGATCATGTCATAAAGAACTGTTCAAAACTGCTGCAAAAGAGGCAAAGAAAAAAGAGGTTGGAATGGTTGTTGCAGAGGCCTCTATACCAAAAACAGATTTTGCTAATCTTGTGCAAAATGAAGAATGATTATTTACTACTGTCTCAAGTTTTGACCCATCTTCTCCTGAACAATGTATGTCTGCAGTAGACTCAGATGTTTGCCAGTACTTTGATAGTGGGGCAAGCAAACATTTTACCTCGCAGTGTAGTTTCTTCACTTCACTCAAGCATGCTCCTATAGGGAATACTATCACATGCGCCAACGATCCCTCTTATCCTGTCATGGGAGTTGGTAAGATCATTCTGACTACTGCTGATAGTAGTTCTTTTACTTTGTCAGATGCTTTATTTGTGCCAGGGATTAAGAAAAATCCATTATCAATTTCTACATTAGCCAAGATTCATTTTCTTGTGAAATTTATTGATGGCACATCTACCGTTCATGATCTCTCAAATGGAGAAATGATTATTGCTTCTCGCATCTTATGTCGTGAGTTGTATAAGCTCATAGACTATGAAAATCTATGAATGATTCAACATGTGCAGTACAAGATTCTCAGGCTATGTCAGATGCAAAATTTTGGTATGCATGCTTTGGTCATCTAAATTTTGCTAGTTTGCTACACCTGTAGAAATCTGAAATGGCGTCCTCTTTGCCCAAACTTGAGGCACCCAGAAAACATGTTTGTGAAGGCTATATTTTGGGCAAAATGTAGCATTCGTCCTTTCCAAAAGATGTTTCAGTTCGAGCTACTCAGAAACTGTAGCTTGTTCATAATGATGTCTATGGTCCTATGCAGACAATCTCTTTTGGAAACTATCTTTACTTCGTGACTTTCATTGATAATTTTTTTGGCATGCATGGATACATCCATTGAAAGCAAATCCTAAAGGATTCATGTGCTTCAAGTAGTTTTTGGTTTTTGCTAAAAAACTATTAGCATGTCAAATGGGCACCCTCCGTTCTGTTCGAGGGGGGAATATATGTCTTCTAACTTCAATGCATTTCTGGCTGAACATGGGATAAAACATCAGTGTACAGTGCCATATACACCTCAATAGAATGGAGTTCTTGAATGGAAGATCTAGTCACTCTTGGAGATAGCGAGGTGTATGCTCAAGAGTCAAGCTTTACCATATAGTTTTTGGATTGAGGCTTTCATGTGTGTAGCATATGTACTTAACATGTGTCCCACTAAAGCACTATAGTCTATCACTCCATATGATGCTTGGTATGGTTGAAAGCCATGTGTTGCTCATCTGCATGTTTTTGGTTGTCTGGCATATGCATTAGTGCCTGAACAACATTGCAAGAAATTGGATTATAAAGCAATAAAATGTATTTTTGTTGGGTATATTTTTGAAAGCAATGGCTATCCTCTGTATCATCCACAAACTAAACACATTTCGGTTAGCCGTGATGTTTGTTTTTGTGGAAGATGTTATTCAACCTTTACTTTCATGTATGAAGGAGGCATCTGTTAGCTCCAAAGACATGTATGATACTTTGCTGCCTCTTTTTATAGGTGGACCATCTAGTGCTAGTCCTATTGAGGCAACTTCTCAACCTTTACAGGTTTCATGTGATGATGCAAATCATTCCATTTCTAATGCAGATTTGCATGATGCACTTGCTGATGAGAGAATTGATATTAAGGAGACAAAAACTATGCCAAAATGGCTAGTGAAGACTTTGCATGATAGCAAATTAGATGCACCTCTATCATACCATATTGGTTTAGGCTCTCATAGTGCCTCTTTTGCATCACATTGCTATGCTATGGCTGCCTCTAGTCTCTGTGATGAGGCTGATCCTTTTTCGTTTGATGAAGCACAAATTTCTTAACATTGAATGGTTGTAATGCAATCTGAATATGATGCTATCGTGAAAAATGGTACATGGTCTTTATGTGACTTGCCTCCTGGCAAGAAGGCCATTGGCACTAAGTGGGTATACAAGCTGAAGCATAAACCTGATGGAACAATTGACAAGTATAAGGTTAGGCTTGTTGCAAAGGTTTATGTGCAGGAAAGAGGCATTGATTTGGTTGAAACCTTTTCACCTACTTGCCGAATGACTACTGTGCATAGCATCTATGCACTTGCAGCTCATCATGGTTAGAATTTACATCAGTTTGACATTAAAACAACATTTTTGAATGGTGACTTGCTTGAAGAAGTGTATGTTTTTTAGCCCTATGGCTTTGTGTAGAAAGGGTTTAAAAACCAAGTGTGAGGGTTAAAGAAGGCATTATATGGTTTAAAGCAAGCACCACATGCTTGGGTATGAAAAAGATACATGCTTATCATTGCACATGGTTTTAAGAATAGTCCAATGAAAGCCACCTTATATGTTAAGTGTGCTAATGATGTGCTTCTGATCATTTTTGTGTACGTTGATGGATGCTGCTCACTGGTCCTCATGAGAAGCATATTGCTAAATTTAAGACTGATTTGCGTGCCTCATTTGAGATGTGTGATTTGGGGCATTTGCATTATTATTTGGGCATTGAGTCTATGCACGTTGATGGTGGAATGGCTTTGTGTCAAACAAAATATATTGATACATTATTGTAGCATTTTAGCCTTGAAGATTGTAAACCTATTGCCAATCCTATGGAGACATGTTTAGGATTGAGGCTTCAGGATGCTAGAGACGCATTTGATATTGTTCTCTATCAACAGGCTATTGGTTGCTTGATTTCCTTATGCATTACTAGGCCATATATTCAGTTTTCTATCTCACAGATAAGCAGGTTTATGCATTGCCCAGGGTCAAGCATTGGTAGGCGGTTAAATGCATCTTTCGCTACTTGAGTGGTACATGGCTACTGTTGCGAACATTTGTTTTATGTAGGGTACAAGTTTCAAATTATGTAAATATCTTTGGGAAGTCTTCAAATACTTCAAGAAGGCTTATATTATTCATAAAAGATAGCAAAAATACCACGTGAGTTCTAGAACATGGTGAGTCAAATTAGTGAGTCACAAGAGAGCTACAGTGGTGTCCTAGTGGAAGGTTGATGTGGCTAGTTCTCAAAGTCCATCAATACTTTGCTTATTTGAGCACTTGAGTCATGTAATACCTCCACCCAAGTTTCTACCACGAATTTAGATGTATTAGGAAGGTTTTAAATTAGTTTCCCATGCTATAAAAAGAGGAGAAAAGTCGTGACTTGTGGGAAGTCCAAGAGAGGCATACGTGTATCTCTATGCTGATGTAGTTTTGTATGCAGAGATTGCAGAGCTTGTATCTCCCTCATTATATATCCAAATTACATGTTTGATAGCTCATTTGAAAGCTCTTACCATCTATTTTCTTCCTGTAAATTTTCATAATCATTGGATTTGTGATCTGAGAGCAGTACTCTCTACAAGTAGTGTATGTTCTCTGGTTTCACCTCTGTTGAAGGTCTCCATTAAACCTCTAACTTGCAGAGGTCATATCTCCTTGTGTATTTATCCAAATTGAGTGTTCTTTGGCTCATTGGAAAGCTCGTGGTGTCTAGTATATGTGGTTAAAACTGTTTTAGAAAATTTAAATCCATTAGAGAATAGTAAGCTCTGCAAGCATGACTGGTTTTCTATAATGAAGTTTGTGAGAAGGTCAACTTGTTCTTAGGGGGTTCCACCTACTTCTTGCTATATTTTGGAGGTCAATAAACTCCAACATTCAGAGCAAGGAATTGAAGCTTGGAAAAGGTTATGATACCTTGATGAAGAATTTGAAGCTATCGGAGAAGAGGTTCATCATCGACACTACACAAAGGTAGAAGGAGATAGCAAGGAAGCATCTCAAGCAACATCCAAGGAAAGAAAGGTGCATAAACTTTATAACAAAGGTAAATCTCATACTTATTCTTATCACACATATGCAAAAGGAGGGTTAAAGGAGGAAGTTTAGTATTTACACAATGGACGATCAACATGCACAAATAGAGAAGCTTGATAAGAACAACTATCAAGCATGTCGATTTAGAATCACAGCATACTTGCAAGGTAGAGGCTTGTATGGTTTGATTGATGGAACAGATATCAAACCTATATTACCAGAGGATCCAAATCAACAACAATTGAGGGAGTTTAGACTTTGGAATGAAAGAGACAAAAGGGTTATATTCATTTTATCACAAAATATTCAAGATTCAATGGTAGGACACATACAAGATCTAGACACAAGTAGAGATGTTTGGCTTGCATTGGAAAGGTTGTATGCTGCAAGTACAAGAGCAAAGAAGATTCAACTCAAAAATGAGTTGAATAACATAAAGAAAGATACAAGGACATCGGTTAATGATTACTTGTTGAAGGTTATAAGAGATTGCAGATCAACTAGGATCAATTCAAGCTCATGTGGAGGACGACGACTTGGTTGCACATACTCTCAACGGACTCAAGGATGATGAGAGATGGAAACCATTCATTACTTCAGTTTATGTTAGAGGAGAATTACCAGACTTTGATCAGCTTGTTGCTCTTATGGTCACGGAGGAGATGAATCTAAATGGCTCTACTTCAAATAAAAAAGGATCTCAAGGACAAGCTCTTTATGTAGGATCATCAAGAGGTGGAAACAGAGGAAGAAGAGGTTCAAATAGAGGTCAAGGAAGAAGGAGCGATGATCAAGGGACTTCAAGTGGCTTCTTCAACACAAGAGGAAGAGGAAGATCAAGCGCTAGAGGTACGAGAGGCTACTACAACTACAATCAAAGACAAAGGAGTGAAGATAACAACAACTGCTATATATGTGGAAGGTATGGACACTATGACAAAGATTGTTATCAAAATGAAAATAATCCAGGTGGTAATCGAAGAGGAGGCTATTCAAGAAGAGGTAAACAACAAGGAAATTATGCAGTTGAAGGTAAAAGTGATGATTATGATTCTCTTCTTATGATGAATGTAGAAACTAAGATGAATTGCAATAGTGATGTATGGTATTTAGATAGTGGTTGCTCTAACCATATGTCACATGATGCTTCATGGTTTTCTAATATGCATAATCCTTCATGTGAAGGTCATGTTGAAACAGGAGATGATACAACACATAAGATTATGTAGATTGGATATGTTGTTATGCAGGATAAGAGCAAGACAAATTGCTTGAAGGATGTACTTTATGTGCCAACGATCACTAAGAATTTGATGTCAGTTGGTCAAATGGTAGAAAAAGGTTTGCAAATAAGATTTAATCATGCAGGTTGCTTCATTGAGGATCCAAAGCAAAGGAGGTTAATTGCTAGAGGTAAAAAACAAGGTAGATTGTTTACATTCAAGGTAAACCCAAATCATACAAACTATTTCTCTTATGGTATGCATTGAATAGCAGAGCTTGATCTATGGCACAAAAGGATTGGACACATGAATGTACACAGGTTAAAGGAGCTATCAAAGAAGAGGATTGTTGAAGGATTACCTGATCTTACTAAGCAACATATGGTGCATCTTTGTGAAGCATGTCAAATGGGTAAGCAGAGTAGACAGCCTTTCAAGCATTCAAGCTATGTAAGCAGTGGATTGCTAGACCTTATACACACGGACGTATGGGGTCCTACTAAAGAGGCATCCTTGGCTGGTAATAAGTACTATGTATCATTCATTGATGATCATAGTAGAATGACATTTGTGTATTTCATTAAACATAAGAGTGAAGTCTTTAATTGTTTCAAAAATTTTAAATCATTTGTCGAGAAGCAAACAGGAAGATATGTTAAGAAGCTAAGATCTGATGGAGGGGGAGAGTATTTCTCTCAAGCTTTTACTAATTTTTTGTATGATGAAGGTATCAAAAGAGAAGTTACATGCAGGTATACTTCACAACAAAATGGAGTCACAGAAAGAAGAAACAAAATCATAGCAGAAGCATCTAGAAGCATGCTAAATGATATGTGTTTGCCTAATTCTTTTTGGGCTGAAGCTGTTAGCACAAGTGTGTACATTATGAATAGAGTACCTACTGCTGGAGTTCATCATTTGACACCATATGAGGTATGGCATGGAAGGAAACCAAGTGTAAGTCATTTGAAAGTATTTGGTTGTGTATGTTATGCACATGTACCTAGTGAAGTGAGATCAAAACTTGATGTGAAATCAGAAAAGTGTATATTTATTGGTTATGCAGATACTCAAAGAGGATATAGATGTTATAATCCTCATACCAATAAGGTGGTTGTTTCAAGAGATGTAAATTTTGATGAATCACTTTCATGGTATGTAGATAAGAAAAGTTTGCAGGTCATAAATGAAGATGAAGAAGATACAAGTGAAGGTGATGAGTGCTTACCTCAGCCCACAAGAAGTTTAAGTGATGAGAAAAGTGGTTTGGATGAAGAAAGAGAGCTACCTTTCAATGGAAGATTAAGGCAAGAGTCACCTCCAAGTGTTAAAAGTAAAGGTAAACTCAAACTTGTTGAAGTTAATGATGAAGGAGAGGAAATTAGTGATGTATGTGAGTATGGAGAATCATCAAAGGTTCCCAATAAGAAAGGAAGAGCATCTACATTGGAGGTAAGAAGAACTTCAAGAGTGAGTAAGCAACCTCAAAGGTATACATATGAATCTTTCATGAATACTCATTATGCTTTTATGACAAAAGTTGAGCAGGAAAATGAACCCACATGTTATGATGAGGCAAAAGGAGATGACAAGTAGGAGAAAGCAATGAGCAAAGAAATGGAAGCACTACAGGATAACAAGACTGGGAATTTAGTTCCAAAGACACCAAAGCAAAAGGTAATTGGTTGCAAGTGGGTTTTTAAGATTAAAAGAAATAGTGATGGTAGTGTGTCAAGATATAAGGCTAGACTTGTAGCAAAAGGATATAATCAAACTCAAGGATTGGACTATGAGGAGACATTTAGTCCAGTAGCAAACATGGCAGCAGTGAGAACTTTGTTGGCTTTAGCTACAAGTAAAAGGTGGAATATATATCAACTCGATATAAAGAATGCCTTTCTTAATGGTGAGTTAAATGAAGAAGTGTATATGTCACAACCAGATGGTTATGTGGATGCAAAATGTCCTAATCATGTATGTAGGTTAAAGAAGGCATTGTATGGTCTTAAGCAGGCACCAAGGGCATGGAATGCAAGGTTGGTAAAGTATCTTATGCTGCAAGGATACACAGCGAGTCATGCTGATCCTTCACTTTATGTAAAACATGTAGATGGCATGTGTGTCTATGTATGCATTTATGTGGATGACTTGTTGATTACAGGGAATGATGCAAAAGCAATTGATGAGATAAAAGGTAATTTGGGAAAGGAATTTAAAATTTCAGATCTTGGTTTGCTTAGATACTTTCTTGGGATTGAAATTGTGTAGGGCAATGAAGGTATGTGGTTGATACAGAGAAAGTATGTATGTGATATGCTGAAAAGGTTTGGTATGCAAGAATGTAAATTTGTTTCTACTCCAATGGAATGTAATGTAAAGTTGAGTGCAAAGGAAGGTGATGAATTGCATGATATGAATGCATATAGATCCATGGTAGGATCTTTGATTTATGCAACAAAAACTAGACCTGATATATGCTATGCAGTGGGAGTATTGTCACAGTTTATGCATGAACCTAGAGTACCTCATATGCATGCAGCGAAAAAAGAGTGCTTAGGTATTTGAAAGGCACCATGAACGAAGGATTATTTTATAGTCATGATGCTGATCTAACTCTTAAAGTCTTTAGTGCTGTAGATTGGGCTGGAAGCAAAGATGACAGAAGATCCACAAGTGGATATGTGGTAATAGCAGGAAACAAGACATTAACATGGAGTTCAAAGAAACAACCTACAGTTGCTTTATCTTCTACAGAGGCTGAGTATAGAGGTTTAGCATTGGCTACTATTGAGGTTATGTGGTTTAAAAAGTTGTTTCATGACTTGAATGTGCAGGTTGATGTACCATTGATATATGGGGATAACTTGAGCAACATTCATATGACCTCAAATCCTATTTTTCATGCTAGAACAAAGCATATAGAGGTTCACTATCATTATGTTCGAGAGAAGGCCATAAACAATGAAGTACAAGTTTCTTTTGTGGGAACAAAGGATCAAGTTGAAAATATCTTCACCAAATCCTTGGATGGACCAAAGCTTCAAAAATTCAACTATATTCTTGGCATGAAGGAAATACCCTTTGAAACTTGAGGGGGAGAATGTTGCGAACATTTGTTTTATGTAGGGTACAAGTTTCAAATTATGTAAATACCTTTGGGAAGTCTTCAAATACTTCAAGAAGGCTCATATTATTCATAAAAGATAGCAAAAATACCACGTGAGTTCTAGAACATGGTGAGTCAAATTAGTGAGTCACAAGAGAGCTGCAGTGGTGTCCTAGTGGAAGGTCGATGTGGCTAGTTCTCAAAGTCCATCAATATTTTGCTTATTTGAGCACTTGAGTCATGTAATACCTCCACCCAAGTTTCTACCACGAATTTAGATGTATTAGGAAGGTTTTAGATTAGTTTCCCATGCTATAAAAAGAGGAGAAAAGTCGTGATCTTGTGGGAAGTCCAAGAGAGGCATATGTGTATCTCTATGTTGCTGTAGTTTTGTATGCAGAGATTGCAGAGCTTGTATCTCCCTCATTATATATCCAAATTACATGTTTGATAGCTCATTTGAAAGCTCTTACTGTCTACTTTCTTTTTCTAAATGTTCATAATCATTGGATTTGTGAGCTGAGAGCAGTACTCTCTGCAAGTAGTGTATGTTCTCTGGTTTCACCTCTGCTGAAGGTCTCCATTAAACCTCTAACTTGCAGAGGTCATATCTCCTTGTGTATTTATCCAAGTTGAGTGTTCTTTCGCTCATTGGAAATCTCTTGGTGTCTAGTATATGTGGTTAAAACAGTTTTAGAAAATTTAAATCCATTAGAGAATAGTAAGCTCTGCAAGCATGACTGGTTTTCTGTAATGAAGTTTGTGAGAAGGTCAACTTGTTCCTAGGGGGTTCCACCTACTTCTTGCTATATTTTGGAGGTCAATAAACTCCAACAGCTACTTGGGTTGTTTTATCCCAAGGGGAGATCACTACCACCATATTTTCATGCTTTCTTTATTTTGACTGGGCTAGTTGCTATGACACTTGTGTGTCCACTAGTGGTTTTTCCTTCATGGCTAGTAGCTCATGCATATTTTGGTTGAGCACAAAGCAGCCTACTATGGCCACTTCCAGTTGTGAGGTTGAATATAGGGTAGCTTTCACAACGACCGTTGAGTGTGTGTGGCTTAGACGCCTTATGGCTGTTTTGGGTGTTGGTTAGTCTTTTGCCACCACCATCTTCACTAACAGTCAAAGCACATTGGCAGTTGCGAGGAACCCTGTGTTCCATGCTCGCACTAAGCACATTGAGGTGCATTATCATTATGTTAGAGAGAGGTTCTCTACTGGAGAGATCAGCTTGGCATATGTGCCAACGCAGGAGAACATTGCAGACCTTTTCACAAAGCCTCTACCTAGGGAGAAATTTGAAGGTTTCTGCAAAGCTTTGGGCTTACTTCCTTTTGTGGATTGATTTTTCATAGCTTGGCACTTCCTTATACATGAGTGCCACCTCCTTGTTCACCGCATCACTCCCAAGAGGGATTTGTTGATATATTTAGATAGTGATGTGTGTGAACACACTAGGACCGTCGGGGCACTTTTTTCCCTCTTTAGAAGGTTTTTTCCCCTGGCTTGTATATACGCCTATAGCCCTAATGAGTTACTTATCTTTGTACATTCTAGTGGTGATACATTCAATATTGTGTGTTGTGCTCCAAGCTTCTTCTTCTTCCTTTTGCTATTCACGTGCTTCCGTAGACGTCTAACTCCAAAAGTACTAGGTGTAAAGGTTTCTAGTATAGTTTGGGGTACTAGAGGTGCTATAGCTGCTAGTGCGACACTTACTATGTTTTGGGATACTGGAGGTGAGCTCGGGTGTACAGGGGAAGCTGGATGTATAGGCAAGGGAAGAGTGTCAGTGGATGTGGAGGTGATTTTGATGGCAGTTGAAGGTATGGATGTTGATGGCTATGGCGCGGAGTCGATGATGATCGTTTCGCCTGCTGGTGATGATTCAAGTTTAGGTTCAGGGACTATTCGTGCCTCTACAAGATGTCGAGGAGACTGGGTATCTGTGGGGACTTGGATGTATTTTCTAGGCCATGACATTATACTTATACATCGAGGGTCAAATTGTAGTAATGGCTTTCTTTTCAAAAAATGGAGTGGCTCGACCGCGGCTATTGACTTTGCTAATTCATTGAAACCTTTGATGAAGGAATCTTCAAATCCTCTACTAGCTAACTCTTGTTGTAATATTTCTTCTCTTTCCTCTTGCTGGTCATGCAAGTCATCGTTCTTTGAATCTTGACTATTTTGGCTAGCTTCATCATCATCGTCTTCATCATCTATTACTGTCTGGTCTTCCTCATTTGATCTTGACACTAACTATTCTTGTGGTTGATGAAGTGGCATGGTAGGATAACTTGGCCTTTCATATTCCCAGCCTCAGAGGTTCCTTCCATTTGTATTGTGATCAACTATGAGTGAGTAAGATCTGCTACAAAAGGATAACACATTAGTATGGAAATTAATTATGATCCCAATAAAGTGAGACCGCAATCCCTTTCCACAACTCATACGTGACCCGTGTAGCCTTGTGTTGTGAGGTGGATTATGTAATGATTTCTCATAAACTAATTGAGGTCACTAGACAACCCACATGCTTCAAATAGTGCATACATTGCTTGTGATGAGATTCTCTTACAAGTGGTAGTGGGTTCACATGGATGAATTTGTACAAGGTTTAGTCATGGGTGAATTATTACATGGATGAGTGTTAGTCGGGAGAGGTGTTATGTTGTACAAAGGATGGTATTAAGGCTTCTGGACACATTTCGGCATCCATCTTCTAAGATTTGGTGGGTGTGTTGGGTTCTTTTGCTGAAGTACAAAAGGTGAATTGTGTAGTGGTGGTGTCGATGGGTGAATTGATCTCGAAGGGATGTATATTACTTGGCTTGGTTTTTGTGCTAAAAGACAATTTTTGGGTACCCAAATCTACATGGGTGTGGGTCAGTTTTTTAAGTACTTCTTGGCAATCCAAATTTGTCACGTCCTCCTTGATGGAGAAGAAAGTCAAGGAGATTTTGGATGTTGATTCTACCTTGACTTCTTCATGTAAGAGTCTGCACTGCTAGACATTGTTGATAGATTGTGACCGTTCGACACCCATACTTGCTTTGTGCGGGTGACTTTGACATGTTGATATTGCTAACATCTTTGGGTCGTCTCGTAAGGTCATCGGTTTGGGTTCCTAAGTCATGGTTGACTTCTCTGTGGTTGAGGTTGAGAGGTTTGGGTGACACTCTACTTTGGAAAAGAAGGGAGGTCCAACACTTGCGTGACCTGCCCATCAGGAAGTGCGGCATTCTATACAACAGATCTAGGTAGGTCCATAGGAAGTGAGGAGGATGGGCCACTGAAGAGTATGGTGCCCATTTAGCCATCGATGTAACCCACCTGACCATTGAGGTAGTTCTCTTCTTGTTCGAAGGAAGACAATGGGAAGATCTCTTGGTGTCCTCTTGAGTGGCAACCTTCCATCACCAAATCCTCATGGGTTGACATTGGATTAATCTGACTTATTTGATGGATTTTTCCAAAAATCTTATGGTGCTCCTTCGCATTCATTTCATCTAGTTTAGGATTACATACCTCAAGCGAGGTATTGTTAGGGAAGTCAAGTGGATCACTCACTGCTGGTCTCAGTTTCTGAGCTATAGGGAGCCTTGTCCAAGGGTTAGGTCCATTGAGTGATTGTATAACCAATCTTGGCCAAGGATAAACGACTCTATCAGGCCGTCGTCATGGCACACTAGGAGTTTCACACTCAAGGTTATATCATGTATGAGGATAGGAAGGTCCACCACACCCATGCAAGGGGTTTCCATGCCTCCTAGCCCTATGAGGTATGCCTCAATTAGCTAGATTTCTAATCTTGAGTCCTTATAGTGGGACCACTTGATCCCACTAGTCACAACACCTAAATCAATTAAAGCCCTAAGCTCATGGCAGGTGTTGACTTGTTCTAGCATGACTATAATGAATGGTCTCCTATCCACTATGCTACGATGAGCAGTTGACTTTGCTTGACACATGGCCATAGGATATCTCGGTGTTTCTTCAATCCTTGCCCTTTTAATTTCATGCGTTTAATGCATTCTAGAGCTTCTACCTGAGCTTCCTCTCGTATTCTCTTTTCTTCCTCCTTACGCTTCTTTTCCAACATGAGTTGTCTAAGAATATCCTTTGTAAGAGGTTCTTGATAAAGCTTGACTCTATAGCCACTAATGTAATTAGGCATTATCTCTCCTTCTAGTATGGCTAATTGGACTGCTCCACTTGTTGATAGCCTATTAACAATCATAGGTTCATAACCACATTTCTCTAGCTTCTATGCATGCTATTTTAGCATATATTCTATAGGTAATCCATATCTCGTAAAGAAATTTTCAAATACAAATTTTGTAGTCATGTGTGCATCATTTGGTAGCCTTAGCCTATACCCATTTGGTAAGATAATATATTGCTACTATGATGTATTTAGCATGAGTGCCTTTAGCAGAGGGATTGATGGGTCCTACAAAGTCTATACCCCACTTAGAGAATGCACATCCTCCCATCATGGGTTTCAATGGAATTTCATCTCTACGAGTAGGAAACTAAGTTCTTTGGAACACATCACATCTCGTAAGATAAGTATGTGCATCCATGTGAAGAGTGGACCAGAATCATCCTGCGAATAGTATGGCTTTGATTATCTTGTTGGGGCCAAAATGACCTCCTCCAACACCTTGGTGTGCAATATCTAATACGCTCAAATAATCACTCTCATGACCACATTGTTTTAGGTATCCATCTCTTCCTTGTTTTTACAAGTTATCACCAATAAGTTTGTAGACTTGAGCTTCTTGCTCTAGAATCCATTGTCTTGCTGAAGTCATTCCTTGAGTGAATGTTTTTGTCCTCAAGTAGGTCACCATTGGTTCACTCCATTCTGGTGTAAGAGACACATGATACAAAGTGGCATGTTCCATAGGTAGTCTTTTACAACAAACTGAGCATTATTTACATAGCCCATTGACATCTGCTTCCATAGAAGGCCAATATACTCCTAGTCTATGTAGAGTCTGCAAAGTACAGTGTTTCAAATAATTTTGCTTTAGTGCACCTACATGTGCTAATTGAAACCAATTCTTGTATTCTGATTCATCTATACAACAAGCAAGAATTTTATGATTACCCTGTGTATATATGCTTCATGCTAGTATCTGCTATCTTTGTGACTTGGTAATTTCTCCTTCTCTGATCCTAATCCTAGGATTCTTGGGTCCAAATGTGCGAATATGGACAATGGGTTTAGCCCATTCAGGTACTATCTCAAGATTAAATAGTTATGCATCTGGTAGTTCATCCGTTATTCCTTGAGGAGCTTCTCCCATAGTGAGTCATGAAAGGTGATCGGCTCTAAGGTGGGTCTTTCCCTTCTTGACTACTACTTTGAAATAGTATTCCATTAGTAATAGAAACCAACATATCAATCATCTTGTGTTACAAGGCTTATTGACTAAGTATAACAATGCCTGATGATCCGTGAAGAACTTGAACTTGTTCACAAATAAGTAATGTCTAAATTTTTTTATTGCATAAATCATTCCTAATCCTTCACGCTCTGTGGTGGTGTAATTTCTTTCTGCTACATTCGATTGTCTACTTGCATAGGCTATGGGAAGATCTATATCGCTTTCATTCATGGGTTGTGTCAACACACATCCTATGGCATAGTTGGATGCATCCACATGAACATGGAGTGGTTTACTCCAATGTGGTGTAGTGAATATGGGTGCTGAATACAAACATCATTTGAGTTCATTGAATGATTTCTCACATTCACCCATCCATTCAAACTTGGTCAAAAGAGAGTACAAGGGCTTTTCTATGATCACGTACATGTGTATAAATTGTCGATAATAACCACAATGACCCATGAAAGCTTGTACGTCCTTTACATTTTTTAGCCTAGGTAAATCTGCAATCACTCTCACTTTCTCTTCATACATAGAGATTCCGTTCTTTGACACAATGTGTCCTAGAATTTTGCCTTGCCTGGCCATGAAAATGCACTTTTTTGGGTTCAAGTACACCTCATATTCTAGACATTTGTCAAAAATTTGCCTTAATTAAGGGATGTGAGTCTTTCTCATGTTAGAATGAGCACACAAATCATCTACACAAACTTTCAAGTTCTTTCATAAGAATTCCTTAAAGAAGTGACACATTAATCGTTGAAAAGTGGTGGGTGCTTTTGTAAGCCTAAATGGCATCACATGAAATGCAAATATGCCCCGCTCAGTAGCAAAGGCTGTCTTATGTTGATCTTCAGGGGCAATGGCTACTTGATTATAGCCTGAGAATCCATCCAGGAAGTTGTAGACTTCCTTGCCTGCAACTCATTTCAATAGATGTTTTGTGATAGGAAGAGGATAACTATCTCTAATTCTGGTGGCACTAACCTTTTTAAGGTTAATACACACATGCAATTTCCCATTTTTCTTTGGTACAAACACTATGGGGGATACCCATTCCGTATGCTCAATTTCATAAGTGAATCCTACTTCTATTAGAAGATCTATCTCCTCTTTAATCTTGGCAGCATAATTATCATTATAAGTGTATGGTTTTTGCTTAGAAGCATTGGCCTCTAGAGTCATAGGAATTATATGGGAGCATATATCTGGGTCTACTCCTTTCAAGTCATTGTAGCTCCAAGCAAACACATCTCAATATTCTCGCAATAGGGCAGTTAACTCTTCTTCTTCTTCTTTTGTCGTTAATTCATGCCCTATGTACGTGAATTTTTCTTCTCCTTGTTCAATTGCGACTATTATTTTCTTGGTTTTTTCTTGATTATCATACACTTCCAATGATTGCTTCTTGTTTAGGCATCCATACCATGATTCTTCTATCCTCAATTTCATATTTTTTGAAGTTCTCCAATACTTCCATGAGGGGTTCTTCTTCTTCTTCTTCTGTCTCAGGTGCTCTCTCTCTGTTCTTTTTGTGCTTACCTTCTTTACATTCTGTGAGTGACTTGAGTTGTTCAATTTGATTTATCTTACACCTCACGGGTAGTGGCTTCTACAAAGTACAGATACTCCTTTTCTGTGAAGCAAAAGGGTTCCATGATAATGGACTCTAAGTCCTCACTCGTTTCATCTGGCTCTTTAGCCACTTCCATGCATTCTTCTAGGATGGGCCCTTCCTCTAATGGCTCTATCATAAAGATGGAAATGTCATATCAATCCTCATCACAGTGAGGGGTCCATCGTTCTTAGTTGACTGCTATATCAATGGTGGCTGAGATCTCTGCCCAACCATGAGGCTCAAATTCCTTGTCAAGAAACATTATCGGTGCATAAGCAGGATCTTGAAGGGTTCGTGGATGTCGTTCTGAGCCTAAAGTTCTGGCTTCTAATCATTCTTCCTCTTGTTTGGCTACCTTACACATCCATAAATGAGTTTCCTCATGCAACCATGTACAATTTACAATCGTTGAATGAATGCACAAACTTTGTTTCTTATGGTGTCCTATGGATGGTATTCCACTATATCGGGGGTATATCTCTATGGGAATAGTCCTTGAGATTAGCTTTGGGAGTCACTCCTAAATGTGGAAAGTACAAGGAGTTGGTTCCCCAATCTTGTACAATTTACAATCGTTGAATGAATGGTCTTCCTAGTATTATCTTGTACACATGATTTTTCCCAAAATCAGAAATGGCAAAGGTGTGCTCAAATTCTACCCCACAAGTGGTGAGAGATATCCCTTCTACTAAGCCTAATGGTTTCTCAATATGTCCATCAACGATTTGTAGCTTCATTCTTGTGGGTCTTAGTGCTGTCTTACCCCAATGTTTCCATAAAGCAGTGGTAGCGATGGCTACTCCTGCTCCTTAATCTAGGATGGCTTTGGTGGTGTAGCCTTCGTGGGTTATTGGAAGATAAGTATTACCCTCCTCTCCCTCACTCATATCTCCAATTCTTTCCACGGGTATTTGTGGCACTTTCTTGTGTTGTCCTCCTTGCGAGCAAGTGGTAGCTATCTTTGGGAACGGGTTTGCTATGTGCTTCCACAACTCAGGTTTAATTTTCAACAATAATCTAAAGTGAGATGACACTACACTTTAGTGTTTTTTATCACTTTCGTGTTCCTAGGGAGTACTAGTTGTTCATTTTTGACCATTATGGTGGGTGCTTCCATACTAATAGACTTTGCTTCCCAAGGTCCTGTGAACAGGGGTAGTTCTTGTAAGGAACTGGATTCAAACTCCATTTGTTCACTAAGTTGTTCTTCCTCTACATTGTCATAGATAGAGGGTATGTCTTGGGGAAATTGTTCTTTTAAGTCATCTATCTCGTGAATAGGTGGATTGGTTTCTTGCTCACATCTCCATTCCTCCTCTTGGATTTCTCTTAGAAATCTCTATGAGTACTTATGTATGGAAAAGATTGTTTGCGCCCTCGGTATTCGGCACTTGAGACAGTGATGGTGCATTACCTTTCTATTTCAAGGGAATGTTAGGGATCATCTTTGCTTCATTTTTTTCATTGCTAGCAATCAAATGTTCTAGCCTCTCTAGTAGGCTTTAAAAGTGTAGCTCTAGTTTTGCTATGTTACTCCAATTGATGTATCGTGAGCCTTCAAACATAGTCTCAGCTAGCTCTACCATCTTCATGCAAAGTTTAGTTCTCTCAATTTCTAAGTCAGCCCTTGGATAGTTCTTACTCACTTTAGCTACATGAGTTCCTTCTCTTAACCTTGCCTAGTATGCTTGGAACATCATGTCTAGATTTTCATGTATGGGTTCAACTAAAACTGATCTTGGTTTTTGGTTCGGGGTCTCCTAGTTCGACTCTTGTGAAGTTAGTTCCAACATTTTAGCTCTTGTTTCTTTTATACTTCCTTCCAACTCATTTACATTTTATTCCATTTCCTCTTAATTCTTTCTCGCGAATCCTTCCAAGTTTTGGTTTTTCTTCCACTAGACTCTCCAACTTTGCTTGTCTTAGCTACTTTATCAGGATTAGGCTGTTGATTTTGGAAGAATGCGTGTGCTCTTCTTATAGCTTGGATAGGCACATACGTAGGTGGGGATCCATCTAAGGTATGCACAATACCTATCATGTTAATATGCATCACTTTAGAGGCATAAGCAAGGTTCTTAGGGCAATCTCTTATGACATGTCCTTTACCATATTCTGCACCTAAAGCATGGTCCTTTAGGGCCTTGTGGTTTTGACTGTCTCAATTGGGGCCATGCATTAGGATTAGCATACATAACGTTAGCGTAGTCTCGCTCCCAGTAGGGTTCCAATGGTGGACTATCATAGTGGTATGTTTTCATGATTCAATATAGTATGCAAGTCGACTATCTACATGGGTGGAGTCAAAACGATTTGAATTGGGGTCGCTTTCAAGGATTAGAGGGGATGAAATTACTATGGCCCTACTCAAGTTCTCTTTTATAGCCGCATTTTTGACAGAGATTACATTATCTCATCAGGGTGGCTGCTGAACTAAAATTGGTTGAGGTCTCCGCTAAGTCTAATAAGGGTAATTTTGTGGGGGTCTGTAGTAATGAGGCTGAGCATTGTAATGACCTAGATATCTACCTCGTTGGGGGTATGCTTGGGGGTAGTTCCCTCGGACTACTTGTTTGTTGTATGGGCAATCCTGTTGGAGCAAGACAATTATAAATTCATAATTACAAAGAGGATTGAAGAATGAAGAAAAGGAGAAAGGATGAAGCATAAAGTGAAGAGAAGATTCAAGAGAGATGGTTTGCAAACTCATGTATATTAACCTTGTAAATAGCTCATACACACTTTGTAATAGTGACGAATATATATATATATTAAACTTTAATAACTTCAATAGTCAGTGAGTGAGTTTTGTGAAGCAGACTTTCCCAAGTGAAGCCATGTCTCACAGAAGAGTTAAATGTTCATAATTTGGTAAAGACTTCTAAAATTTGGTGAAACTTTTGAGCTCTGCTTGTATTAGATGTATTCTAAACTCAATTATAGCTTGTCTTTTGGAGATTAATCATCTCCATTAGTGGTATCAGAGCAAGTTCTATCAAAATTGAAGGAAAGAAGGACCCTGAGTGTTGCAAACATACAAAATTCAACATCTGAAGATTCAAAAGGATAAAGTTTGAAGGAAAGGATGAAGGAAGACATGTGATAGCAATCAAAAGGATCAAAAGGAGTAAATTTCAAAGCAAAGGTACATTGATTACTCATAAAGTTGAAGATTTGATAGTATAGGTGAATAAAGAATAGGAGATAGTCTTCAAATTGAGAAATTGGATAGAGAAAACTATCCATCTTGGTCCATGAGGATGGAAGTTCATCGTATGATCAAAGATCTGATGGGATACATCAAAGGAGAAGAAGAAAAGCTATAATTCAAAGATCCTAGTGTTCCAAATAGGGAGTAGCTTGCAAATTTGAAGGTTTGGATGAAGAAGGATGCTCAAGAAAGGAGCATTATCTATATGGTAGTGAATGATTACTTGCTTCCTCATATCAAAGGACTTGAAAGTGCAAATGGTATATGGAATGCTTTGGAGAAGCATTTCCATACATAATTTACCACATTCAAGAAGAAGACCTCACAATCAATATCTCATTATGTGACAAAGATGAAAGACATTGCTGATTCTTTAGGTGTAGTTGATGAAGACATTGAAGAAGATAAATTGGTAAGACAAACTCTTACAAGTTTAAGAGGAGATGAAAAATGGAAGCCTTTCATATTATCAACAGAACGTTCATTGAATCATTTTACTCCTAATTTGAATCTATTATTAGTTCATATGCTAACTTTTGAGCATGATATCAAAGGGGATATTGATAAGAGTGCAGGTCAAGCAATGTATTCTAAGGATAAGATGAAGGCTAGAAAAGGAAAGCAACAATTAGTTGAAGATGAAGGCACTCCAAGTCAAGAAAACTTCCTAAGGGGTAGAGGAAGTGGCAAAAGTAGAGGAAGAGGTAGAAACAACCAGGATAATATCAAATCTTGTTGGATATGTGGTAATACCAATCATCTAGCTCATGAATGTTGGTATACTAATCAAAGCACTAGTAACTTTAATCAGAATTTTATTGAAAGAGGAAGAGGTGGACGAAATGAGAGGAAGTTTTAGAGGTTGAGGTGGTAGAATTTGTTTTGGAAGGAATGGTGGAAGAAGCTTCCAAAACCAATTCTACAATAACATCTACTACAACTATGCATCAAATAAAAAAGAAGACTCGACTCTAATCATGAATGCAAGATCTGAAGTTCCGAAAGAAGACTAAAAGTTATCTGTTAGGAATTGAACTCACAACCTCCCGGTTAGGAGTGTGATGGGCTAACCACTTGCCCTAAAAGCCATGGTTGAGGATTACTTCCTAATCCTCTCTCTTTAGGCGTGGTTCAACCATCTCCTACTAGGATTATGTGACATTCCTTCCCCCTTAGACTAAAAATTGTCCTCAATGCTCACTTGTGGACCCTTGTGACTCTCTTGGACCCACTTTCCATGCATGAGCACTTCCACCAACCTCAAACTCTAGCACATGGACCAAATTTGGACCTATCCCACCCTCTGTGGGTGCCCAAATGCCCATGCGCCTTCATCCAAGGCTAGTTTCACACTCACCATAGATAAGCATTTTTTCTAAGTGCCCAGAAATGAGGCACGAACCTCCATCTCACCCAATTTCTCAACTATGATCTGATACCAATGTTGTGTTGTTCTCAATGATGTCCTCCACTTTTGAAAGGTACCCGCACTGTTCTCAAGGCAGTAGAAGCTAATATCATCGGCTAAATCTTCGGAGCATACGCACGGAGTTCTCTGATAATTCCTTGCTGCCCAGTCGTGTGGGGTCTTCATATATATCCCTCTCTAGTAACTCACAAGGAGCATTACTCATGGTCCCTCACATGAGTGCCACTTGGCGCTTAGGTGAGTTCTCTACTCTAAAATACTAAGGGGTGGTTCACACCTCTTACTGAGGAATCATGAGTAATCCTCCATGTTACATTTCCTTCCCCTTAACTCCATTTTTGTCCTCAAAAATGGTATTGGAAGGTCTGAAAGAAAGAGAGAAATAATAGGACACCACTCCCACTATATCTCCATGTATAGTAATACATGGTCATATCTCCATGTTGTTTCCCCGTATCCTTCCCCTTAAGAAAACCCTTGGGAAGGTGATCTAAAATTGGGAAACCATCTCTAAAGGGTGCTAACCTGCTCCCATGTGGCACTATCTTCTGAACTATCTTTCCACTTTACTAGACACTCTTTATATAAGTGACTTCTTGTCCGTTTCTCTCGAGTGCATAGTATGCTCTCAAGCTCATGTGGAAAAGATTGAACAAAGATAGGCTCTACTACCTCACTGTCTAGAGTTAGGTTGTCAGATTCACCCAGCTTTTTCTTAAGCCGTCTAACATGAAAAATTGGATGGATTTGACTATTCTCTGGAAGTTGGAGCTGTTAAGCCATTTTTCCTATTCTCTTAAGTATTTGGAAAGGTCCACAATACCTAGGAGATAGTTTTGGACAAGATCCCATCTTCATGGTTTAAGATCTAGATGGAACTCGAAGATAGACTTGCTCTCCTACCTCAAAGTTGATGTCTCTCCTTTGAGGATGAGCATAGGCTCTAGCCCTATCTTGAGCTCTCCTAATGCTATCCTTAGCAAGCCTAAGCATATCGTTCATCTCTTCCAAGAAGTCCTTTGTAGATTGAACTTTCTCATTTTGCAATCCTACTGCATAAGGAGCTCTTGGTTGAAACCCATGAAGAGTGCTTGGCACTATTATATGCAAACTGTACTATAGGTAAGTAATCTTCCCAATTAGTTTGCCTTTCATTCACATATGCCCGAAGCATATCCTCTAGGATTTGGTTAACCCTCTCTATTTGCCCATCCGACTGTGGATGTGCGGTCGTACTCATGTTAAGTTTCGTATCCGACCTTTTGAAGACTGCTCTCCAAAAGTGGCTAGTAAACTTCCTATCCCCATCAAAAACTATGTCTAAAGGAAGACCATATAACCGATATAGGTTCTCTACAGAGAGTCTAGCCAATTTTGGTGTCTTCACTGTAGTACATGTTGGAATAGACCTAGCCATTTTGGTTAACCTATCCACAATTACCCAGATCGAGTCATGCCCTCTCTGTGCCTTAGGTAATCTGACTATAACTCCATGGAGATACTCTCCCACTTCCCATTAGGAATATCCAATGGGTGGAGTAGTCCTCCAATCCTCAACCTCTCAGCTTTATTAACCTGGCATTTGGTGCA
>CM035442.1:128539349-128541849 GCA_020310875.1 Ceratopteris richardii
TTTCCTGACTAAGGGATCTATGCTCTATACCATAGAGCTAGTGCCATACCTGTGGCCTTCCTAACCATCACTCGAATCACATAAGCACCCGTCGATGTTGTCTCATGAAACCCATCTGTGTGATCCCATCTAATTGGTTTCCTTAGTAGTGTAGCAAAAATGCTTCACAACTTACTCAAGTGATGTGCTAGTCACTCTTTGGGTATTCCTAATAATACCCCATAGTCTCGTAATCATACTGTGAGACTCTTATGAAGATAAGTAAATCTTCACTTCTTTGGAGAGTATCAGATATGTATCTCCCGTGTCTATATGCAACTTCCTATAACCTATAGGATGGCTTGTGCACATTACTAATGGTGAAGGTGTAGCTCCTTCTCTTAGCAATCCTATGGTCTAAATCCATAAGGATTAAGTGTAAGGATCCTATTACTACTGAAGTTGACTTATATATACTACTATGATGGTCCTAAGTCCATCAAATACATGCTTACAAGCATGCCTACATCCTATTGATGTTTGCAGAAGGGGCATGTTACCATGGCATATAATCCCAAAAAAAATTTACCATAAGCTCAGTGGCATAGAGGCCACCCAAAAACATAGGGCTTGACAGGCCCATGGCATGCACGCCATAAACTCATATATGGACTCCATAACCTGCAAAAACATAAGAGGAATTGCTAGCAACAATTCCCTGTGTTGCATAGCCATCTAGTTTCTGCAATCCTCTTTCCTGCAAACAATCAAAAAGTGTACTTCTCGCCTATTGATCCATATTTTTAGAATTTAAACCATGATCAATATTTTATGTATGCAGTCCAATCTATGCATGTATATACAGAACATGCCATAACATAAAGTAAAATGCCTGAAGCATAAAGCATACGTCCCTGAATAGTTTTGGTTTTGGAATTGCATGCATCCAATCCTTCTCAACGAGCTTCAAGACCTCTGCACCATCCTCCTTAGATCCTAATATAAGCTTTGAAGTGTCTGAAAACATCAGATCACTTCCCAAAACATAAAACATGGTCAAGCGATTACCGAAATAATGCAAATTTAGTCAAAAAATGCATTAGTAATGCTTCTTTAGACCTAAAAAAAATCACTTTAGGACCTGGAAATGTTCATAAACTGGAATATGTAGCATGTGCAAAGAGCTCGAAGTGAAATTACGCAAATCCCCTTCCCCGTCTGAAAGATATGGCTCCCGAAAGTTAGTTACCAAAAATTGTTCAGATTTTGTAGAGTTGTACATACCTACAAAAGTACTTATTTTCCAAAATTTCTTCTGATAAACTGAAGATATACCTTGTGCTCTTCAAAAAGAGCCATAGCATGTCCAATTTGGAGTTTTCTAGCTCAAGGTATGGCCATTCCAAGTGGGACATGCTAAACTAGTGGACTGTTGGAGGGGCTGGGAAAAGTTTGAAAATGTGATTTTTGGGGTGCCCAAAAGCATTCTTCCATCAAGTAAATCCTAAAATTCTCTCCATAACCTCATAGAGTGGTATAAGAAGATTCTTGCATCTATTTTATCCCTTCCAAATCCTCCCTTAGTGCATGCTAATTCTCTCCCCAAAAGAGGCCTAAATCCAAATTTTTGCTTTCATACAAAAACTTCAATGGGAGCTCTTAGCAAGCTTCTAATCCACTTCAATGTGGATTTCTCTTGGTTTTTCTCTTCTCCATGGTATTTCATACACCATACCTTATGTATGTGTGTACTAATCCACGGGAAGCCTCTTAAATGATCTTTATTTTTACTCCCAAAAGTGGAGTTTGGCAAAAATTAACATCTGAAATTTTTCCAAAAAGTGCGGGAAGGGGACCTTTGGGGAACTAAAATTCCTCTTTAACTTATCATTTTGATGAATCTAATGATTTTCCTAAGAAGTCCATACACCATACTCTCAGTATATATACTTTTTTCCCATCCATCCATAACTAATACACCTCTTTTTCTCTCTTCCAAAGTGGGAATTTCTCAAATTGAGGTGCTGAATTTTTTTCTCAAACAGTGATGGAAGGGGGTTTTGTGGAGCTTCAAACTCCCATCAAACTGAGGTATATTAATTGTAGATGGAAGTAAATACAATAGACTATAAGTGTGCATGGTTTTTCCCATAAATCTATGAAAAATACCTCCTCTTTTCCCCTTCCCAAAAGAGGAGGAAGTAAATTGGATTTCTTAATTGTAGATGGAAGTAAATACAATAGAATATAAGTGTGCATGGTTTTTTCCATAAATCTATGAAAAATACCTCCTCTTTTCCCCTTCCCAAAATGGCTCTTTATCCAAAATAGCTCTTGAAATTTATGTAAAAATCATAAAAAATAGGCTACTTTGGAGGTACCTAAAGCTTACCCTTTGTTGTATTTTGAGGGAGTCCTTGATTCAAGATGAGGGTATATATCTCAAACTCTCCATACACATGATTTCCCTCCTAATACTTAGCCCGTGAACCCTTCATTGTCCTTCTCTCAAAGTGGAATT
>CM035442.1:128546849-128561849 GCA_020310875.1 Ceratopteris richardii
GTAGTTTGCCATATGAATGCAGAAGCATTGCCTTTGAGATTCAGATAATCTCTAAGTACCCATCCTCCTAACTGATGTTTACACATCATGCTCATGATGTAACATCAACTAGGAGTTTGATACCCCAATAGGTTAGATACATCCCTGTCTCGTGGAAACCCTAAAGAGAGAAGTCATAACTCTATTCCCAATCTCACTAATGTCAATAACTAGATCATCTCATCTAGTCAAGGACCGTCACTGGAAATAAACATAATTACTCCTCTCTAGAGTCTCCATGTGAGAATTAATCTAACCATCATGATTAGCTTATCTCCCTCTTGCCTTTGATAGAAGAACTTCTATCTAGACAACCTAAAAGTGAGAAAGTGAAACTCTCTCTCCCTTTTTATTCAATCTCTTCTAAGGAAAAGAGCTCTGGCAGTGGAACCTATTCCACTTTCCCTTTCCCTTTGAAAGAGATTCTGTTGAATCATTTTCTCTACTCATCCGTAACTGAGAACATGCACATAAGTTCTCTATACTTTTCCTTCCAAAATATTGGAGAATCCAGCTCCCATGTGAAGGAAAATTACACTGAAAAGTAGAGGAAATGAATTCCTTCTTAAATATAAACTAAGAGATGTTTCCCAAACTCTTCTATCTAAAGGAAAACATACTCTATTCTTCTCCTATGAAGAAATCATGTTTTCCTTTCCTTCTTTCTCTCTCAAAGAGAAGGAGCTAAAGTGAGAGCATTGAACTAAAGTGAGGTCTCATGGATCTCTGAGCTGATTCCCACTTTCTCCTTTCCTTAAAAGAGAAACTCATGAATTTATTTAGTCCTCTCTTCCATAATTAATGCATAATCCCTCATTACACATATTCCTATGAAGATGGAGAACAGATCTCCCCTAGCTAATGAAGGTGTATGTAGTGAAGAGTGGAGAAAATAAATTCCTAATAAGGGTCAAAGCCCTCTACTAAAATGGTCAGCAATGATATGACATGATACCTGTTGGAGCAAGTCTATGACAAGCCTAAGTATTGGCTTGAGTCCCACAAAGTCATAGAAAAAGCCTTAAAATGAAGACTATGTAAAGTTCACTTGTGAACTACCTCTTGTAACTTTTGAAGAGTTTACTTAATGTAAAAGTAAGAGAATTTTAAGTGGTTGAGTCCACATGATCAAGAATGGAAAGAGGAGCCACGAATTCGTGATTTGTGGTAGGTAGAGAATCAAATCAATCATTGATTGATTGGAGAGTGATTGAGGGAAGTTAGCCTCCCAAACTCAACTATAAATAGATAGCAGTTTTAGTCGTGGTTAGAGAGACCTATGTGAAGACCTCCAAGAGCTGAGCTTTATGCCATATCAAGGTGTGATTACAAGGCACACATATGTATCAGTAAGTCATTGTATTGTACAAGCAATATACTTTCATTTTCATGATTATTTGAGTTCATCTTTCCATGTTCTTGTGAAGTGTACTACTCACTGCCATTACTCTCAGTTTTCTCAGTCAGCTTGCAGAGATGTTTTCTCTGAGCTTGGTGCATCATTTTCAGTGATTTAACTTGGTAAAGTTAGCTCTATAAGTCTACTATCTGCTCATAAATTTTCATGTCATTTGAATCTTGCAATCTTCAGTTATGTTCATTTGAAGTCAACAGGGTCTGTTCATCTTCACCTCTCTGTCAGGTACCCGACTTTTTTACTCATCTTGTCAGAGGTGTGTCTCAGTGGTTACTTATCCAAATTCAGTGATTTAAAGTTTGTTGGATTCCGCTTACTGTCTAGTATAAGCATACAAATTTTCATAATCATTGGATTTCTACTTTTTGAGTTATGGTGCTTTTTCTGCTCACTGGTCTATTTCTATAGCAGCCCGTGAAAATCGGGATGATGTCATCACTTGTTAAAACTCATTCTCAGTGTGTGCTTTGTTATTTTTGATGAGATTACTCTTGAAAGTTAGCTCTTTAAGCTACCTAGATTTCCCCAAGAGGAATTAAGCTAATTGCTGCTGTGCTCAGAGAATTATGTAAAACACTGGACAGGTGTATGAACCAAGAATAGCAAGTTTTCACCTCTGAGCTAACTCCAACTTATCTGTTTTGATCTATCTTTTTGAGAGTGATCTTCCAAGGTACATAGGGTGTCTAATACATCCATTGGCAAGCTAAAAGGGCCCACCATCTACTCCTGGAGTTCATTTGGCTGGTGTAGATCAAGGATTTTGCAACACCTCTTCATCTTCAAACACATACTTATCCATCTCTTCACAGTGGTATCAGAGCAAGGTTGGACAACATGGCAGATGGATTTCCTTCATCAATTGACAAATTGGATAGAGCTAATTACTCAGCTTGGTCATTAAGGATGGAAGCTTATCTCCAAGGTAGAAGTTTATATGGTTATGTGGCTGGAGATGAAGTTATGCCAAGTTTCAGGAACAAAAGTCAACCAACACAAGAAGAGCAAGAAAGATTGAGCACATGGTGCTCCAAGGATGCACTTGCAAGGTCTTATCTCCTCAACTCTATCTCAGATTTTTTGTTGCCTCACATTAGAAGTTGTAAGACATCTCAGGAAGTGTGGGATGCACTTGAAGCTTTCTTTTCTTCAAGTACCAAAGCTAGGAAGCATCAACTATGGCTGGATTTCACAACTCTCAAGAAGGCTCCCAAACAAAATGTGACTGATTTTGTCACAAAGCTCAAGGACATAGCGGATCAGTTGGGAAGCATTGGAGAGGTAATAGATGAAGAGCAAATTGTAAGGCAGGTCATCAATGGCTTGAAGGCAGATGATAAGTGGGAAGCATTCACCACAGCTATGGATTTGTACATGGACATGCATGTACCTGATTTCAACACACTCATTGGACAACTACTTACTCAAGAGGCAAAGCTTATCAAAAATGGAGAAAGCTCTAAAGGTAATCAATCTTCAGCTTTATACACGGATAAAAGCAAGTCTAAAGATAACAAAGGAAAGGCAAAGAAAGTGGATGATGAAGCAGGTACATATCAAGCTAACTATGCAGGTAGAGGAAGACATGGCAGAGGTAGAGGAAGAGGAGGTAGACAAGGCAGGGGGAGATCCCAAGACTCCAACTCATGTTCTATTTGTGGATTAACTAATCATACAACTGAAAATTGCTTTAGGAATTCCAGGAATCAAAGAGGCAGAGGATACAATAGAGGAAGTTATGGATACTCAAGAGGAAGGTTCAACAACTACCATGGCAACTACAACAACTACAATCATTCAAACTATCAAGGAGGCTACAAAGGAAGGAGAGACTACAATAACTACACAGAAGACTCAAACAAAGAGGATTCATTATTGATCATGAACATGGCTATGCCACAAGGTAAATCTGATGAGCATGTTTTCTACATAGATTCAGGTTGTTCAAATGATGTGGCAGGAAATGTGGCACTCCTATCAGATTTAGAAGATCCAAGGAATAAGCATGAGGTACAAACAGGAGATGATACAAAACATCCTGTGGAGAAAATAGGCAATGTCAAAGCACCTGATGGAAACATCAACCTGCTCAGTAAGGTACTCTATGTCCCTACCATTACAAAGAATTTGATAAGTGTTGGGCAGATAGTAGAGAAAGGGTTGCAAGTCAGGTTCACAAAAGCAGGAGCATTTGTTGAAGATCCAAGTCAAGGATTCAGAAGAATTGCAAAAGGTGAAAAGACAGGTAGATTGTTCACATTTGAATTACAGGACACTAGAAACATTGCTCTCTTTAATTATGGTAGTCAGACACTCACAGAATTGGAAGTATGGCACAAAAGGTTAGCACATATTGGTGAAAGGTCATTAAAGCAAATCTGCAGGGACCAAAGTGTACTTGGACTCCCTAATTTGTCAAAACAACATATGATTTATAAGTGCAGTGCATGTCAATTTGGAAAGTCTCACAGGTTACCATTCATGAAGAAAGGTTATATGCATGGAGATCTCTTGGAGTTGGTTCATACAGATGTATGGGGACCTAGCAAGGAAGCTTCAATATCTGGATCAAGGTATTATGTTTCCTTTATTGATGATTGCAGCAGATGGACTATCCTATTCTTTATGAAACACAAAGATGAAGTTTTTTCATGTTTCAAAAGATATTTGGCTCTTGTGGAGAATCAAACAGGTAAATCACTAAAAAGGCTAAGGTCAGATGGAGGGGGAGAATATTTCTCCCATGAGTTTGATTCTTTTCTTCAAGAAAGAGGAATCAAAAGAGAGGTAACTACAAGGTACACTCCTGAGCAAAATGGAGTGGCAGAAAGGAGGAATAGGACAATTGTTGAAGCTGCAAGGTCTATGTTAAATGAAAAGCATTTACCTAATTACTTATGGGCTGAGGCTGTATCTACAGCCACTTACTTGATTAACAGGTTGCCTTCAAAATCCCTTGATGGGATGACTCCATATGAAGCTTGGAATGGAAGAAGACCAAGCTTAGATCATTGTAAAATTTTTGGATGTATTGCTTTTGCTCATGTTCCTTCACAGGTTAGAGGCAAGATGGATCCAAAGGCAGAAAGGTGTGTATTTATTGGATATGACAACAATCAAAAGGGCTACAGGTTATACAACCCTACCAACAAAGGATTCTTGGTAAGCAGAGATGTAGTTTTTGATGAGAACAATTCATGGTATGAAGATTCATGCAGGAAGATCAATTTACCATATGATCTTGAAGAAGATTTTCCAAAGCTTGGTAGAGAACAATCAAAGATTGAAGAACAAGAGACCTCAGAGGATGATGAAGAATCTCACATGGAAAAGATCAAAGCATGGAAGTCTAAAGGTAAAGCAAAATTGCAGGAACTTGGACATGAGGCAGAATCATCACATCATGGCCTAAGAAGATCTATGAGGGAAAAGAAAAAACCAGAAAGGTATGGGTTTGACACCTCATTAGTAACTAAACATTCTATCTACATAGCACAGGACATAAACCAAGAGGAGCCATCATCATTTGAAGAGGCCAAAGCAAAAACAGAATGGAAGCATGCAATGAAGGAAGAGATTGAAGCACTTGAGGAAAACAACACTTGGGATTTGGTGCCCAAGACTTCATCCATGAAGGTAATAGGCTCAAGATGGGTCTATAAACTCAAGAAGAATTCTGATGGTTCCATTAACAGGTATAAGGCAAGGCTTGTAGCAAAAGGCTTTGCACAAACTCAGGGAATTGATAATGAGGAGACCTTCTCTCCTGTGGCAAAGATGCCTACTATTAGGGTTTTGCTTAGTATTGCCTCTTCCAAGAATTGGAAGATACTTCAACTAGATGTAAAGAATGCATTCTTGAATGGTTGGATAACAGAAGAGGTATATATGGCACAACCACCTGGTTTTGAGAATCAAGTTTATCCTGATTATGTGTGTAAACTTAACAAAGCATTGTATGGTCTCAAGCAAGCTCCAAGAGCTTGGAATTTCAGGCTTGTTTCATTCTTGCAGGACAAAGGGTTTCAACCAAGCAAGGCAGATCCTTCACTCTTTATTAAAAAGAGTAATTCCGAGGTCATCTATCTATGTGTATATGTAGATGATATTATATTGACAGGAAATGATGCAGATGGTATGAAGAAGATCAAAGATCAGATGAGAGAAGAGTTCAAGATAAGTGATTTGGGTTCACTTACCTACTTCCTAGGTTTGGAAGTTGTCTACAAAGATCATGGTACTCCAATGGAGGTCAATCACAAATTGAGCTCACATGAAGGTGAACTCATAGAGGACATCACATCATATCAAAGTCTAGTGGGTATTCTCAACTATGCCACATTGACAAGAGTAGATATATGTTACAGTGTGAGTGTGCTAAGTCAATTTATGCACACACCAAGGAAACCACATATGGATGCTGCCAAAAGGATTCTCAAGTATCTCAAAGGAACCATAAATGAAGGACTTTATTATCCTTATGTATCTGATTTAGGTTTGAAGCTATTTTCTGATGCAGATTGGGCTGGCTCCAAGGAAGATAGAAGGAGCACTTCAGGTTATCTTACCTTTGCAGGTTCAAAGCTTATTTCATGGTCATCCAAGAAGCAACCCACAGTTGCTCTCTCTTCTACTGAAGCTGAATATAGAGGTCTTGCCATAGCTACACAAGAAGCTATGTGGATGAAGACATTATTCAAAGATCTTGGATTGGAGTTTGGAACTCCAACTATTTTTGGTGACAATATGAGTTCTATTCACTTGGCTGCTAATCCTATTTTTCATGCAAGGACTAAACATATTGAAGTTCATTATCACTATGTACGAGAAAAGGTTCTAAGCAAAGAGATTCAAATATCATATGTGTCCACTCATCAACAATGTGCAGATATTCTAACCAAAGCATTGGATGGTACAAAGCTTTGCAAATTCAAGGCTATGATTGGTTTGCAGGTAATCTTGGAAGATTGAAGACCTCAAGCATACTTGGCTTGAGGGGGAGCTGTTGGAGCAAGTCTATGACAAGCCTAAGTATTGGCTTGAGTCCCACAAAGTCATAGAAAAAGCCTTAAAATGAAGACTATGTAAAGTTCACTTGTGAATTACCTCTTGTAACTTTTGAAGAGTTTACTTAATGTAAAAGTAAGAGAATTTTAAGTGGTTGAGTCCACATGATCAAGAATGGAAAGAGGAGCCACGAATTCGTGATTTGTGGTAGGTAGAGAATCAAATCAATCATTGATTGATTGGAGAGTGATTGAGGGAAGTTAGCCTCCCAAACTCAACTATAAATAGATAGCAGTTTTAGTCGTGGTTAGAGAGACCTATGTGAAGACCTCCAAGAGCTGAGCTTTATGCCATATCAAGGTGTGATTACAAGGCACACATATGTATCAGTAAGTCATTGTATTGTACAAGCAATATACTTTCATTTTCATGATTATTTGAGTTCATCTTTCCATGTTCTTGTGAAGTGTACTACTCACTGCCATTACTCTCAGTTTTCTCAGTCAGCTTGCAGAGATGTTTTCTCTAAGCTTGGTGCATCATTTTCAGTGATTTAACTTGGTAAAGTTAGCTCTATAAGTCTACTATCTGCTCATAAATTTTCATGTCATTTGAATCTTGCAATCTTCAGTTATGTTCATTTGAAGTCAACAGGGTCTGTTCATCTTCACCTCTCTGTCAGGTACCCGACTTTTTTACTCATCTTATCAGAGGTGTTTCTCAGTGGTTACTTATCCAAATTCAGTGATTTAAAGTTTGTTGGATTCCGCTTACTGTCTAGTATAAGCATACAAATTTTCATAATCATTGGATTTCTACTTTTTGAGTTATGGTGCTTTTTCTGCTCACTGGTCTATTTCTGTAGCAGCCCGTGAAAATCGGGATGATGTCATCACTTGTTAAAACTCATTCTCAGTGTGTGCTTTGTTATTTTTGATGATATTACTCTTGAAAGTTAGCTCTTTAAGCTACCTAGATTTCCCCAAGAGGAATTAAGCTAATTGCTGCTGTGCTCAGAGAATTATGTAAAACACTGGACAGGTGTATGAACCAAGAATAGCAAGTTTTCACCTCTGAGCTAACTCCAACTTATCTGTTTTGATCTATCTTTTTGAGAGTGATCTTCCAAGGTACATAGGGTGTCTAATACATCCATTGGCAAGCTAAAAGGGCCCACCATCTACTCCTGGAGTTCATTTGGCTGGTGTAGATCAAGGATTTTGCAACACCTCTTCATCTTCAAACACATACTTATCCATCTCTTCACAATACCATAAACACATGTGTATCCATAGTAAAGAACTATCTGTGCCAACCATACTCTGTGCATGGATCTATACGATCCAATTAAATTCATGAAATTATCCTTCCTAAAAACCTCAAGATGAGTATGTGATACTAATGGTGATAAAATCACCTATCATATTCTCTACTGGAAGAATAAATCTTCCCTAAACTCTAAAGGATAACTCCCATTCCTAAGAAGATGTCTACTAAGAGCTCTCCTCTGATCTAGTGAGACATGATGCCATGAATGATGAGTCCTTTTCTCCCTGGCCATAGAAGAAGAGTGCTCAAAGGGAAGTCATTTTCACCATCCCATACCAACGAAAACTTCTTCCAATTCACGGTACCATACCTACAGTAAACCGAATATATATTCCATGTAATGGAATATGCAAGTGGACTCTAATGAATCCCATATCCTAAAATCATATGAGTGGACTAAAATGAGTCCCATGTCCTTGAACTAGTTAGTTCGGTTCTAGTCAATGTGTGACAATGGATATCCCTTTATGTTCCAAACTAACTTGTTCCTATGTACCTAGACTGAGTCTAAGTACCTCTCTGTAGATCCCGATATACATATATATGTATTGGGTACCCCAACTTTTCCTGACTAAGGGATCTATGCTCTATACCATAGAGCTAGTGTCATACATGCGGCCTTCCTAACCATCACTCGAATCACATAAGCACCCGTCGATGTTGTCTCATGAAACCCATCTGTGTGATCCCATCTAATTGGTTTCCTTAGTAGTGTAGCAAAAATGCTTCACAACTTACTCAAGTGATGTGCTAGTCACTCTTTGGGTATTCCTAATAATACCCCATAGCCTCCTAATCATACTGTAAGACTCTTATGAAGATAAGTAAATCTTCACTTCTTTGGAGAGTATCAGATATATATCTCCCGTGTCTATATGCAACTTCCTATAACCTATAGGATGGCTTGTGCACATTACTAATGGTGAAGGTGTAGCTCCTTCTCTTAGCAATCCTATGGTCTAAATCCATAAGGATTATGTGTAAGGATCCTATTACTACTGAAGTTGACTTATATATACTACTATGATGGTCCTAAGTCCATCAAATACATGCTTACAAGCATGCCTACATCCTATTGATGTTTGCAGAAGGGGCATGTTACCATGGCATAGAATCCCAAAAAAAATTTACCATAAGCTCACTGGCATAGAGGCCACCCAAAAACATAGGGTTTGACAGGCCCATGGCATGCACGCCATAAACTCATATATGGACTCCATAACCTGCAAAAACATAAGAGGAATTGCTAGCAACAATTCCCTGTGTTGCATAGCCATCTAGTTTCTGCAATCCTCTTTCCTGCAAACAATAAAAAAGTGTACTTCTCGCCTATTGATCCATATTTTTAGAATTTAAACCATGATCAATATTTTATGTATGCAGTCCAATCTATGCATGTATATACAGAACATGCCATAACATAAAGTAAAATGCCTGAAGCATAAAGCATACGTCCCTGAATAGTTTTGGTTTTGGAATTGCATGCATCCAATCCTTCTCAACGAGCTTCAAGACCTCTGCACCATCCTCCTTAGATCCTAATATAAGCTTTGAAGTGTCTGAAAACATCAGATCACTTCCCAAAACATAAAACATGGTCAGGTGATTACCAAAATAATGCAAATTTAGTCAAAAAATGCATTAGTAATCCTTCTTTAGACCTAAAAGAAAATCACTTTAGGACCTGCAAATGTTCATAAACTGAAATATATAGCATGTGCAAAGAGATCGAAGTGAAATTACTCAAATCGCCTTCCCGGTCTGAAAGATATGGCTCCCGAAAGTTAGTTACCAAAAACTGTTCAGATTTTGCAGAGCTATACAGACCTACAAAAGTACTTATTTTCCAAAATTTCTTCTCATAAACTGAAGATATACCTTGTGCTCTTCAAAAAGAGCCATAACATGTCAAATTTGGAGTTTTCTAGCTCAAGGTATGGCCATTTCAAGTGGGACATGCTAAACTAGTGGACTGTTGGAGGGGCTGGAAAAAGTTTGAAAATGTGATTTTTGGGGTGCCCAAAAGCATTCTTCCATCAAGTAAATCCTAAAATTCTCTCCATAACCTCAGAGAGTGGTATATGAAGATTCTTGGATCTATTTTATCCCTTCCAAATCCTCCCTTAGTGCATGCTAATTCTCTCCCCAAAAGAGGCCTAAATCAAAATTTTTGCTTTCATACAAAAACTTCAATGGGAGCTCTTAGCAAGCTTCTAATCCACTTCAATGTGGATTTCTCTTGGTTTTTCTCTTCTCCATGGTATTTCATACACCATACCTTATGTATGTGTGTACTATGTTGGAGTTTATTGATCTCCAAAGTATAGCTAGAAGTAGGTGAAACCCAACAGGACCTAGTTGACTTTTTCACAAACTTGTATGCACAGACCAATTTTCTTGCAGAGAAAATTTCTCTTCACTCACTTGGAATTTTCCAAAACTGTTTCACACACATAAACTAGACTCTAAGAGCTTTCCAACAAGATATAGAACACCTCAAATGGATAAATACACAATGAGCTATGACCTCTGCAATATGCAGCTTTAATGGAGACCTTGAAACAGAGATGAACCTCAGGACACACATCACTTGCAGAGACTACTGCTCTTAACTCACAACTCCAATGACTTTGAAAACTTTCCAGAATAGAAGTAGACTTAAAGAGCTTTCTAAGAAGCCAAAGAACACATGATTTGGATACATACACAAGGATATATGACCTCTGCAAGTTTGAGGTTTAATGGAGACCTTCAGCAGGGATAAAAAACAGAGAACACACAATACTTGCAGAGAGTATTGCTCTCAGATCACACATCCAATGATTATGAAAATTTCCAGGAAGAAAGTAGAGAGTAAGAGCTTTCCAATGAGCTATCAAACATGTAATTTGGATATATAATGAGGGAGATACAAGCTCTGCAATCTCTGCATACAAAACTACAGCAGTGTAGAGATACACATATGACTCTCTTGGACATCCCACAAGATCACGACTTTTCTCCTCTTTTTATAGCATGAGAAACTAATCTAAAACCTTCCTAATACATCTAAATTCGTGGTAGACACTTGGATGGAGGTATTACATGACTCAAGTGCTCAAATAAGCAAAGTATTGATGGACTTTGAGAACTAGCCACATCGACCTTCCACTAGGACACCACTGAAGCTCCCTTGTGACTCACTAATTTGAATCACCATGTTCTAGAACTCACGTGGTATTTTTGCTACATTATATGAATAATATGAGCCTTCTTGAAGTATTTGAAGACTTCCCAAAGGTATTTACATAATTTGAAACTTGTACCCTACATAAAACAAATGTTCGCAACATTCTCCCCCTCAAGTTTCAAAGGGTATTTCCTTCATGCCAAGAATATAGTTGAATCTTTGAAGCTTTGGTCCATCCAAGGATTTGGTGAAGATATCTGCAACTTGATACTTTGTTCCAACAAAAGAAACCTGCACTTCATTGTTCATGGCCTTCTCTCGAACATAATGATAGTGAACCTCTATATGCTTTGTTCTAGCATGAAAAATAGGATTTGAGGTCATATGAATGCTGCTCAAGTTTTTAAACCACATAACCTCAGTAGTAGCCAATGCTAAACCTCTATACTCAGCCTCTGTAGAAGATAAAGCAACTGTAGGCTGTTTCTTTGAACTCCATGTTAATGTCTTGTTTCCTGCTATTACCACATATCCACTTGTGGATCTTCTGTCATCTTTGCTTCCAGCCCAATCTGCATCACTAAAGACTTTAAGAGTTAGATCAGCATCATGACTATAAAATAATCCTTCGTTCATGGTACCTTTCAAATACCTAAGCACTCTTTTCGCTGCATGCATATGAGGTACTCTAGGTTCATGCATAAACTGTGACAATACTCCCACTGCATAACATATATCAGGTCTAGTTTTTGTTGCATAAATCAAAGATCCTACCATGGATCTATATACATTCATATCATGCAACTCATCACCTTCCTTTGCGCTTAGCTTTACATTACATTCCATTGGAGTAGAAACAAATTTACATTCCTGCATACCAAACCTTTTCAGCATATCACATATATACTTTCTTTGTATCAACCACATACCTTCATCGCTATACACAATTTCAATCCCAAGAAAGTATCTGAGCAAACCAAGATCTGAAATTTTAAATTCCTTTCCCAAATTACCTTTTATCTCATCAATTGCTTTTGCATCATTCCCTGTAATCAACAAGTCATCCACATAAATGCATACATAGACACACATGCCATCTACATGTTTTACATAAAGTGAAGGATCAACATGACTCGCTGTGTATCCTTGCAGCATAAGATACTTTACCAACCTTGCATTCCATGCCCTTGGTGCCTGCTTAAGACCATACAATGCCTTCTTTAACCTGCATACATGATTAGGACATTTTGCATCCACATAACCATCTGGTTGTGACATATACACTTCTTCATTTAACTCACCATTAAGAAAGGCATTCTTTATATCGAGTTGATATATATTCCACCTCTTACTTGCAGCTAAAGCCAACAAAGTTCTCACCGTTGCCATATTTGCTACTGGACTAAATGTTTCCTCATAGTCCACACCTTGAGTTTGATTATATCCTTTTGCTACAAGTCTAGCCTTATATCTAGACACACTACCATCACTATTTCTTTTAATCTTAAAAACCCACTTACAACCAATTACCTTTTGCTTTGGTGTACTTGGAACTAAATTCCAAGTCTTGTTATCATGTAGTGCTTCCATTTCTTCTCTCATTGCTTTCTCCCACTTTTCATCTCCTTTGGCCTCATCATAACATGTGGGTTCATTTTCCTGCTCAACTTTTGTCATAAAAGCATAATGAGTATTCATGAAAGATTCATAAGTATACCTTTGAGGTTGCTTACTTACTCTTGAAGTTCTTCTTACCTCCAATGTAGATGCTCTTCCTTTCTTATTAGGAACCTTTGATGATTCTCCATACTCACATACATCACTAATTTCCTCTCCTTCATCATTAACTTCAACAAGTTTGAGTTTACCTTTACTTTTAACACTTGGAGGTGACTCTTGCCTTAATCTTCCATTGAAAGGTGATCCTCTTTCTTCATCTAAATCACTCCTTTCATCATTTAAACTTCCTGATGGCTGAACTATGCATTTATCTCCTTCAACCACACCTTCTTCATTTTCATCCATGACCTGCAAACAATTCTTATCTGCATACCATGAAAGTGATTCATCAAAGTTTACATCTCTCGACACAACAACCTTATTGGTATGAGGATTATAGCATCTATATCCTCTTTGAGTATCTGCATAACCAATAAATATACATTTTTCTGATTTCACATCAAGTTTAGATCTCACCTCACTAGGTACATGTACATAACATACACAGCCAAATACTTTCAAATGACTTACACTTGGTTTCCTTCCATGCCATACCTCATATGGTGTCAAATGATGAACTCCAGCAGTCGGAACTCTATTCATAATGTAAACACTTGTGCTAACAGCTTCAGCCCAAAAATAATTAGGCAAACACATATCATTAAGCATGCTTCTAGATGCTTCTGCTATGATTCTGTTTCTTCTTTCTGCGACTCCATTTTGTTGTGGAGTATACCTGCATGTAACTTCTCTTTTGATACCTTCATCATACAAAAAATCAGTAAAAGCTTGAGAGAAATACTCTCCCCCTCCATCGGATCTTAGCTTCTTAATATACCTTCCTGTTTGCTTTTCGACATATGATTTGAACTTCTTGAAACAATCAAAGACCTCACTCTTATGTTTAATAAAATACACAAATGTCATTCTACTATGATCGTCAATGAATGATACATAGTACTTATTACCAACCAAGGATGCCTCTTTAGTAGGTCCCCACACATCTGTGTGTATGAGATCTAGCAAACCATCACTTACATAGCTTGAATGCTTGAAAGGTTGTCTACTCTGCTTACCCATTTGACATGCTTCACAAAGATGCACCATATGTTGCTTAGTAAGATCAGGTAATCCTTCAACAATCCTCTTCTTTGATAGCTCCTTTAACCTGTGTACATTCATGTGTCCAATCCTTTTGTGCCATAGATCAAGCTCTGCTATTCGATGCATACCATAAGAGAAATAGTTTGTATGATTTGGGTTTACCTTGAATGTAAACAATCTACCTTGTTTTTGACCTCTAGCAATTAACCTCCTTTGCTTTGGATCCTCAATGAAGCAACCTGCATGATTAAATCTCACTTGTAGACCTTTTTCTACCATTTGACCAACCGACATCAAATTCTTAGTGATCGTTGGCACATAAAGTACATCCTTCAAGCAATTTTTCTTGCTCTTATCCTGCATAACAACATCTCCAACCTGCATAATCTTATGTGTTGTATCATCTCCTGTTTCAACATGACCTTTACATGACGGATTATGCATATTAGAAAACCATGAAGCATCATGAGACATGTGATTAGAACAACCACTATCTACATACCATACATCGCTATTGCAATTCATCTTAGTTTCTACATTCATCATAAGAAGAGAATCATAATCATCACTTTTACCTTCAACTGCATAATTTCCTTGTTGTTTACCTCTTCTTGAATAGCCTCCTCTTCGATTACCACCTTGATTATTTTCATTTTGATAACAATCTTTGGCATAGTGTCCATACCTTCCACATATATAGCAATTGTTCTTATTATCTTCACTCCTTTGTCTTTGGTTGTAGTTGTAGTAGCCTCTCGTACCTCTAGCGCTTGATCTTCCTCTTCCTCTTGTGTTGAAGAAGCCACTTGAAGTCCTTTGATCATTGCTCCTTCTTCCTCCACCTCTATTTGAACCTCTTCCACCTCTATTTCCACCTCTTGATGATCCTACATAAAGAGCTTGTCCTTGAGATCCTTTTTTATTTGAAGTAGAACCATTTAGATTCATCTCCTCCGTGACCATGAGGGCAATAAGTTGATCAAAATCTGGTAATTCTCCTCTGACATAAACTGAAGTAATGAAGGGTTTCCATCTCTCATCATCTTTGAGTCCGTTGAGAGTATGTGCAACCAAGTCGTCGTCCTCCACATGAGCTTGAATTGATCCTAGTTGATCTGCAATCTCTTTAACTTTCAATATGTAATCATTGACCGATGTCCTTGTATCTTTCTTTATGTTATTCAACTCATTTTTGAGTTGAATCTTCCTTGCTCTT
>CM035442.1:128569349-128594349 GCA_020310875.1 Ceratopteris richardii
TTATCCTTTATTTGTATCAGAGGAAGAACACTTGTTAGCTATTACTCAATAGCCTATGGCTTGTATTTAGCATGGTTGTTTGGGCCATATATCTCGTAGTGGAATGGAAAATCTTTCTCATTCTGGCTACGTACCTGTGTTATCCTTCTCTGATTTTTCATTTTGTGAGCATTGTCAATATGGAAAGCAAACCAGAAATGTGCATAGAAGGCACATTGACTCTTCAATTCAGCCTTTAGATCTCGTTCATATAGATGTGTGTGGTCCTATGCCCACTAGGTCCTTAGGTGGTTCTCTTTACTTTATCACTTTCATAGATAATGCTACTAGAAAAGTCTGGGTATATCCTATCAAATCAAAGGATGATGTATTCCCTACTTTCAGAAAATGGCTTGCTTCAGTTGAGACTGAAGAAGGAACTAAGCTTAAGGCTTTACATTCAAATAATGGGGGTGAGTAACCTCACATGAATTCAGCCTTTTCTGTCAGTCTAGAGGGATTCGTAGAGAGTTTACAGCTCATTATACCCCAGTACAGAATGGTGTAGCTGAGAGGATGAATAGAACTATTCAAGATAGAGTAGTCTCTATGTTGCATCATGCAAACTTCTCACAAGGTTTTTGGGCAGAAGCAGTATTGACTGCAGTTCATGTGATTAACCTTTCACCTAGTACTGCCAAAGGTCTGAAAGTGGCACAAGAGTTATGGACAGGGAAACCACCATATTATGATCATCTTCAAGTTTTTGGGTGTGAAGCATATGTTCATATACCCAAGAATCTTAGACAAAAGTTGTACCATAAGTCAAAGAAATGATTTTTCTTGGATATGGACAAGAAGGGCAATTTGGATATCGCTCATGGGATCCTGAAACACGGTCAGTGATCAGAAGTAGTGATGTCATTTTTAATGAGTCTAAGATGCATAAACAGCCCATTAAGGAGGTTGAAGTGAGAAGAGTGGTGTTTGAGGATACTAGTCCTCCGATTAGCATGCATAAAAATGTTGCACATAGGGATGTTTAAGAGAATTTCCATTCAGATCAGTCTGCACATGTTCCTGTTCAGCAACCATTGAGACGTTCTGCACGTGTCTCACATCCACCTGATAGATATGTTCTAGGTTTAGATTTTGTTATGCTAACAGATGCCGGTGAGCCTTCTTGCTACAAAGAGGCTATGCAGACAGAGGATCATGTCAAGTGGGAGCGTGCCATGAAGAGTGAGTTGGATTCTATTCACAAGAATGGTACTTGGGACTTAGTACCTTTGCCAAAGGGAAGGAAAGCTTTACCATGTAAATGGGTATATAAGCTGAAATTCACATCAGATAGTGCTTCTACAAAATATAAAGCACGACTTGTTGCAAAGGGTTTTAAGCAACAACATGGTGTTGATTTTGAGGAAATCTTCTCTCCAGTGGTCAAGATGACTACTTTGTGCATGTTGCTTGGATTCGTTGCAATGGAGGACTTAGAGCTAGTCCAAATGGATGTGAAAACAGCTTTCTTGCATGGAGATCTTACAGATGAGATCTATATGGAACAACCAGAGGGTTATGTAGTTCCTGGCAAGGAAAGTCTAGTTTGTAAGCTCAAGAAGAGCTTGTATGGACTTAAACAGTCTCCTAGACAATGGTACCAAAAGTTTGATGCTTTTATGAAGTCCCAAGGCTATTCTCGAAGCAATGAGGATCATTGTCTCTACACAAAGAGATGCTCTGATGGCAGCTTGATATGCTTGATATTTTACATCGATGATATCTTGATTGCTGGGAAGTCCTCTTATGATTTTTCAATTCTCAAAAAGAAGTTGAGTTAAACATTTAATATGAAGGATTTGGGGGATGCCAAACATATTCTTGGCATGCGCATTACTCGTGATAGGAGTAAAAGATGCATATACTTGTCTCAAAGTGAGTACATATCCAAAGTACTTCACCAGTTCAATATGTAGGGTGGAAAGGCATTGAGTACACCTTTACCCACATATGTGAAATTGAGCAAGGATGACTACCCCAAATCAGATGAGGAAAAGGAATTCATGACCAAAATTCCCTATCAGTCTGCTGTTGGTAGTCTCATGTATGCTATGGTAGCTACGAGACCAGACATTGCATTTGTAGTGGGATTTGTGAGCATATATATGTCTAATCCTGGCAAGAAACATTGGGAAGCGGTCAAGATGATTTTGAGATATCTGAGTGGCACTAAGGACAAGTGTCTATGCTTAGGTAGAGGGAAAGCATCCATTATTGGTTACACAGATTCTCACTATGTTGGTTGTGTAGACAATCGTAAGTCTACATTAGGGTACATTTTTCATTTTGTTGGAGGTGCTATCTCTTGGAGATCTCGTCTTCAAGAATGTACAATTGTTTCCACCACAGAAGCAGAGTATGTTGCAGCAAGTGAGGCATGTAAGGAAGCATTGTGGCTTTCTCGTCTTGCTTGTCATATGGGTTTACCTCAGCATGTACCTTGCTTGCTCAGTGATAGTCAGAGTGCCATTGCTTTGGCTAAGAATCTGGTCTATCATGCAAAGACCAAGCACATTAAGGTGAGGTATCACTTCATTAGAGATTGCTTAGCCACTGAGAGCATTATTCTTAAGAAGGTTCAAACTCGAGATAATGCTGCAGATGTTTTGACTAAAGCTCTACCACAGGATAGCTTTCGACACTGTTGTCACTTGATGGGGGTTACTTGATTCTTGATCTTATGCAGTCACTTGTATACTGTGTAACATGCCCATCGTGTGGGAGGTATAGTTTGTATACTTACACTCAGGTATTCTTTATCATTCTTTATTTTTCTCCCATACTTACTCTGGCCATATTGGCCTTTAGTGGGAGATTGTTACTGTTAGTGTTCGTGTGACAGGCCAAATGGCCACCGGACACTTCTTTGTATATGTTCTTTAATAAAACAAATAGTGGCCTGGTCAGTCACAGACTGTAAGTTCAACCGCATTTGTAAGACCTAAGAAGTCTGTCTTCGTGCTCCTTGTGTATAGTGTTTTCTGCATATTCTGCAGCCTCTATGCGGAGTACTACATGCGGCCTTAGAAGCTCCGTTTTCTTCTCCGAGCATATCTTCATACAGCTCTCGAGAAGGAGAGCGCACTGTGGTGCATCGCCATCGAAATACTTCACCTACCTATCTATCTATCTATCTATCTATCTATCTATCTATCTATCTATCTATCTATCTATCTATCTATTTATCTATCTATCTATCTATCTATCTATCTATCTATCTATCTATGTATCTATCTATCTATGTATCTATCTATCTATCTATCTATCTATGTATCTATCTATGTATCTATCTATCGATATATATATATATATATATATATATATATATATATATATATATATATATACACACACACACACACACACATATATATATATATATATATATATATATATATATATATATATATATATGTATATATATATATATATATCTATCTGTCTATCTATCCATCTATCTATCTATCTATCTATCTATCTATCTATCTATCTATCTATCTATCTATCTATCTATCTATCTATCTATCTATCTATCTATCTATCTATCTATCTATCCATCTATCTATCCATCTATCTATCCATCTATCTATCTATCTACTATCTATCTATCTATCTATCTATCTATCTATCTATCTATCTATCTATCTATCTATCTATCTATCTATCTATCTATCTATCTAACAGCGAGTCGTAACAAACGAGAACTATGTCGTAAAAAGAGAACACTCTCGTCAAAAATCAAGCAAATGGCAGCTTATGTTTGAGATTCCTTTATACCAGTATACATATATTACAAAAATGAGGTGAAAACATGTGATTTTTGACAGTTTTTGTCATTTTCTCATAAGAAAAGAGCTCAAAATGTAGTCAAAATTTCACTATATAAGGCATTGACATGTCCCAAAATGTATATGATAAGACATTGACATGTCCAAAATCTATATGATAGGACATTGACATGTCTAAAATCTATATAAAGAATGTAGAACTGAATAGTTCTTATACAAAAATAACATTTTAGACATATTTTTAATGGGTGGATATCTGATTGTTAGTCAAAATTGCTACAAAACATGGTTTCATTAACCAAACTACTTCGAGGCATTTACAAAAGCACTAAAAATGTCTGAGAGCTTCAATGCATCTCACAACTTTGTCGATCTATGTCTACACCCTCATCATCTGATGCACTTGATTCAGTCTCATACTGTTGAGAGGTCCCTTCTTCTTCTTCTATATCCACAAGAGCTCTGTCTTCATCCACGTACATACCAAATTCTGCAGGATCATGCACAACTCTTCTTGTTTGCCTATGATTTCCTGTACCACATACATCTGGAAGCTTTTGTTTTATCATGTTGATGGTTGCTTTCCTCAAGTGACCTGTTTTTGTCAAGGAAAAATCATAAACAAGAATATCTACATCATCCATTTTAAGAGTGGATGTGCTTCGAATATTCTTTTTCTTTTTTGAACCTGTTCGTTTAGTATCACACACCATTTCTAAGTTATATTTACCTGTGAATGCATTACTACTTTTAGTGTAATACCAATGCACCATCAAAGCCTCTATTCTTCTCTGATCAATATCTTTAGTTATCTCTAAAACCTTTGCAATCCAAAATGGTCTGGTAGCCTCATCACCATCAGCAAGAACTACAATAAGTGTTCCAACATTTATCTCTATTAAATTTCCTTGCCATCTTGCTTCTACCTGTTTTGTCATCCTTGGGCCTACATAAATATTTCTTTCTGGTGGATGTATAAAACTTTTAAGTGCATCTGCATTACATGCTTGGGCCACATTCACGGACCTTTGTGTACAAAAATCCCATGTGAATGGAACATCAACTGGCCAGTGACCTGCAATTGTATACTGTATAATCTCTTCTTGATGATTGAAAAAGTCCTCCCACCAAGATACATCTTGATAAACTCATGCAGAAACAAAACGCAATGCATCTCGGTAGATAGATAGAGAGACAGAGACAGAGAGAGAGTTTTCTTCTAATCACAATGACATTAATCAGTTAAGGGGGCCTGATACACTTCACCCAGAAAGAAAATCTATCGTCCGCTCAACTTATCAACATCGATGTTGACCTTAACGAAAGTTGAAGAACACACCGAAAGGCTGGAGCACAGTAGCTATGGCGACAAGATACACAGAGGAGACAGGGGCAGAAAGATAACGCGCGGATAAGAAAACTCATGGTGACAAAGGGATCGTAAGGGAGCGCTGCCTTGACTGGATGCGGAAGCTGATCAAAGCTGAACCTGAAGCTGAACATGGAGCTGAAAACTTTGATGGAGACGGACACCATAGCCTGAAGAGTCTCGTAAGTTTTCCAATAGTTGCTCAGCTTCTCGGTGTGAGTTTAACTTCTGGTGCACTATCTGACACGCAACACTATCATACCCAACTGTCGCGATACGTGGCCCTGACTGTCGCGATACCCCCAACTCCGCCTATCGCGATACGTGGCCCCAGCCGTCGCGATACCCCCAACTCCGCCTATCGCGATACGTGGCCCCAGCTATCGCGATACCCCGATACGTGGCCCCAACTGTCGCGATACCCCCAACTCCGCCTATCGCGATACGTGGCCCCAGCTATCGTGATACCCCCAACTCCGCCTATCGCGATACGTGGCCCCAGCTGTCGCTCAGTTGGCATAATTGTCGCCTTCTCGAAGGAGCAAAGAAGCTAGCATAATTGTCGCCTTCTCCTGTCATTCACAGTCGGCATCCGATTTAAACTAAAGTTCTACTTTGATTCAGACCCGAGTTCTGTCCTTTGAGAAACAATAAACTTCTAAAAGTGACGGGAAAAGACAAAGTAAGGGGATCACCACCACTCTCTTTCATGCGACTTTGAGATTAAGAAAAAGAAAAATGAGCGGGGATTGAAAAAAGGAAACTAAATCAGAAAAGAAAAAAAAAGGGGAGCTTGCCTTTATTGCTAGACGCTCGTGGGCCCCATGGATGTGGCTTCATCCTCTCTCGTGAAAAGTAATCGGGCCCCTCCCCCTGAGGAGACCGATATCCTGGCCGCTCTGCTGGAGGGGGGGTCGTGTGCCGCCCCTGGGGCATCCGAAAGTGTTGAATCCCCCATCGTATCCCTCAGTAGACCCGCAGTTTTGTCTGCTCAGGAGGAGCTCAAGAAAGTTTGCCTCGTCGGCCAAGTGTTTGGCCCTAGGCCCCCGCTCGAAACTGTGCGACAATGGCTTCGAAAAGAGTGGTTCCCTTGAGGATTAATTGTTAGCAAATGTCAGTTCTTACCAGCGAACCACATGCTGCTAGTCTTTGAAAATGAAGAGATGGCGTTTCAAGCCCTTAGCGTTGGCACCTGGCAGTTCGGTCGGGCGACCCTGTGCCTATTCAGATGGTCCCCGGACTTTACTCCCGACAAATCGAAATCGCTTCGGTACCCTCTTTGGGTTGAGCTCCCTAACCTTCCTTACTTCTTGTACAACTTCGTGTGGGACATTGTCTCTCCCATCGGCAAGCCGCTGGCTTCACGCGAAGACATTGGTGGTCTCATCTATGAAGGTGCAAGACACTCGTTCAATGCTAGGTGGCACCCCCAAATCTGTGTCGAGGCCGACCTCAGTTCGCCGCTTCCATCAATGATCAAAGTGGACATGGGCGAAGGAGATGTATGGGAGCAGGACATCACCTACAAAAACCTTCCCAACGCGTGCTTTCGTTGTGGCCAGCAAGGTCACAGGATTAAAGATTTCCCTTTCAGGCAAAAAAACAAGCGATTTCAAGAAGCCTCCAAAACTGCTCAAGACAACATTGGCGATTTGACCCACTCGACCAAGGATGGGGAAGGCAAGGGCCTCCTTAATCCACAAGCTGATGCTGATGGCTTTATTGAAGTTAGAAGAAGAAGGAAAAGAAGTCCTAGGGCCAACGGTGAGAGAAACAACCTGCCACTTACCCCCTACAGCAATTTGTATTGCAATCTAGGAAAGGAGATCAACGAGCTTGACTACCCAGGTGGGAAGCCACTCGAGGTAGACACCTACGACAAAGCCCTAGAGATCCCTGACAACAAAGAAACCCCCCAAGAGGGTTACACTACAAGCAAAGAAGATGGTTTCACCACTAGTAATGAAGACAACATGGATAGTGAAAGTTCCATCATTGGATCGACGATCCCGGAAACGGTGCCGAGCACGGGGCCCAATTCTCCCCAGCAAGGGGCATCCCGCAAAGGAAAACAGCCTATGGAGTTACCCTGGAAAAGCCCCCACAAGAACCGATTTCTAAGTCGGGATCAGATCCCAGCGAAAAAGAAAGATGAAGCCAAGAGAAGAAAGGACAAAGCTCCCTCCCGCAAAGAGGGATCAACACAAAAATGATTGTCATCTCGCTAAATGCTAGAGAGCTAACCGACCCCTCAAGAGCGACCATCATTGGTCAATGGCTTCGCGACATTAGCTTAAACCCAGACATTATATGTATTCAAGAGATTAAAATTGACGGAGAAGACCTCCAGAAACGGCTCAGACAGGTCTCCTCGGCCCATGTGTGGATCCCAACGAAGCACCAGCGGGGGTCTGGAGGAACGGTTATCGGTGTCAAACAACTCTGGCTTGAAAAGCTTGAGAACTCCATTGAAGATGTAAGTCACCCTTGGATTGCGGTTTCTTTTGGTGCTCCTCTTTGTGTTACTATGGTTTCTTTGTACGCCCCTAACGGGGATTTGGAGAGACTGAACACTTGGGCTTCATTAGACTCGCTTCCCCACAACGTGCTTATATGTGGAGACTTCAACATGGTGGAGGACCCTATGGACAGATGGATGGGCAAGGGTAGGGTCATCGACAGTCGGGAGAAAGAAACGTGGGACATGACCAAACTCCACTTGGATTTGGTTGAATTCAAAGACTCGAATGGCTTTTCTTGGTCGAATCTCCAAGCGGGCGAGGACCTGAGGAAAGCTAGACTCGATAGATGCTACATCTCTCAGAGCTTTACTCATCAGTGGGGCCACCCTACCATCACGCAACGCACTGACCTCACCATCTCTGATCACTACCCAATCGTTATCACTTTTCAACCTTCCAACAAGCTCCGCAAGGCTCCGTGGTTCCATGCCAAGGCAACCACCTTCTCTCTCCCCTCCGTCCATCAAGAGATTGCCGATGTGTGGAAGGTGGCGTTCGCCTCTGGCTTGGCCCCAGCCAAGTGCTGGAGAAGTGCGGTCGACAAGTCTCGTAAGATCATGATCAGAACTAAGAAGATGCTCGAGACTGTGCGGCGGACTCGTAGGGAAGCTCTTTACCACAGACTCTGGCGGCTCGAGGAGGAAGTGAACAAAGGAAAACACCAAGCCCAGAAAGGTCTCCGAAAAATCAGAGCAGTGTTGAGATACGAGGAAGAAATACAAAGGAAAAACTTGCAAATCTTCTTCAAGGAGTGGTGGGCCGGCAAAGCCGACAAACCCACCAAAGAGATGTGCCGTATCCTGAAAAGGAAACACAACAGAGAATCGATCCCCCTACTGCTAGATCCACATGGCAATGTATGCAATTCGGAAGAAGATAATTTTGGCATCATCGAAGGGCACTTCACGAGACTCCTGGGAACCTCGAACCCCCTCTCCCACCATAGAAGGGACTGCATGGCTGCCATTTCTAGGGTTTCCCCCCGGAGAATACCACCCAACCTCCACTCCCTGCTTCATGCCCCTATCTTTGAATCAGAAATCATTGAGGTCATTGATGCCCTCCCCCTCGGTAAAAGCCCGGGACCCGACGGACTCACTAACGAGTTCTTTAAATCCTTCAAGCTGGTGGTTGCCACCCCTCTTCGGATGGTTTGGCAAGAAGCGCTAAAGTTTGGTGCTCTTCCTTCTTGTCTAAATAATGGAATTATCAAGTTGATACACAAGAAGGGGGAAAAGAACAGAATCGAGAACTGGCGGCCTATTACGATGCTCCAAACAGGATACAAGATCATCGCCAAAGTCATCACCAACAGACTCTCGTGCCACCTGAAATCTTGGCTTAGTGAGGACCAAAAAGGTTTCATCAAAGGCAGGTCTATCCTGGAAACCATTATGGATATTTGGGAAGGTATTCAATTTGCAAATGAGTCTAATCAAGATGTGGTTTTCCTCAAGATCGACTTTGACAAAGCCTACGACAGGCTAGAATGGGACTATATTCTGCAGTCGCTCCAAGATCTCGGATGTAGTCAGAAATTCACCAAGATGATCGCGACCCTTATCGGAAACGCAACGACCCAAATTAACGTTAACGGCAAACTTTCGAAGGCGATCCATCTTAAAAGATCTATTAGACAAGGGTGCCCTCTGGCCCCCCTTCTTTTTGCCATCGCCACTGAGGGGCTGAGCAGACTTGTGGCACATCATGTGGAGGCTGGCAATATCAAAGGCCTCCGGCTGCCTCACGACCACAGTCAAATCACCATGAGACTTTTTGCCGATGATATGAACGCATTCGTTCACAATGATAATACCAGCCTGGAGACTTTCTGGAGGTGTCTTGATACCTTTTGTGAGGCCTCTGGATCCAAAGTCAACCACTATAAGACCGCCTTTAGGGCTATTGTGGGACATCATCTTGGCCTTCTCATTGATCATGGCTGTCAAATCATTCCGCAGGGCCAAATCTTTCGACTTCTTGGAATCCCCTTGGGGTTTGGCGTCTCTATGGAGCAGCGATGGAACTGGGTGTTGGCCAAACTTGAAAACAAGCTTAACTATTGGAGAGGCATGCAAATCAATCTCGCTGGACGTGCGATGGTTATCAACACGTTCCTCCTCTCGTCTACCATCTATTTCCTTTCTTGTTGGAGACCGAATGAGCAAGGCCTGTCCAAACTGAATAGTATCTGCAGAAACTTTCTTTGGACGGGTGATCATAACAGAAGGGGGGTGCCTAAAATCAAATGGGCCATCTGCACCAGCCCTAGAGATAGCGGGGGGCTTGGTATCCTGGACATTGGGTGTATGGCTAACAAACTGGCAGCCAAATGGATGATTAAGGCTTGGTGCAATAGGGAGGCCTCGTGGGCCAAGCTGATCTTCAGAAACAAGAATGAGTTGGCCCTCATGGGGTTCCCGAAATGGAAGAATCTTGACATCATGACCCTGCTATTCTCCCCGATACCCGTCTTCCTGAAAGGCTCCAATCTCGTGTGCTCCCTTTGGAAGGGCTGGAATAAAGTCAAAAGCTTCACAAGAATTAGTGAGGACTGGAAGTGGGCGGCCGGAATCAGACAAAACGACTCTATCTGGTTTCCGATACATGGCATCCGGAGTGTGGAGTCGTGGAACATTCAAAATGCCAAGAAGTTATGGAACAAAGGATTCAAAAAATGGAAACACCTCTGGAAACATGACACCAACAGCTGGATCAACTTTGAGGATATCGACCCTCGCATAAACATCTCCTACGAAGAATGGAACACTTTGCAAAGCAGATACCTCGCTTGGGATCGTCACAAGACTCGCCTTCTCATGGGACACAACACACCGAACTCGCTTGGTCTCAAATGGCACAATGGAAATAGCCTACTCAAAATCCCGAACATCAAAGAAACGGCTGACCTCCAGATCAGCCTCAACAAGAAGTGGTGCCTGTCTTGGACGCGGCTTCGGTGGGACATGAAATTCATGGGTATCTGGCACCCCCTAATAGAGATTAAGAAGTCTGTCCTCTTATGGCAAATTCTTCATCGAGGAATTTGGACCAACCATAAGGCTAGCAAACTTTGTGGGATCCCTCCTTGGTGCAAACGTTGCCACCGTGCTATCGAAGATGTCCCACACATCTTCCTTACTTGCCCCAACTCCTACAGAATCTGGCAGACGGTTGGAATGAAAATCAGACTTCAAAAACAGCTTAGTTGGAAACAAGTCCTTTTGGGAGAAGCGATCGGCTGCTCTGCGACACTCTGGAACGCCATCAGAGGGGAAGTCCTGTGGAAAATTTGGCGGGAGAGGTGTGCTCTCAACTTCGGCGATCCCCCCAGGGAGTGGTCGATTGAGAAATCACTATTCCTCCTTGGCAAAAGGATTGTTAACAGTAAGAAATCCCCCCCCTTCAGGCACCATCAAGTCCTCCTTTTGATCAACAACAAGCTCAAACCCAAGTGGGCCCCGCATGAGGGCGATGAGAGGGTCATTAACCTTCTCTGTAATGCAACCTAGGATTCAATCAAGCTTCCCCTGCTTTGTGGGATTTGGGGGGTCCCGTGGGCACTAGTCCCCTTCTATTGTACCTTTGTTTCTTCATTTAATTCAAGTCCGGGAGAGTAGGCTATTGCCGAACTTCCTTTATATTAAAAAAAAGATACATCTTGATCTCCAGCATATTTTTTTGCACGCTCAATATATCTCTTCTTTTCAATGAGTGCATGCATCCATCTTTTACTTTGATCAACCACATTTCCACATCTTTCTGTATTGTTTTTATCTTCATATGGTGATTGTTCTGCACCATACAATGTTACAGTAGACAAATTAGGCACCTGCAATAAGAATCTGCATCCCTCTTTAGGCTCCCACCCAAGAGAAGATGAATACTGCTTTGCAAATAAAAGGGTTATTTCACCAACCCTCCTCATCAAGAATACATGGTTGAAACTAATATTGTGCAATGGAGCCAAAACCTTAGCACTGTTATCAACGCCCATTGAGCAAAAGTGCTTAAAGTCATAAATCTGTGTGAGGTGTTGAACTTCTGGTTTTGGAGTATATGCTTCTGAAATCAGCTCAGATAAAATCGGAAGAGTAAAAGCATTGTTACGTGCCAACTTCTTAGAGAAAGTACTGAACATTTGATCAATGTGATCATGAGTGTGGCCAACCAGAAGGAAATTTACCTTAACCTTCTGAAATACCTGTTTTTCAATAAGCATGCTTAAATATCCAAAGACTGTAGAATTTTTATTCTCTCTTGCAGTATTATCTAGTTGCAAATATAGAGTTGGTGGCAAAAGACCCTTCCATGATTGCAAAACACGATGAATGACAGTAACTGTAAGGTTTGGATCATTATGCACATTCGGATATGTGAAGAAAACCTTGGACATTACAGTTCCATTGTATACCAAAGCACCAACCAAATGCATTTGCACAAGGACTTCATCTCCAATGTCCTTAGGGATGCGATAAAAATGTGGTAAACAAGTTTTTTTTTTATCCATACCATCGATCAACAAACACATATAACGCTCCGGATTTCTGAGTGCTTTACTTCGATGATGAATTGCTTTCTTTCTCTCTAAAGATTGACTCTCACGATGGTTGTTAAGAATGTTTTTAAAATTATTCTTTTCCTGTGGTGTTGTAGCTCCTTTTGCCATGTTTTTCAAAGTGGCGCAAACTGAACATTCACCCATTCTAAATTTACGAGGAATAGAAACATTGTTAAACTCTTCCTTCCATAATCGAGTAAAGTGACGATACAACACATACTTCTCATTTCTATTTTCCATGTCTTCTCTATATATTTGAAATACCTCTCGACGAGTAAAGTTATCTGACAAGTGCAACCTTCCAGTTGTAGGCATAACCTCACAATGCAAGCTAAAATAGTTCATCATCCAATTCATTGCATGACGTCCAACAGATCCTTTGGTCCCAACATGGAACGTATCCAAAATGAGATCCCCATTCAAAAGCCCTTGTTGAACCCTATGTATTCTAAAATTTCCCACACCCATTGCAATTTTAAATGCAGCCCTACAACATCGCATCCCTTGACTAAAGAAATATTCAAAACCAACACGTGTTACTGACATGTTATCCTCAATCATTTGCATGCGAGAAACAAGGTATATATCCTGCCTTTCACTATCTAAATGGAGGAATTTTTCTCTTAGGTGCTTTAGTTTCTTCATTCCTAAATTGTACAAACATTTCAAACCACAACAATGCTTCACAATATCCAATGCAATCAGTCTATCTGAAGTAAGAAATTTAAATCTTTTTTGACTTACTTCACGAGGCCTTCTTTTAAATTGTAGATTGAGCTTGCTTTGCTTTTTCGTTGCTCCACATGCACTTGAGTCAGAAGGGAGATCAATGGTTGGATCAGATGGGAGATCAAGAGGTGCATTTGGTTGAGCAGCATTGCACTGTGAATTGGATAACTTAAATGACTCAACAGAAAACATGGAACCATCAGCACGTCCTAAATCATAGGGATCATCACTTCTGTGGAAAGGATCAACTGAGAACAATGAATCCGAAACTGTATCAATATGAGCAGAAGAAGCTGATGCCCAAGCATCCACTGAAAAGATTGAGCTCATCTTCACTGAGTTCACAGAAGACTGAAGATGAATGACCTTTTTAAATAAGTAGAAATCCGAGATCAAGTGAAGATGTCACATCAAATGTCACATCAAGAAGATATGAAATCAAAAGTTTATTAAAGTACATTAAATAACATTAAACATCAAATTACATCAAATAACTTAATTACTCAAATATACACTAATAAGGGAACCAAAGATTTGATTCACTTTTGAAATGAGAAACACAATTGATTTCTAACTAGATATGAGTCATTGAGTCTTAGCATTGTGAGTGAATCAAAATATATCCAAGTTGAGTTCCAACTGGATTATATATTAAAATTGTTTGTAGTAGTGCCATTGAAGACTATACAAGAAGAAATTTTACCTTTGGTACTAAATAAGATTTCAAGGATTAGGTTTCATTGTAGTCTTGGCTAGATCTCAAAGAGGTAGATGAAAGTATATTAAAAAAGAATTATGTGTAAAAGAGGTACTTGGAATGTTTATTCATACATTGATTTTCCATTTCAGCAATGTGTTACAAGATAAATGTGAATATGAACTAAAGTGAGGAGGATAACACTATAAAGATGTCATTAATCTCCCATATTCAACACAACTTAGACTTGAAGTGTAATTTCCATGCAAATGTACATAAATAGTTGCAAGGTTCTTTACTTGAATGTTTATTCATACATTGATTTTCCATTTCAACAATGTGTTACAAGATAAATGTGAATATGAACTAAAGTGAAGAGGATAACACTATAAAGATGTCATTAATCTCCCATATTCAACACAACTTAGACTTGATTTTCTCCCAAGCAAGAGATTCTAAGAAAAAATTTCTACATGAGATTAGACATCCTCATGTACATACCATACTCTTGCCATTGAAGTGTAGTTTCCATGCAAATGTATATAAATAGTTGCAATGTTCTATGAATATTTCATTAAAGTGGCTCTGAAACAGCCTATTTGTGTGAGTGGTATTCCCTGGTTAGATTGGTTGACAGATATAGTTAGCAACTGGACTCATTCAGTTAGATCCAGTTAGTCTCTGGTTCAAGTTACCCAATTGCCTATAAATAGCAGAGGAGGAGATCATTCTCATTTTCAAAATCCACGAGCAACAGAGAGCAACAGAGCAAAGATAGCTATGGAGCACAGAGCTCAGCATACAAGCAAGGCAACTATGATGGAGAAGAAGAATGTTGGCAAGAGTACCAAGAGGTAGACAAAATCATACCATAAAAAAAGATTCCTAAAAGATTCCCTTTGTATGTTTGTGTAAAGAGTCTGCTTTCTAGGTTTTTATTTTTCTTAGCTCTAAAAATACAGATCCAATTGTTGGGAGTGATGGTTGGATGCACTCAAGAGATTGAGTTGAAGCTGCTAGACCTGCTTTGCTCCAGCCCTCCTTTGCTTCATATATGCTTAGTAGACTCCTTGAGCTTCCAAATGATACCAAAATATGCTATATGTACTTTGGAAAAGGTTTGAGTAATGATTAGATCAAAACAGGTAAGTTTGCACTTCACTAGACTTGAAAACTTTCTATTTTGATCTTGATACCTGCTCAGTCTTTCACTCAGTGTGACCAGCACACTAACAATTGATCTAATTCCTTCTGGACATATTAAATTAGCTTAGCAAGCTACCATTTTCAAGTGGAATGAGATAAAATGATGGACTATACTCAGAGAAAGATGTTTAGCAAAAATATATGTACCCCCGACTTTTTAGGAACTCTGCAGAAAAATACCAAAGACCAGTTCGATGGCAATTTCTCGAAAATGGCTGAACCAATTGACTTCAAACTTTGTATGTGTATAGAAGACTTTGATCTGAATCCAATGTGCTTTGAATCACTTGATTTGGTTCAGTAGATCCTGAGATATGCCCTATTGAAGTTGACAGACTTGGAGATGATAACTCAAAGAAACCAGAGATTATAATTGTGTATACTTCTATTGATTGATATGGTTGTACAATCTCATTAGCATGACAAGCATAGCTAAATGAGGTATTGTGGTGTTGGCTATGAAGTAGCACTCACACACAATAAGTTACAATGATAAAATGCCTCGGGAAATGAGCTAAAAGTGAGAGACACACTCGCGACTTTTTTACATCATCTTTTATAGAGATTTGGTGATCATTTGAATTTGAAATTCAAATCTAAGCTCCCTAGAATCTCTCCTCTAAAAGTAGGGAGATATTCTCTCCAATTACACCATCCAAATTCCACGACTCTAATCAGTTAGGTGTGTATACATAATGCCAAGTCATTTAGACTTTTACAAGAAGTAAAAATGTAATAACACATAGGCAAGTGTTCCTATGGTTCTAGCTTCACATAGTGATACCCTTCAAGGGTTCCAAGACCATCTTCCAAAGTTCCAAGCCAAGTCTGAAGGCTTGAAATGCACCAACACCAATGAGGGTACAGCTCGATGCCTGGCATCGACTTTTAGGTGTAAGTCGATGCCAGGCATCGACTTGAGGCTGCACGTCGATGCCAGGCATCGACTTTGTGTGCAAGTCGATGCCAGGCATCGACTTGCAGGTGCAAATCGATGCCAGGCATCGACTTGAGGCTTCAAGTCGATGCCTGGCATCGACTTGCACCTGCAAGTTGATGCCTGGCATCGACTTGCAGCCTCAAGTCGATGCAAGGCATCGACTTGCCTGGCATCGAAGTTTGCCTTAAAGTCGATGCCAGGCATCGACTTTAGGGTGCAAAGTCGATGCTAGGCATTGACTTTTAGGTTCAAGTCGATGCCAGGCATCGACTTTTAAGTGCAAGTCGATGCCTGGCATCGACTTGCACACAAAGTCGATGCCTGGCATCGACTTGCACTTAAAAGTCGATGCCTGGCATCGACTTGAACCTAAAAGTCGATGCCTGGCATCGACTTGGGCCTTTGAAAACCACATTTACGTATGAGCTGATTATTCCAAGCGCCTTCAGGGATGCGGAGTCCAAGAGTGAGAGGCCCTTCAAGAAACTGAGAGTCACCATGGGCTCTGGTGATCAGCAACGTGACAAAGGCATTGGTCACCAAGCGAAACCAAAGAAACTTATTGTATCCTTATCCTCAGAGAAGGCCAGCAACCCGCTAGGAATATCCTCAGGTGGACAGAGTAGCATCAAAATTCCTGAGGATGATACAACTATGAAGGATAGGTCGAGGGACGCTGAGGTCTTAAGGACAGATCGCCCACTGCGGGACATGACAAATCTGGAGTGGTGCCTTCAGTATGTTGAAGAGAAGAATGCAGTCCTTCTTGTGTTCGCAGGGGCATATGGGAGAGGAAAGATCATGACAACACAAGGTTTTCAGTATGGCCTTGTGTACAAACTGGATTATGAAGATGAGGATTCTGACAACCTCCTTTTCTTGGTAGAGACATCGAAAGGTTTGAGAAATGTTATATGCAAGATGGATTTCTTGTGCCCAAAGTGCTGTGTTCCAGATCGTCTAGCTGAGATATGCAGGGACTCAGTCAATCTTATCAAGGACTTGATGCCATGGATCCAGGGCAACATCATGCCAACACAACAGAAGATGACAACCCCTGTAAAGGCAAGGGGTAAGCAGAGCGTGCAGAAAAAGCTTCAAAAGAAAAAGAAGAGAATTTCAGAAGAGGAGTCTTCTGACTCAAGCTCTAGCTCTGAGGATACAATTGTTGCACCTGGTGGAGAGCTTGCCTCGGGTGTTCTTGGTACTGAGCAGAACAAGATGAGGGAGGACATAGCTAAAAGAAAAGTTGTGAAGAAGGGGCAGTTGTTCCACCTGCCAATCAATATCATCCACAGGCCACCAATAGATCCAGTCATAGGGAGGAGGCCCCTTGAGATCAGGGAGCCACACAATTTGCATGTGCAGAATCTTAAGAAGAAAATGAAAATAAATCCTCATGCTACTGTTGTGCCATTCCTTGTCATGGTGGATCCGAATGAGTGCAGCTCTGTGGACGAGTTCAATGAGGGTTTATTTGAGGAGTATACTTATTATGTGATTGGAGGTTCACACTCTGCAGAGGCCCGTAGACAGCTAGTGAAGGAGCACCCTACCACATTTTTCTTTAGGTATGCAGAGTGTAAGATATATGCTGGTCTTACAACTGAGGAAGCCAAGCTTCTTGCTTGGGATCACAACAATGACAATGACTACAAGCAAAAAATGTCCTCCATAGAGAGAATTCGGTTCTTCCACCATGAATATGAAGATTGTCTTGTTAAGGAAGCTGGAAGAATACATCCCAATCTACGAAAGCAATGCCTTATTGAGGTTGGAATTGCACTGGATGAGAATAGAAAGTCTGATGCCTTGAGGAAATATGATCCATGGTTTCAAATGGCATTCAGATCAGGTGAGATCTGGGATCTACAGGATAAAATTTTCACAATGTGGGAGAACAAGGAGGTCAAGGGCCAGAAGCAACGAAAGTCGAGGCCAGACCCACAGGTTGATCTGAAGGGAAAGGGAAGGAAAGCTGACCTCTCAATTGAAGAGGATCCTGCGGACATGAAGCTGACACCATGGAGGGCCCTTCAAGGAATCAAGGATGATACATTGATCATATCAACTTTGTCAAGGGTAATCTCCAAGGACTTAAGCCTGGAGGAGATGGTAATTGAGCTCAATAAGTATGTATGTTATTCTCAGATCCTTTTTCCCTCCTCCCATGTTTCTGGTCTAACCTAGTCTCTTTTTAATTTTTGTGACTATAGTCATAAAGTTTACATGAAGATTCAGGAGGTCATGATGAAGAGGCTGGGTTGCTTTTCTTGGACAGAGGTCCAAGCAGACTATCCAACCACATCATCCTACAAAGCTTTATCAGAATATTTCATCCTTTTTTGTGATTGGGTAGGTTCTCTTTCTGAGGTTGTGCCTGGTTTGCCATTAGGTTAGATGCCTTGATTCACCAAACCAATTTAATGCCAGGCTTTTAGTACGAATTCGATGCCTGGCATCGACTTACGGCTAAAGTCAATGCCTGGCATCGACCTGTAGCCGAAAGTCGATGCCTGGCATCGAATTGGGGGCATAAGTCGATGCCCGGCATCGACCTGCAGCATAAGTCGATGCCTGGCATCAACCTCGTGGCATAGGTCGATGCCAGGCATCGACTTATGTCCCAAAGTCAATGCCAGGCATCGACTTTCAGTAGAAATTCGATGCCTGGCATCTACCCCCACATGAAATCGATGCCATGCATCGCTTCCTTATGTTCTGTTTGCTGTATTGAAGAGCTCATTTAGTTGTCTTTCCACTTTTTTCTGCAGAAACCAAAGAAGAGTAAGTCTGCGGAGCTACTAGATGATTGCCCCCCTGCATTCCTAGCTCACATTCAAAGAGCAAGGCATGAGAAATCTAGGCTGAAAGCCAAGGAGATGGATTTTGATGATGAACCTGATCTGAAATGTTTCTCCAATCCCCTAGACCCCCTTAGGCCTGTATATTACAATGTATTCTGTAGTGATGTAAATAATATTTGTTCTGTTGTGCCTAGAAAACATTTCTCCCTTCTCATAGCGGACATACCCTATGGATTTAGGATGTTGGGATCAGTTAATGATGATGAACCCTTCAAACACCCTCAGATTCGGAAGATGATCACTGATTTTGCAGAGTTGACTATGTCTCCTCTTTGGAGGATAGTAATTTTCCATAGCAGAGACCAGTCCTTCTCTGTTTCAACTACTCTGAAGGCAAGATGTCATGCTGTGGAGTGCCTCACGTGGTAAGTAATCTTCTTTCTATCTCCGTGGCTTTAATGATGCTCTCTGTGACTCATAGTTCTTGTTTGCAGGATGAAGACAAACGTAAATCACACTCCTTTGCATAGGTTTGTGAGCTCCACTGAATGCATTACAGTTGGCTATTATGATGAAGTAAGCAAAAGGAGAGTCAGGGAGCATTGCAATGAGAATGGGATCTCAAATGTGCTCATGTTCCCAGCCGTTACCAAGAAACTTCGTCATGTAGCTGGGGACATGACATTGGTTAACCCCTATCAGAAGCCACAAAAACTCATAATGAGATTGCTTCAGCTATTCTCCAATGATGATGAATGGGTCCTAGACCTTTTTTCGGGCACAGGTAATTTCAATTTTCACAATTTTCATTAGTCATGGTTGATTGACGCCTCTAAGTGGTTTTCTGTTGTTTCAGGAATGACTCTGGCTTGCTCCTCAAAGATGTTCAGGCACTGCATAGCTATGGAGAAGGATGATGCTCAAGTGAGCTTTATTAGAATGAGAATCAATGGGCTGAATGAATGCCCAGATGAAGACCAAGAGGTTGGAAGGAAGCACATTGCAGACACGGAGAGATTCCAACCGGCTTCAAGGGAGCCTGTTCCCCCACTTGCAGATGAACCGGGGGACATGGCTGACCTTGAAGAGCCAATCTTGGAGCAAGAGAGGCAGGATATGTGTTCTAATGTTCCAGAGGATCCCAATATCCTTGAGCCTGAGGAAAGTTATGATCAACTTCTATTGTAGATTCATATTACTCTTGTACTTACACAGGAAATGTAAAACATCATTTTAATATAAATATAATGTCGAGTTCTGCTTCCACTTTGTGTTCAACTTGATTTATCTTGAGCATTTCTCTAATCATGTGTGAATGTTTCTTAGTATAATTTTACTGATTATTATCTTCTCTTGGGAATGCTTTTGTGAAATGTATTTCATATTCTGTGAATATGGCCATGCATTCAATGAGGATCTTAACCATACAAAGGGGATGATCTTAGTTGCCTTGTTAAAATTTTCTGATTTTTGCAACACATGTACTCTAATTTTCGAGTAACTTTTAATCAGCTAAAATCTGTGCTTGTTGAGGTTATGGATGTAAGGAAGGATCTTCCCGAACTCTTACTTGTACCTTCAACACTAATCTATTGTCAAAGATCATGATGTGGGATTCTTGATCGGCTGAACAACTAGTTTTCATGGCAACAAGAATTTTATTATATCTATCTTGACTACTTGGGATATGAGATCAAGGTTCTAGTGACAATATTTACAAGCAAGAACAAGTGATGCTTTCTAGATATTGTAAAATGCTCACTTTATTGCTTGATATAATGGTCTTTAGGTAAAAAGGAAAAGAGAACATGTCTTTGTTCTCCTTTGTTGTGACTCAGTGTTATCTATCTATCTATCTATCTATCTATCTATCTATCTATCTATCCATCTATCCATCTATCTACCTATCTACCTATCTACCTATCCATCTATCTATCTATCTATCTATCTATCTATCTATCTATCTATCTATCTATCTATCTATCTATCTATCTATCTATCTATCTATCTATCTATCTATCTATCTATCTATCTATCTATCTATCTATCCATCTATCCATCTATACATATATCCATCTATCTATCTATCTATCTATCTATCTATCTATCTATCTATCTATCTATCTATCTATCTATCTATCTATCTATCTATCTATCTATCTATCTATCTATCTATCTATCTATCTATCTATCTATCTATCTATCCATCTATCTATCTATCCATCTATCCATCTATCCATCTATCCATCTATACATATATCCATCTATCTATCTATCTATCTATCTATCTATCTATCTATCTATCTATCTATCTATCTATCTATCTATCTATCTATCTATCTATTTATCTATCTATCTATCTATCTATCTATCTATCTATTTATGTTGGTGTAGAGCAATCACCAATTGATGTTTTGACATGGAAATGAAGTCAAGATTTGAAGGAAAAGATTCAAGTTGTGAAGCAAGGAAGAAGTATACATTCAGAAGAGGAAGACATGTACACATATGTACAGAAAGTTCATTTATGTCTTTGAGAAGTCATGAGGTTGTAAATTTTTGTATATATATATACTATGAAAATGTCGGGGCAAGGATAGAGAGAGCATGAGATTAGAATAATGAGAAGTTGTAAGAGTCATTGGACATCTTAGAAGTTAGTTGAACTCTCTCTTATCATTCAGTTGTAAACTCCTTCAGAAATGAAAGATTTTTGCGCCCGATGTTTCTGAGTTTTCTCCTTCTCTGTTAGATCTTTTGTGAAATGCTTTTGTACAAGTCTAAGTCTATAGGTGATTGACCTCTGTACAAATTTCTAGCTTCTAATTGTGATCAGGCTGAGAGAGTTGAGTGTAGGAACATTTACATGTGTAAATGAAAGAAGAGAGATTGCAGGAGGTGCAAAATTCGAAGTCGATGTTTTGATCAGTTCTCCTTCCATAGTTTAAAGTTTTGAGCAAGTAAGCACTTAATCTTTAAGTTGAAAGGTAAGCTACTTGTGGCTAAAAGCATTTGATTAAACGGGTTCTATTCTTGGAGGACCATGTCTTAGAAGTTATGGGTGTCTAAATGGACTTCTCAGAAGTACAGTTTTAGACATAGGTGACTTGTCAAGTTGATTTCTCAAGTTCTACTGAATCTTTTGGAGTGATTCGACTTGGAGGAGGTGCGCAATCTTTAGGCGACACCTTGTGCAAAGTTTTATAAAAAACTTTACACATTAGATAATTCAATGAGAAAGATATGTGCAGCAGACTTTCTGTAGAATCATCCTTTTCACAGATTTTCCAAAATCCTTATAATTGAATGTTGATCATCCAAATTGGTGAAGGTTTTGACTTACTCTTGATATAAAGGTGTTCTAATTTTAAGAGTAGGTTGTTCTTTTGGAGATTAACACTCTCCATCAGTGGTATCAGAGCAGGAAGCATCAAAATTGAAGGAAGGAGGATCCCGACTACTGCAGGTGCAAAGAATTCAACATCTAAAGGTTCAAAAGGTGAAAGCTTGAAGATAAAGCTTGAGAAGGAGATCATACGACATCAAGGAAGTCAAAAGGAGTGTCATTCAAAGTAAAGGTACATCTGTTACTCATAAAGTTTGAAGAATTTAATACACAGGTGAAGAAAGGATGGGAGATTCTCTTCAAATAGAGAAATTGGATCAAGAGAACTATCCTGCATGGTCAATGAGGATGGAAGCTCATCTTTGAGCAAAGACTTGATAGCTTACATTACAGGTGAAGAATAAAAGCCTCAATTCAAAGATCCTAGTGTTCCAACTAGGGAGGAATTATCAGATTTGAAGAATTGGATGAAGAGAGATGCTCAAGCTAGGAGCATTATCTATATGGCAGTCAATGACTACTTGCTACCTCACATTAGAGGTCTTGAAAGTGCAAGTGAATATGGAATGCTTTGGAAGAGCATTTTCAAAATACCACAAATTCAAGGAAGGCATCTTTCTGGGCAGAATTTACCACTTTCAAGAAGAAGGCCTCTCAATCCATCTCAGATTATGGAACAAGGATGAAAGACATTGCAGATGCATTAGGAGCAGTTGATGAAGACATTGAGGAGGATAAATTGGTAAGGCAAATACTCACAGGCTTGAGAGGTGATGACAAATGGAAGCCATTTATTTTGTCTACTGAATTATCACTTGATCATTTTACTCCTGACTTAAATCAGTTGCTTGGACATATGTTAACCTTTGAGCAGGATGTCAAAGGTGAAAGTGACAAGAGTACAGGTCATGCAATGTACTCAAAGGATAAGAAGAAAAATAGCAAAGGAAAGCAACAAGCAAATGAAGATGAAGGCACAACTAGTCAAGCCAACTTCCTAAGAGGAAGAGGAGGTGGCAAAGGTAGAGGAAGAGGCAGGAATAATAAAGATGGAGTCAAAGCTTGCTGGATTTGTGGTAAGACAAATCACTTAGCTAATGATTGTTGGCATAATACTTATTAATGGTGGATATAATCAGAATTTTAATTCAAGAGGAAGAGGTGGCAGAAATCAAAGAGGTAATTTCAGAGGTAGAGGTAGTAGGGGTTATTTTGGATGAAATGCAGGTAGAGGATTCCAAAGTCAACATTACAACAATACCTACTACAATTATGCTTCAGATCAGAAGGAGGATTCAACATTGATAATGAATGCAACTTGTAAAAGGCAAAGTGAAGACCAAAGAGTCTTCTACATTGACTCAGGGTGTAGCAATCACCTGAGTGGTAACATAGCATTGATGACTGATTTAGAAAATAAGGTATCTAATCATGTTGTTCAAACAGGTGAAAATACAAAGCATAATGTGAAGTCAATTGGATCAGTGAAGGCTAAGGATGGTAGCACCTTATTGAGTAAGGTCTTGTATGTTCCTACAATTCCTAAGAATTTGATAAGTGTAGGACAAATTGTTGAAAAAGGTTATGAAGTGAGATTCACTAATGAAGGAGTATTTGTGGAAGACCCTAGCAATGGGTATAAACAGATTGTTTCAGGGAAGAAAGAAGGAAGATTGTTCACATTGAAGATTCAAGGTAATGTTGGTCATGCCTTGTTCACTTATGGAGGACATAAGATCTCTGAGTTAGATCTTTGGCACAAGAGGCTTGGGCACTTTAATGAAAGAGGTATCAAAGATATGATTAACAATGGTTCAGTGCTTGGATTGCCTAATGTTGCAGGTCAACATATGACATACAGATGTGAGGCATGTCAATTAGGTAAGGCTCATAAGCAATCTTATTCCAAGCATGGTTTTATGTATTTAGGAAAGCTTGAGTTGGTACACACAGATGTGTGGGGACCATCAAAGGATTTCAGTATCAATGGTTCAAGGTACTATGTGATTTATGTTGATGATGCTACCAGATGGATCACTATCTATGTGATCAAAGATAAGTCAGAAGTATTTAGTACATTCAAACATTATCATGTGTATGCAGAGAGAATTACAGGTCATAAGTTGAAGAGACTAAGGTCAGATGGAGGGGGAGAGTATTTCTCTAATGAGTTCAGTGATTACTTGTGGAATGCAGGTATAAAAAGGGAAACAAAATGGTGTACCAGAAAGGAGGAATAGAACTCTTGTTGAGTTTGCAAGATCCATGATGAAGGAGAAAAATTGCCCAAATTATTTGTGGGCTGAGGCTGTAAATAGAGCTACTTATCTGGTCAATAGGCTACCATGTAAAGCCTTGCAGGGTATGACACCATATGAGGCATGGTGGGGTAAGAGACTTACCTTAGATCATTGCAAAGTATTTGGATGTTTGGCATATGCATATGTGCCATCACAATTAAGACACAAATTGGAACCTAAAGCTGAAAAGTATGTGCTCATTGGTTATGATGACAAGCAGATGGGTTATAGATTGTGGAGTCCATCCACAAAGCAATTCATTGTGTCTAAGGATGTTACATTTGATGAGCAAGGTACTTGGTATGCAGGTACTATCAATATTAATACAGATGATGAAGAAATTGTGAGTCAAAAGAAAGGTAAATCAAAGGTTCAGATATTTGATGAATAAGAGAATAATGAAGTGCAGGTTGAAGTTGAAGAAATGCCAAGATTTGATCCTGAGTGTGAAGAACCAGAAACCTCAAGGAGTGGAGAACTCAGAAGGTCGCCAAGACACAAGTGGCAACCTACAAGGTATAGCTATGATACTTCTTTTTTAGCTACCAAAGATTATGCTTATATGATTAAAGCAGATGAAGAACCTTCTACATATGAAGAGGCAAAAGGTAAGGAAAATTGGGAGAAAGCTATGCAGGAAGAATATGATGCATTAATGGAGAATCAAACATTGGATTTGGTTCCTAAACCAAATAG
>CM035442.1:128601849-128604349 GCA_020310875.1 Ceratopteris richardii
GTTGATTGGGAAGAGAGGAATCAAAGGGTGATGTTCCTCATTTCACAAGTTATTTCTAACACTATGATTGGTCATGTGCAAAGCTTAGAAACAGCCAAGGAGGTTTGGGAAGCATTGCAGAAGGTGTATGCTACCTCAACAAGGTCTCGGAGGATGCAACTCAAGAAGGAGCTCTACAACATGAAGAAAAGCTCAAACCAAAGCATTAGTGAGTATACATTGAGGATCAAGGAGCTTCGAGATCAGCTAGCATCAGTTGGATGCAAGATAGAAGAGGAAGACATCATCCAAACAACCCTCAATGGCTTGAGGAGTGAAGAAAAGTGGAAGCCTCTCATCACAAACATTCTTTATAGAGACCCTCTACCAACATTCGATGAGATTATACCAAATCTTGTGGCTGAAGAGGTTGCTCAACAAGGAGAAGGCAACAAAGGTAAGGACAACCATAGTCAAATGTTATATGCAGGACGAGGTAGAGGAAGGAACTCAAGAGGAGGGAGCTTGAGAGGAAAAGGAAGAAGCTACAACAACACAAATTTCAACCAACACAACTCGGAGGACAACAAGGACAACTCAAATGACAACACACATGGAAGAGGTCGAGGAAGAAATAGAGGAAGAGGTCGAGGTTCATACAATCCTCATAAAGGTATAACATGTTATCATTGTGGTAAACTAGGACATTATGCAAATGTTTGTTGGCAAAGGAATGGAAGGCTAAATGGAGGCAACCAAAGGAGCCAAAATAACTATGCGAGTACATAAAGTGAAGGAGACAAGCAAACCATGCTTGCCATGAAGCATGAGTACAACAACCCAAGAAGTGATGATCAAAAATGGTTTATAGATTTAGGTTGTAGAAACCATATGACATGCCAAGGAGATTTATTCACAAAGCTACAAGCTCCAAGTGGAAAAGGATGTGTGGAGACCGGTGATGAAACTCAACACACAATTGAGCATGTTGGAGATATCAAGCTTGGAGATAAGAAGGTATTGGTTGATGTTCTTCATGTTCCTACTATTGCAAAGAATTTGATTTCAGTAGGACAAATGGTAGAGAAAGGATATCATGTTATCTTCAATGAAAAAGGCTGCTTTATAAAGAATCCAAAAGAAGGATTCAAGGTCATTGCTCAAGGAAGGAAAGAAGGAAGGATGTTCACTTTGGTCATTCAACAACCACATGGAAAGGTGATGTATATTCAGTTTGGAAACAAGAGGATTGCTGAAATCGATTTGTGGCACAAAAGGTTTGGACATATCAACATTCCCAAGCTCAAGGACATGAGCAACCATGAAGTGGTAAGAGGTCTTCCAAGATTCAATGATGTTGGACTACATGAGTTTTGTGAAGCATGCCAACTAGGAAAGCAAACTTGAAAACCATTGAAGAAGAGCAACTATGTGGCAAGGAACGTCCTCGACTTGATACATACGGATGTGTGGGGACCATCACAACAACCATCAGTGACTGGTAAGAGATATTTTGTCACGTTTATTGATGATCATTTAAGAAAAGTATGGATTTTTTGCATAAAACAAAAATCAGATGTGTTCTCCATGTTCAAGAGATTTAAACTATGGGTAGAAAAGGAAACAGGACGCTACATAAAGACCTTGAGGTCCGATGGAGGAGAAGAATATTTCTCCAAAGAATTTTCAGATTTTCTTTATGAAAATGGCATCAAGCGACAATTTACATGTAGCTACACTTCTCAGCAAAATGGAATAACTGAAAGGAAAAATCAACATATCACAGAAGTTGCAAGATGCATGCTCAATGAGATGAAGATGCCACTAAACTATTGGGCTGAAGCAACTAGTACGATTGTTTATTTGACGAACAAGTGCACAACGGCTGGAGTGCATAATCTAACTCCCAAGGAGGTTTATCCCGGTAAGAAACCTAACCTTACATCAAAGTTTTTGGATGTGTGTGTCATGTTCACATCCCTCAAGAACTAAGGACAAAGATGGAGGCAAAGTCATAAAAATGTATTTTCATTGCAGCAAAAGGGATAAAGGTGCTACAATCCGGTGACAAAGGAGCTACGAGTCTCAGGAGATGTGGTATTTGATGAGTTAAGACCATGGTTTGGAGACAAAGGGAAAGAGAAGATTCTTGAAGAAGATTGTGAAGATGATGGAGGTGTTATCCAAGAAGAATTTCAGCAAACAAGTACTCAAATGTCAGGTCCAGAAGCTTCTACATCACTTGGAGAAAGCTCAACATGGAAGGGGAGACGAAGGAGTCATTCCTCATCACCAATATCAGGTTATGAAAGATTTGAAGCTAAAAGCTACCCAAAATAGTGATTCAAATGCAAGTGAAGAAGAGTATGAAGAGGTGATTACACCAAAGGTAAAGCTGAACCGGTCGAAGAAGCAATATCCAAAAGGAAATGAAAGGAGGTCTTCGAGAGTAAGGTATCCAATTCAAAGGTTGAGCTATGATAGTTTTATTACAAAGCATTTTGCATATATGACATAGGTG
>CM035442.1:128619349-128636849 GCA_020310875.1 Ceratopteris richardii
GGAATTGACAAAGGAGGGTTGAGAGAACTTCCAACCTCAATCCTCTGGTTGCTCAAACTTCTACACTAGCCCAGGAAGCCTTCTCTGTTGGAGCAAGAAAATCAACAAATTGTGATTATACAAAGGGCAGAAGTAAATACATGAAGAGAAGATTGAAGATCAATGTCAAGAATTGAAGGAAAGAATCAGATAGTAAAGTCCTTTAATCAAATGTACATTAGTTCTTTAAGATACTTCAATATACTTGAAGTAGTCACGAGTTAGGACTTGTATATATATTAAAGTACATGTTTGTAGTAGAGTGAGACATAGAGAAGAGAGTTGAGATGATTTAGTTGATGTACATTGTACAAATCATCCATCAGATGTATGAAGAATAGAGATAAGTGAAAAGTTCAGAAAATGGCGCGTCGATCTTCTCTCCCATTCTCCTTCTGTGTTTGATCTTTTGAGAAATCCTTTTGCACGTATCTAAGTCAATAGCTAATCTATTTATGACTAGAATTTGAGAGGCTAATTGCAATCAGGCTGAGAGAATTTAGTTTAGGAACATTCATATGTGAAGATGTTCTGAGAGTCGTAAAAATTGGCGCAGATTTCATGTTCAGAGAAATGAACATTTCTCAGTGCACAGTGTAAAGTTTTACACAAGTGAGGGCTCAAAATCTAAGTTGAAAGGTAAGCCATCTATGGCTAAAAGATCTTGATCAAATGGGTTCGACATTGGGAGAACTATAGCTAAGAAGTTACAGGTGTCAAAGTCACTACTGCAGAAAAGGTGTTTCAGACATAGGTAAAGTGTTTTACACATTTCTCACAGTATACTCAATCATTTTGAGAAATTTAACTTGGAATAGTTGCGTAACCTTAAGGCGGAGCATTGTGTAAAGTTTTATTAAAAACTTTACAGGATTGATTAGTCAATGAGTGATTAATCTACAGCAGACTTTCCAGGAAGTTTCAGTTTTCAACAGTTAGCCAAAATTCTGATAATTTGGTGATTGTTTTCTAAATTAAGTGGAGTCAGAAGTTGTTCTTGATATATAGGAGTTCTAAATTCAAGTACAACTTGTTCTTTTGGAGATTAACACTCTCCATCAGTGGTATCAGAGCAGGATGTGTCAAAATTGAAGTGAAGAAGACTCCGACTATTGCAGAAACACAAATCTTTACATCTCGAAGGTGTAAAAGGATAAAGGTTGAAGAAAACTTGAAGGTAGACACATTGAAGCTATCAAAAGGATCAGAAGAAGGAGATTCAAAGTCAAGGTACATTTATTTCTCATAAAGATTAAAGAATTGACAATACAGGTAAAGAAACAATGGGAGATAGCCTCCAAATTGAGAAGCTGGATAGAGAGAACTATCCTGCATGGTCAATGAGGATGGAAGCTCATCTTATGAGCAAAGATCTGATGGGATACATCATAGGAGATGAAGAAAAGCCAGAATTTAGAGACTCTAGTGTTCCAACTAGAGAGGAGCTTCCAGACTTGAAGAATTGGATGAAGAAGGATGCTCAAGCAAGGAGCATAATCTACATGGCAGACAATGACTATTTGCTTCATAGGAGATGAAGAAAAGCCAGAATTTAGAGACTCTAGTGTTCCAACTAGAGAGGAGCTTCCAGACTTGAAGAATTGGATGAAGAAGGATGCTCAAGCAAGGAGCATAATCTACATGGCAGACAATGACATTTGGAATGCTTTGGAAGAGCATTTCCAAAACACAACCAAATCAAGGAAGGCTTCACTATGGGCAGAATTTACTACTTTCAAAAAGAAGGCCTCACAATCAATCTCTGATTATGTGACAAAGATGAAGGACATTGCAGATTCTCTAGGTGCAATGGATGAAGATATTGAAGAAGATAAATTGGTAAGACAAATTCTCACAAGGCTAAGAGGAGATGAGAAGTGGATGCCTTTTATTTTGTCTACAGAACTTTCATTAGATCACTTTACTCCTGATTTGAATCAATTGTTAGGTCATATGCTAACTTTTGAGAATGATGTCAAAGGAGATGTTGATAAGAGTGCAGGTCATGCAATGTACTCTAAAGACAAGAAGAAAGCTAACAAAGGAAAGCAACAATCAGGTGAAGAAGAAGGTACTTCAAACCAAGCAAATATCATAAGAGGAAAAGGAAATAGCAGAAGTAGAGGAAGAGGCAGAAACAACAAAGATAATGCAAGAGCTTGTTGGATATGTGGTAAGACCAATCATCTATCTCATGATTGTTGGCACAATAATCAGAACAATGGTAATTATCAGAATTTTAATCAAAGAGCAAGAGGTGGTAGATTTCAGAGAGGAAACTTCAAAGGCAGAGGTGGTAGGAATTCTTTTGGAAGAGGTGGAGGAAGAAGCTTCCAAAATCAATCCTATAATAACACCTACTACAACTATGCATCAGATCAGAAGGAGGATTCGACTCTCATTATGAATGCAACATATGAGACCTCACATGAGGACATGAGAGTGTTCTATATTGATTCAGGATGTAGTAATCATTTAAGTGGAAATATTGCTTTGATGACTGATTTAGATCATAATGCAATTAATCATACAGTTCAGATAGGTGATAATACAAAGCATAAGGTAAAGTCAATTGGTTCAGTCAAGGCTAAAGATGGGAGCACTCTTCTGAGTAAGGTTCTTTATGTTCCCACAATTCCCAAGAATTTGATCAGTGTAGGTCAAATTGTGGAAAAAGGATATGAGGTAAGATTTACCAATGATGGAGTTTATGTTGAAGACCCTAGTCAAGGGTATAAACAGGTTGTTACAGGAAAGAAAGAAGGAAGGCTCTTCACATTGAAGGTACAAGGAAATGTTGGACATGCTATGTTCACATATGGAGAGCAGAAGGTATCTGAATTGGATCTTTGGAACAAAAGACTTGGACACTTCAATGAAAGAGGTATCAAAGACATGATTAATAATGATTCAGTGCTTGGGTTGCGTAACATTGCAGGTCAACACATGACATACAGATGTGAGGCATGTCAATTAGGTAAGGCTCATAAGCAATCCTATTCCAAGCATGGGTTTATGTATTTAGAAAGGCTTGAGTTGGTGCATACAGATGTGTGGGGTCCTTCAAAGGACTTTAGTATAAATGGTTCAAGATATTATGTTATATATGTTGATGATGCTACCAGATGGATCACAATTTATGTGATTAAAGAAAAGTCAGAAGTGTTTAATACATTTAAACACTATCATGCATATGCAGAAAGGATTACAGGTCAAAAATTGAAGAGACTAAGGTCAGATGGAGGGGGAGAGTATTTTTCAAATGAATTCAATGATTATTTGTGGAATGCAGGTATAAAGAGAGAAGTTACTTGCAGGTACTCTCCTCAACAAAATGGTGTAGCAGAAAGGAGAAATAGGACTCTTGTTGAGTTTGCAAGGTCCATGATGAAAGAGAAGAATTGTCGAAATTATTTGTGGGCAGAGGCTGTAAATACAACTACTTATTTGGTCAATAGATTGCCTTGTAAAGCTTTGCAAGGTATGACACCATATGAAGCTTGGTGGGGTAAGAGACCTACCTTGGATCATTGCAGAATATTTGGATGCTTGGCATATGCATATGTGCCATCTCAATTGAGGCATAAGTTGGAGCCTAAGGCAGAAAAGTATGTATTCATTGGCTATGATGATAAGCAAATGGGATACAGGTTGTGGAGTCCATCCACAAAGCAATTCCTTGTATCTAAGGATGTTACATTTGATGAGCAAGGTACTTGGTATGCAGGTAAATATAATGTACATGCAGATGTTGAAGAAGTAGTGGATCAAAGGAAAGGTAAAGCAAAGATTCAATTACTTGATGAAAATGAGAATAATGAAGTACAGGTTGAAGTTGAAGAGAGGCGAAGGTTTGATCCAAAATGTGATGAACCAGAGACTTCAAAAAGTGCAAAAGTTAGGAGGTCATCTAGACACAAATGGCAACCTACAAGGTATAGCTATGACACCTCATTCTTGACTACTAAAGATTATGCTTATTTGGTAAAAGCAGATGAAGATCCATCTACATATGATGAAGCCAAAGGCAAAAGAAATTGGGAAGAAGCCATGCAAGAGGAGTATGATGCATTGATAGAGAATCAGACTCGGGATCTGGTTCCTAAACCTAATAGCCAGAAAATTATTGGATGTAAGTGGGTTTACAAAACAAAAAGATTTGCAGATGGAAGTGTGTCTAGGTACAAAGCTAGACTTGTTGTGAAAGGGTATGCACAGACATATGGAGTGGACTATGATGAGACCTATAGTCCTGTGGCAAAAATGACAACCATCAGAACTTTCATAGCAATTGCTGCTTGCAAAGGTTGGAAGTTATCTCAATTAGATGTTAAAAATGCTTTTTTGAATGGTTACATTTCAGATGAAGTTTACATAGAGCAACCAGATGGATTCAAAGATCAAGTGAATCCAAATTATGTGTGTAAGCTCAAGAGAGCTTTGTATGGATTAAAGCAGGCCCCAAGGGCATGGAATTATAGGCTTGTAAAGTTCTTGAAAGAACTTGGATTTCAAGCGTCAAAGGCAGATAGTAGCTTGCTAGTCAAAGCAAGTGAAGATGGATTTATTTATGTTTGTATTTATGTTGATGACATAATACTTACAGGTACAGATGATAAAGGAATACAAATGTTCAAGAAGCAGATGGAGAAAGAGTTCAAAATCAGTGATTTGGGGAACTTATCATTCTTCTTGGGAATGGAGATTTCTTATACTCAACATGGAGTATATGTGACCCAAGAAAGGTATCTTAAAAATTTGCTAACCAAATTTAAAATGGAAGATTGCAGGGTTGCACCTACACCTTTGGAAGTGAACCATAAATTGTCTAGATTTGGAGGAGAAGAATTCAGAGACATGAAGCTCTATCAAAGTTTGGTTGGTAGCTTGATTTATGCTACATTAACAAGGCCTGATTTGTCATATGCAGTTGGTGTGCTTTCACAATTTATGCATTGTCCTAGAAAGGAACATTGGATTGCAGGACAAAGAGTACTTAGGTACATCAAGGGTACACTCAAAGAAGGGTTGTACTATGGATTTACTTCTGATACAAGAGTGAAGATATATAGTGATGCAGATTGGGCAGGTAATGTGGATGATAGAAGATCAACACATGGATATTTGTGCTATGTAGGAGACAAATTGATTTCATGGTGTTCTAAGAAGCAACATACAATTGCTTTATCATCTATAGAAGTAGAATACAAAGGTATGGTGGAAGCTGCAAAGGAGGTAATATGGCTAAAGACACTTATGAAGAGTTTTGATGTGATTCAAAGTACTCCTATCATTTGTGGAGACAATATGAGTTCTCTATACTTGGCAGCTAATCCTGTGTTTCATGCTAGAACTAAGCATATTGAAATACAATATCATTTTCTGAGAGAGAAGGTCATTGATAAGGAGATTAAAGTCATACACACTCCTACAAAAGATCAACTTGCAGATATGATGACAAAAAGTTTAGATGGACCAAAGTTACAGAAGTTCAAAGATATGGCAGGAATAAAAAAGGTTGCAGATAATCACAATTGATGATTGAGGGGGAGCTGTTGGAGCAAGACAATCAACAAATTGTGATTATACAAAGGGCAGAAGTAAATACATGAAGAGAAGATTGAAGATCAATGTCAAGAATTGAAGGAAAGAATCAGATAGTAAAGTCTTTTAATCAAATGTACATTAGTTCTTTAAGATACTTCAATATACTTGAAGTAGTTACGAGTTAGGACTTGTATATATATTAAAGTACATGTTTGTAGTAGAGTGAGACATAGAGAAGAGAGTTGAGATGAGTTAGTTGATGTACATTGTACAAATCATCCATCAGATGTATGAAGAATAGAGATAAGTGAAAAGTTCAGAAAATGGCGCGTCGATCTTCTCTCCCATTCTCCTTCTGTGTTTGATCTTTTGAGAAATCCTTTTGCACGTATCTAAGTCAATAGCTAATCTATCTATGACTAGAATTTGAGAGGCTAATTGCAATCACGCTGAGAGAATTTAGTTTAGGAACATTCATATGTGAAGATGTTCTGAGAGTCGTAAAAATTGGCGCAGATTTCATGTTCAGAGAAATGAACATTGCTCAGTGCACAGTGTAAAGTTTTACACAAGTGAGGGCTCAAAATCTAAGTTGAAAGGTAAGCCATCTATGGCTAAAAGATCTTGATCAAACGGGTTTGACATTGGGAGAACTATAGCTAAGAAGTTACAGGTGTCAAAGTCGCTACTGCAGAAAAGGTGTTTCAGACATAGGTAAAGTGTTTTACACATTTCTCACAGTATACTCAATCATTTTGAGAAATTTAACTTGGAATAGTTGCATAACCTTAAGGCAAAGCATTGTGTAAAGTTTTATTAAAAACTTTACATGATTGATTAGTCAATGAGTGATTAATCTGCAGCAGACTTTCCAGGAAGTTTCAGTTTTCAACAGTTAGCCAAAATTCTGATAATTTGGTGATTGTTTTCTAAATTAAGTGGAGTCAGAAGTTGTTCTTGATATAGAGGAGTTCTAAATTCAAGTACAACTTGTTCGTTTGGAGATTAACACTCTCCATCAATCCATCTATCCATCTATCTATCTATCTATCTATCTATCTATCTATCTATCTATCTATCTATCTATCTATCTATCTTTCTATCTATCTATCTATCTATTTATTGTTGGAACAAACCAATCACAAATTAGTGATTATAAAGATCTTGAAGAAGGCTTATGGTCAGAATGAAGTGAAAGAAGACACTTGAGAAAGTGAAGGAGATTTCAGAATGATAGCTTGTACACATATGTACATATAAGTGGAAATTTTTGTAATCTGAGTAGAGCTAAATCTTTAGGATGATAAGGAGTAATATCATAGAAGCGGGATAAGTCTAAAATCATGTATATATAAGTTAATGATGATAAGAAATGTGTGAGAGAGTCATTTGTAGATGACAAATGTCTTAGAGATGTGTAGAGAGTTTTTTCCCAGAAAATAGCGACGGGTTTTTCTCTGAGTGCTCTCTGTCTGATCATGTGGATCAAGATTCCTTTTGTACACATCTAATTGAGAAGCTAATGAAGCTATGTTCAGAGTTTCATGATATAATTCCTCTCCTACTGTGAGAATGATCAATAGGAACATTTGTATGTAGAAGTGAAAACAAAAGTCTGAGAGTAGCGCACTTTTCCGTCTCAGTGTTTTGCTTAGATCTCAGTGTATACTGTAAAGTTTTTTATGAATGAGCACTTAAAATCTAAGTTAGGAGATAAGGAAGCTATGGCTAGAAGCATTTAGCAAAACGGGTTTTGTATTGTGAGAAATCAACTTAAGAAGTTGACCATGTCGAAGGCGCTACCTCTGGAAGACAGTTATGACATACCTTTGATCTTAAGGATCAAATTAAACTTTTGGTGATTATTTTTGAGAACTAATGATTAGTATGATTGCGGAAAGGTATTGCGAATACTTGTGCATCATTTATTTGAAGAAATTTGAAGTTATGTGCAGGTAATGAAGTTGATCTCTGAAGCAGATTTTCTGAAGTAGACACTTCTTCACTCTGAGAAGTGTTAATGGAAGTTTTGGTAAAGAAGAACAATATTTGTGTAAAGTTTGGTTTATATCTGACATAGAAGTGTTCTTAAGTCAGTATAGATCAAACCTTTGGAGATTAAGAGGTCTCCAACAGTGGTATCAGAGCAGAAGGTGCAATACAAGAGAAGAAAAGACAATTGAAGTTCCGATTGGTGCAGATATTGGAGTTTTTCCAAATCAAAGGAGGACAAGGACAAATTATTGAAGATAACCTGCAGAAGTTCAAAGCATGAGTTCGAAAAGAATCAAGAAGGATCAAAGCTCATATCAAAGGTACACTTTATCCTTATAAACCATAGTAATTGCAGATACAGAAGGTCAAGGATGGGAGAAAGCTTGCAGATTGATAAGCTAGATAGGGAGAACTATCCAGCTTGGTCCATGAGGATGGAGGCACACCTCATGAGTAAAGATTTGATGGCATTCATTACAGGAGATGAAGAAAAGCCTGAATTTGCAGATCCTAGTATTCCAACTAGGGAAGAACTTGCAATTTTGAAGACTTGGATGAGAAAGGATGCTCAAGCAAGGAGTATCATTTACATGGCTGTAAATGATTATCTTCTACCTCACATTAGAGGATTGGAAAGTGCAGCAGATGTTTGGAATGCTTTGGAAGAGCATTTCCAAAATACAACCAAGTCAAGGAAGTCCTCACTATGGGCTGAGTTCACAACCTTTAAGAAGAAGAGCTCACAATCAATTTCTGATTATGTGGCAAGGATGAAGGATATTGCAGATAGCTTGGGAGCAGTGGATGAAGACATTGAAGAGGATAAGTTGGTAAGACAAATACTTACAGGTCTGAGAGGAGATGAGAAGTGGAAGCCTTTCATATTGTCCATAGAGTTATCACTTGATCACTTTACTCCTGATCTTAATCAATTGCTAGGACACATGCTAACTTTTGAGCAGGACATTAAAGGAGACAATGATAGAAGTGCAAGTCAAGCTATGTACTCCAAGGACAAGAAAAAGAATGGCAAGGGAAAGCAATCGACTCATGATGAAGGGAATTCAAGTCAAGCTAACTTCACAAAAGGAAAGATGAATTTCAGAGGTAAAGGAAGAGGAGGTAAGAACAAAGATAATGCTAAAGCTTGTTGGATTTGTGGCAGAACCAATCATTTGGCAAATGATTGTTGGTATAACAATCAAAATGGTGGAAGCAATAATCAGAATTTTAATCAAAGAGGTAGAGGAGGCAGAAACCAAAGAGGCAACTTCAGAGGAAGAGGTGGTAGGACATCATATGCTAGAGGAGGTGGAAGAAACTTTCAATCTCAGTCCTACAACAACAATTATTATAATTATGCATCAGATCAGAAGGATGATATGACTCTTATCTTGAATGCAACTCATGAATCAGTGGGAGAAGATCAAAGAGTGTTTTATATTGACTCACGATGTAGTAACCATCTGAGTGGGAATCTATCCTTGATGACTGATATGGAAGCAAAGGTGAATGGACATACATTTCAAACAGGTGATAATACCAAACATAAAGTGGAGAGCATTGGATCAGTGAAGACAAAGAGTGGAAGTACACTTTTGAGCAAGGTACTCTATGTTCCTACTATTCCTAAAAATTTGATAAGTGTAGGGCAAATTGTGGAGAAAGGATATGAGGTAAGATTCACAAATGATGGTGTTTATGTGCAAGATCCAAATCAGGGATATAGAAACATAATTGCAGGGAAAAGGAAGGAAGATTGTTCACTCTCAAAGTTCAAGGTAATGTGGGACATGCATTATTTACTTATGGAAGTCAAAAGGTGTCTGAATTAGACCTATGGCATAAAAGGCTAGGTCATTTCAATGAGAGAGCTATAAAGGAAATGTCAAAGAATCAAGTGGTGCTTGGATTGCCAAATGTTGAAGGGCAACATATGGTGTACAAGTGTGAAGCTTGTCAATTAGGTAAAGCACATAAAGGTTCTTACAACAAATCAGGGTATAAGCATTCAAATATGCTTGAATTGGTTCATACAGATGTATGGGATCCCTCAAGGGACTATAGCATAAATGGATCCAGATATTATGTGCAACAAGATGGATTACTTTATATGTAATCAAGGATAAATCAGAAGTTTTTAAGACATTCAAACATTATCATGCCTATGCAGAAAGGATCACAGGGCAAAAGCTTAAGAGGTTAAGGTCAGATGGAGGGGGAGAGTATTTCTCTAAAGAGTTTGATGATTATTTGTGGAATGCAGGTATAAAAAGAGAAGTAACTTGCAGGTACTCTCCTCAACAGAATGGAGTAGCAGAAAGGAGAAATAGGACTCTTGTAGAATTTGCAAGAGCAATGATGAAGGAAAAGAATTGTCCAAATTACTTATGGGCAGAAGCCATTAATACTGCAACATACCTTGTGAATAGGTTACCTTGTAAAGCTTTGGACGGAGGAACCCCTTATGAAGCATGGTGGGGTAAGAAACCTACTCTTGATCATTGTAAAGTATTTGGATGTGTAGCATATGCTTATGTTCCTTCACAATTAAGACATAAGCTAGAACCAAAAGCAGAGAAGTATGTGTTTATTGGATATGATGATAGACAGATGGGTTACAGGTTGTGGAGTCCATCCACAAAGCAATTTCTTGTTACCAAAGATGTGACATTTGATGAGCAAAATACATGGTATACAGGATCAACAAATGATTATGCAGGTGTTGAAGAGATACAAAGGAAAGGAAAGGCAAAAGTAAAAGTGTATGAAGAAAGTATTGATGATGTTGACTCTAAAAGTAGATTGCAGGATCATGAAGAAGATGGGCCAAGATTTGATCCAGAATCAAATGAGGCTGAAACTTCGAGAAGTGCAGAAATCAGAAGATCTTCAAGGGAAAGGAAAGAACCTATAAGGTATAGTTATGATACATCTTTTCTAACAACAAAAGATTATGCTTATATTGTGAAGACAGAAGAAGATCCAATCACTTATGAAGAAGCCAAAGATAAACAGAATTGGGAGAAGGCAATGCAGGAAGAGTATGATGCTCTACTTGAAAATGAAACTTGGGAATTAGTACCAAGACCAAAGAATCAGAAAGTCATTGGATGTAAGTGGGTATATAAAACAAAAAGGTTTGCAGATGGTAAGGTGTCTAGATACAAGGCTAGACTTGTGGTCAAAGGTTATGCCCAAACTTATGGGGTAGATTATGATGAAACCTTTAGTCCTGTTGCTAAGATGTCTACAATTAGAACATTGATTGCTATTGCTGCTTGTAAAGGATGGAAGTTATCACAATTAGATGTGAAAAATGCATTTCTAAATGGGTACATTGCAGATGAAGTATACATGGAGCAACCAGAAGGTTTTATGAATTCAATTGGATCAGATTATGTGTGTAAGCTCAAGAGAGCTTTGTATGGGTTGAAGCAGGCCCCAAGAGCTTGGAACTATAGACTTGTCAAGTTCTTGAATGAATGTGGATTTCAAGCATCAAAGGCAGATAGTAGCTTGCTAGTGAAGGCAAGTGAAAATGGATACATTTACATGTGCATTTATGTTGATGATATTATTGTCACAGGAACAGATGCTCAAGGAATCAATGAACTTAAAAGGCAAATAGAGAAGGAGTTTAAGATAAGTGATTTGGGAAACTTATCTTATTTCCTAGGAATGCAGATTGTGTATACTCAACATGGAGTATATGTTTCACAAGAGAGGTATTTGAAGAATCTTCTAGTCAAGTTTAACATGGAAGATTGCAAGACTTCAACTACACCATTGGAGGTAAATCATAAATTGAGCAGGTATGGAGGTGAAGAATTTAATGATATGAAGAAATATCAGAGTTTGGTAGGTAGTTTAATCTATGCTACCTTGACAAGGCCAGATTTATCATATGCAGTAGGTGTGTTGTCACAATTTATGCATTGTCCAAAGAAGACTCATTGGATTGCAGCTCAAAGGGTACTCAGATATATCAAAGGAACCCTAAGTGAAGGTTTATATTATGGATTCACTTCTGACACTAGAATCAAAGTGTTTAGTGATGCAGATTGGGCAGGTGACTCAGATGATAGAAGGTCTACTCATGGGTATCTCTATTATATTGGAGATAAATTAGTTTCTTGGTGTTCAAAGAAGCAACATACAGTTGCTTTATCATCCACAGAAGCTGAGTATAAAGGAATGGTAGAAGCTGCAAAAGAAGTGATATGGTTGAAGACCTTGATGAAAAGTTTTGAAACTGATCAGAGTACTCCAATTATTTTTGGAGATAATATGAGTTCTTTGTATTTGGCAGCTAACCCTGTTTTTCATGCTAGGACTAAGCACATAGAGATTCAGTATCATTTCTTGAGGGAAAAGGTACTTGATAAAGAGATTGAAGTGATGTATACTCCAACAAAAGAACAAGTGGCAGATATGATGACAAAGAGCTTGGATGGACCTAAGCTACAGAGATTCAAGGAGCTGGCAGGAGTGAAGAAGAATGGAATAATCACAATTAGTGATTGAGGGGGAGCTGTTGGAACAAACCAATCACAAATTAGTGATTATAAAGATCTTGAAGAAGGCTTATGGTCAGAATGAAGTGAAAGAAGACACTTGAGAAAGTGAAGGAGATTTCAGAATGATAGCTTGTACACATATGTACATATAAGTGGAAATTTTTGTAATCTGAGTAGAGCTAAATCTTTAGGATGATAAGTAATAATATCATAGAAGCGGGATAAGTCTAAAATCATGTATATATAAGTTAATGATGATAAGAAATGTGTGAGAGAGTCATTTGTAGATGACAAATGTCTTAGAGATGTGTAGAGAGTTTTTTCCCAGAAAATAGCGACGGGTTTTTCTCTGAGTGCTCTCTGTCTGATCATGTGGATCAAGATTCCTTTTGTACACATCTAATTGAGAAGCTAATGAAGCTATGTTCAGAGTTTCATGATCTAATTCCTCTCCTACTGTGAGAATGATCAATAGGAACATTTGTATGTAGAAGTGAAAACAAAAGTCTGAGAGTAGCGCACTTTTCCGTCTCAGTGTTTTGCTTAGATCTCAGTGTATACTGTAAAGTTTTTGATGAGTGAGCACTTAAAATCTAAGTTAGGAGATAAGGAAGCTATGGCTAGAAGCATTTAGCAAAACGGGTTTTGTATTGTGAGAAATCAACTTAAGAAGTTGACCATGTCGAAGGCGCTACCTCTGGAAGACAGTTATGACATACCTTTGATCTTAAGGATCAAATTAAACTTTTGGTGATTAGTTTTGAGAACTAATGATTAGTATGATTGTGCAAAGCTATTGCGAATACTTGTGCATCATTTATTTGAAGAAATTTGAAGTTATGTGCAGGTAATGAAGTTGATCTCTGAAGCAGATTTTCTGAAGTAGACACTTCTTCACTCAGAGAAGTGTTAATGGAAGTTTTGGTAAAGAAGAACAATATTTGTGTAAAGTTTGGTTTATATCTGACATAGAAGTGTTCTTAAGTCAGTATAGATCAAACCTTTGGAGATTAAGAGGTCTCCAACATTTATCTATCTATCTTTCTATCTATCTATTTATCTATCTATCTATCTATCTATCTATCTATCTATCTATCTATCTATCTATCTATCTATCTATCTATCTATGTATCTATCTATCTATCTATCTATCTATCTATCTATCTATCTATCTATCTATCTATCTATCTATCTATCTATCTATCTATCTATCTATCTATCTATCTATCTATCTATCTATCTATCTATCTGTCTGTCTGTCTGTCTATCTATCTACCTATCTATCTATATATCGAGTTGTCTATCTATCTATCTATCTACCTATCTATCTATTATCTATCTATCTATCTATCTATCTACCTAACTATCAATCAATCTATCTATCTATCTATCTATCTATCTATCTATCTATCTATGTATCTATCTATCATTCTTTCTTTCTTTCTTTCTATGTATCTATCTATCTATCTATCTATCTATCTATCTATCTATCTATCTATCTATCTATCTATATATCTATCTATCTATCTATCTATTCATCTATCTATCCATCTATGTATCTATCTATCCATCCATCCGTTTATCTATCTATCTATCTATCTATCTACCTATCTATCTATCTATCTATCTATCTCTCTCTCTCTCTCTCTCTCTCTCTCTCTCTATATATATATATATATATATATATATATATATATATATATATATATATATATATATATATATATATATATATACATGTATATATATATATTTATATATATATATATATACATATATATATATATATAGTTATATATATATATATATATATATATATATATATATATATATATATATATATATATATATATATATATATATATATATATATATATATATATATATATCTATATATTTGTCTATCTATCTATCTATCTATCTATCTATCTATCTATCTATCTATCTATCAATCAATCAATCTATCTATCTATCTATCTATCTATCTATCTATCTATCTATCTATCCATCTATCTATCTATCTATCTATCTATCTATCTATCTATCTATCTATCTATCCATCTATCTATTGTTGGAGACCTCTTAATCTCCAAATGCTTGATCTATACTTATCTAAGATCACATCTATATCAGTTGTAGACCAATCGTTACACAAATATTGTTTCCTTTAGCAAATCTTTCACTAACACTTCTTTCACTAACACTTCATTACCTGCACATATCTTTAGATTTCTTCAAATCAATGATGCAAAAGTCTTCACACTACCTTTGCACAATCATATCAGTCATTAGTTCTCCAAAATAATCATTAAAACTTTAATTTGATCTTTAAGATCAAAGATATGTCAAAACTGTCTTCCAGGAAATGGCGACTTTGACATGGTCAACTTCTTAAGTTGATTTCTCACAACACAAATTCCGTTTTGCTAAATGCTTTTAGCCATAGCTTCCTTACCTTCTAACTTAGATTTTAAGTGCTCACTCACTAAAAACTTTATACTATGCACTGAGATCTAAGCAAAACATTGACATGGAAAAGTGCACGACTCTGAGAAGTCTGTCTGCAGATTCTACATACAAATGTTCCTATTGATCATTCTCACAGTAGGAAATGAATTAGATCATGAAATTCTGAACATAGCTTCATTAGCTTTCAGATTAGATGTGTACAAAAGGATTTCTGATCCACATGATCAGACTCAGAGAACTCAGAGAAAAACCTGTCGCTAATTTCCTGAGTAACACTCTCTCCACATCTCTCTAAGACACTTGTCTTCTAAATGATTCTCATACATTTTTCTTTACATCATTGACTTATATACACATGTTTTTAGACTTGTCTCGCGTCTATTACATTACTCCTTATCATCCTAAGGATTATCTATACTCAGATTACAAGAACTTCCAACTGTAATGTACATATGTATACATACTTTGCTTCTGAGATCTCTTCACTCTCTCAAGTGATTTCTTCCACTTCAATCTGACCATAATTTTTCTTCAAGCTCTTTGTAATTAACAATTTGTGCTTGGTTTGTTCCAACAGCTCCCCCTCAATCACTAATTCTGATTATTCCATTCTTCTTCACTCCTGCCATCTCTTTGAATCTTTGTAGCTTAGGTCCATCCAAGCTTTTTGTCATCATATCTGCAACTTGTTCTTTTGTTGGAGTATACATCACTTCAATCTCTTTGTCAAGTACCTTTTCCCTTAAGAAATGATACTGAATCTCTATATGCTTAGTCCTGGCATGAAAAACAGGATTAGCTGCCAAATACAATGAACTCATATTGTCTCCAAAAATAATTGGAGTACTCTGATCAGTTCCAAAACTCTTCAACAAGGTCTTTAACCATATTAATTCTTTTGTAGCCTCTACCATTCCTTTATACTCAGCTTCTGTGGATGAAAAAGCAACTGTGTGTTGCTTCTTTGAGCACCAAGAAATTAGTTTATCTCCAATATAACAGAGATACCCATGAGTTGACCTTCTATCATCTGAATCGCCTTCCCAATCTGCATCACTAAACACTTTGATTCTTGTGTCAAAAGTAAATCCATAATACAGACCTTCACTTAGGGTTCCTTTGATATATCTGAGTACCCTTTGAGCTACAATCCAATGAGTCTTCTTTGGACAATGCATGAATTGTGATAACACACCTACTGCATATGATAGATATGGCCTTGTCAAGGTAGCATAGATTAAGTTGAGTATACACAATCTGCATTCCTAAGAAATAAGATAAGTTTCCCAAATCACTTATCTTAAACTCCTTCTCTATTTGTTTCTTCAGTTCATTGATTCCTTGAGCATCTGTACCTGTAACAATAATATCATCAACATAAATACACATGTATATGTATCCATTTTCACTTGCCTTTACTAGCAAGCTACTATCTGCCTTTGATGCTTGAAATCCACAATCATTCAAGAACTTGACAAGCCTGTAATTCCATGCTCTTGGAGCTGCTTCAACCCATACAAAGCTCTCTTGAGCTTACACACATATTCTGATCCAATTGAATCCATGAAACCTTCTGGTTGCTCCATGTATACTTCATCTGCAATGTATCCATTCAGAAATGCATTCTTCACATCTAATTGTGATAACTTCCATCCTTTACAAGATGCAATAGCAATCAATGATCTAATTGTAGACATCTTAGCAACAAGACTAAAGGTTTCATCATAATCTACCCCATAAGTTTGGGCATAACCTTTGACCACAAGTCTAGCCTTGTATCTAGAAACCTTTCCATTTGCAAATCTTTTTGTTTTATACACCCACTTACATCCAATGACTTTCTGATTCTTTGGTCTTGGCACTAATTCCCAAGTTTCATTTTCAAGTAGAGCATCATACTCTTCTTGCATTGCCTTCTCCCAATTCTGTTTACCTTTGGCTTCTTCATATGTAATTGGATCCTCTTCTGTCTTCACAATGTAAGCATAATCTTTTGTTGTTAGAAAAGATGTATCATAACTATACCTTATAGCATAATCTTTTGTTGTTAGAAAAGATGTATCATAACTATACCTTATAGGCTCTTTCCTTTCCCTTGAGGATCTTCTGACCTCTGCACTTCTTGAAGTCTCAGCCACATTTGATTCTGGATCAAATCTTGGCCCATCTTCTACATTATCCTGCAATTTACTTTTATAGTCAACATCATCAATATCTACTTCATACACATTTACTTTTACCTTCCCTTTCCTTTGTATTTCTTTGTCATCTGTATAATCATTTATTGACCCTGTATACCATGTGCTTTGCTCATCAAATGTGACATCTTTGGTAACAAGAAATTGCTTTGTGGATGGACTCCACAACCTGTAACCCATCTGTCTATCATCATACCCAATAAACACATACTTCTCTGCTTTGGGTTCTAGCTTATGTCTCAATTGTGAAGGAACATAAGCATATGATAAGCATCCAAATACCTTACAATGATCAAGAGTAGGTTTCTTACCCCACCATGCTTCATAAGGAGTTCTTCCATCCAAAGCTTTACAAGGTAACCTATTCACAAGGTATGTTACAGTGTTAATAGCTTCTGCCCATAAGTAATTTGGACAATTCTTTTCCTTCATCATTGCTCTTGCAAATTCTACAAGAGTTCTATTTCTTCTTTCTGCAACTCCATTCTGTTGAGGAGAGTACCTGCAAGTTACTTCTCTCTTTATACCTGCATTCCACAAATAATCATCAAACTCTTTAGAAAAATACTCTCCCCCTCCATCTGATCTCAACCTCTTAAGCTTTTGTCATGTAATCCTTTCTGCATAAGCATGATAATGTTTGAATGTCTTGAAGACTTCTGATTTATCCTTGATTACATATAAAGTAATCCATCTGGTTGCATCATCAACAAACAACACATAATATCTGGA
>CM035442.1:128683904-128691404 GCA_020310875.1 Ceratopteris richardii
TATTCCAGATTCAGAATTTCAAGTGATTCCGAGTACTATTTATACACGAAAACTATGTTTTTCTGAGATCGAACTGTCACGTCATAGTGCGACAGTGTTCAAGTAGAAGTGCTGCTTCTAGTGTGTTGCGGTGTTGTGAATGTGGAGAAATTTAACTCCAATGTACACAATACACGCAGCGGAAGTTAGAGAACCTCTTCTAGAATCTGCCCTGCAAGAGACATGCTTACTAAAACTTGATTCAGTCACCCCTCAGAGATCCAATTGCTCTGAAACTTTGTCCACACATAGTAGACTCTTAGAGCATTCTAACAAGCTATATAACACTCCATTTGAAGTTCATTTGACTAGGCAACCGCCTGTCCAAAGTTAGACTACCTGTCATCTCAGGTTATGCAAAAAACTGAGGTTCACAAGAAATGTTCCCAGTAACTACTAGAGAATGATCTGATAGAGATATTTGAGATACAAAGATTATGAGAGATAAGCTTTCCAACAAGATATGATATGCATTAATTGGATAAGTACATAGAGAGATATCACCTTTACAAGGTGACTATGTATACAAAGGGTATGCGGCTGGAATACCTTTGTGCCTTCTAGCATCCAAATGAGGTACCTTCTGATATCCAATGGTGAGAGATTGGCTAGCATATGCTTCCACATCATCTTCTTGTCATCTCCACAAATTTTCACGTTCAAATGAGCTCTTTATATAGAGCTATGGGCATGAGACTTTTCACCTACCCTTGCATCTTCTCTCACCTCTTGACCTTTCCTTCCTTGTCCTTTGTCCTTCCATTTGCTTAGGTGGCTTTTGGTGCTCCATATCACTCTATATGGATAAGGTCACGACTTTTTTGAGTATTTCATCTTTCTTTTTATATTTTGGCTTTTACCTAAGCCATAAATACATTTTCCCTTTTTAATTCAACACTCTACTCTAAGGTTAAGAGTGTAGGCTTTACATTTTTAAGGGCTACCTTCATTTTGAGCTTACAACAAATACATAAATGATGAAGAGGTAATTAATGAGAGGTGAGTATGTGTCAAGCCTCACAATTGGAGCTTGCACATGTACCATAATTTTCAACACTCCCCCTCAAGCTACAATTGGGAGTCCATGCTACTCTCCAATTCTCCTCCTCTTCGCTTTTCGCTTCTTTTGCCTTTGTATCTCTTCATTTGGTAGTTGGTGATCTTCCTTCTTTGCTTCCAAGTTTCTTTGGCTTTTCTTCAGCTTCACGCTTTTTTCTTTGGCTCTTTGCAAGAGATCTTCTTCAATCCCTATCAAGGAACATGCTTCATACAAACTCATAGAATGAAATGAGATCACCTTGTACTTATCTTTGTTTGCTTCACTCTCTTCCTCTTTGTTGTCCTCTCTTTGAGCATCTCTCTTCTTCTTCACCTTCATGGCTTCATGTCTTCATCTCTTCTTTGCATGCTTCTCTTTGATCCTCCTTTGTCTTTGGATCATCTTTGACTTTGTCTTTGGTTGCAATTTGCTTTTCACCTCCTCTTGATGTCATCATGGTTGTCATGCTTTCTTCTACTTTGTCTTCATGATTTCATTTGTGCATCGTGGCTGCTCCTTGCCTATTTGGCACTTCTTCCATATTGGTGGCTCCTCCTCATGCTTTCAATTTACCTTTGATGTCTGCTCTTACTCTTCCTTTGAGTGTAGCTACTTCTTTTGGGTACTTTCCTCTTCTTTGGACTTCTTGGATCTTCCAATCCTTGCAAGCAAACTCCCCCTTGCTTCATAATCTTTACTCCATTCTTCATGGCTGGTTTATACCTGCAAAATCAATAATGGGCTGATCATACATGAACCCCTTTCATGAGTCCTCTTCATGTGAAGCATTTCTAGCTTCCACATCTTCCAAGCTTTCTTCATCACCTACATAAGACACAAGAAATGGTGAATGTGATCAATGGTGCCTCTTGCACCTAACAAGGGTTGCCATTCCTCTTGGGATGGTCTTACTTTCCCTCACATAGGCTTGCCATTCCTCTTTGAATGGTCTTACTTGCCATAGGCTTGCTACTCCTCTTGGGTGGTCTTACTTGCCTTTACATATGGCTTGCCATTCCTCTTTGAATGGTTTTACTTGCCATAGGCTTGCCACTCTCTTTGGTGGTCTTACTTGCCTTAAGATTTGGCTTGCCACTCTCTTTAGGTGGTCTTACTAGCCACACCCTTTTCACAATACATTCACATGATTTATGCTTGGAACTTACCACCACATACAATGTGGATTTTTTTTCTCAAAACCTTTACCTCAGCCCTTAGCATTGCAAATGGTCCTTCTTTACGTTCCTTTGCTTCATCCAACATGTCACACTTTACATGAGTGACTTTACCTTCTTTTGTCTTGCTTGTTGCTCCTTGCAACCTTGGGGGTGTCTCGAAGTCCTTCATGTGAGCCTTCAACACTTCATAGCAACCTTTCTTTGGAGTCTTCTTCTCTTTGCACTCTTCAAGAGTCTTCTTATGGACATCCTTGCCTTCACCTTCAGCTTGGGTTCAATCTTCAAGTGCATACACTATGTGTTTGGCAACCTTTGAGCTTGGGCTCCTTCCTTCACTTTGGCTCCAAGCTTTGCATCCTTCCTTCATCCTTTGTTCACCTGGCTTTGGCTTCTATAAATAAGAGCATTGCATTCACTTGATGTATCTAAACTCATGAATCAAATGATATTAGTTATCATAACATGAGCACACATAGTTTCTTTCAAAACTTAACCTCATTGGGTTTCATCCACAACAAGATACATCCACATGGTTCATACATGGCAGCCTTGCATCTTACCAATGTTCATGACATTCAAACACATTTACTTTCAGCTCGTCTATGGCTGAACATGAGCAACCTTTAGTGCTTCAATATCACACTAACAATCACATATAATCATGCATGCAAATCACCAATCATTTGAGCTTACCTTCAGCCCACTTTATGCCAATTTATGTGGCTGCATAAACCTGCAAATTTTCAGCTTGTATAGGCTTTATAAAATAGCCTCATACTCATCCACACATCATCAATATGTGTATACATTATCCATGACCACATATGCATACATTTTTGCATGATAGACTTCAATTCATAACTTCAAATTCAAATTATATTCAGCCTAAGCATGGCTGTCCAAACTAGGCAACCAACTGTCCAAAGTTAGACTCCTGTCATCTCAGGTTATGCAAAAAACTGAGGTTCACAAGAAATGTTCATTGTAACTACTGGAGAATGATCTGACAGAGATATTTGAGCTACAAAGAGTATGAGAGATAAACTTTCCAACAAGATATCATATGCATTAATTGGATAAGTACATAGAGAGATATGACCTTTACAAGGTGACTATGTATACAAAGGGTATGCGGCTAGAATACCTTTGTGCCTTCTAGCATCCAAATGAGGTACCTTCTGATATCCAATGGTGAGAGACTGGCCAGCATATGCTTCCACATCATCTTCTTGTCATCTCCAAAAATTTTCACGTTCAAATGAGCTCTTTATATAGAGCTATGGGCATGAGACTTTTCACCTACCCTTGCATCTTCTCTCACCTCTTGACCTTTCCTTCCTTGTCGTTTGTCTTTCCATTTGCTTAGGTGGCTTTTGGTGCTCCATATCACTCTATATGGATAAGGTCACGACTTTTTTGAGTATTCTATCTTTCTTTTTATATTTTGGCTTTTACCTAAGCCATAAATACATTTTCCCTTTTTAATTCAACACTCTACTCTAAGGTTAAGAGTGTAGGCTTTACATTTTTAAGGGCTACCTTCATTTTGAGCTTACAACAAATACATAAATGATGAAGAGGTAATTAATGAGAGGTGAGTATGTGTCAAGCCTCACAATTGGAGCTTGCACATGTACCATAATTTTCAACAGTGAATTGTTGCAGAAATGGCAAACACAGATGGAATGAGTCAGCTTATGAGCGATAAGCTGGACAAGAACAACTTCCATGCTTGGAGATTCAGAATGATGAATTTCTTGATGGGAAAAGGCTACTGGAAGTACATCAAAGGAGAGAATGAAAATGCTCTGCAGTTACCAGAAAGGAATCGGACTGCAGAACAGTTAAGAGCATATGAGGAATGGAATCAAGGAGCACGAAAGGTAATGTATTGGCTATCTGTTAGCATACAAGATAGCATGATTGGACACATATAGGATGCTAAGACTCCAAAAGAGGCTTGGAACAGTTTGGTCACTTTGTACGAGACCAATACAAAGGCAGGGAAATTGCAACTCAAGAACGAGCTCCATACATTGGAGAAAAAGAGCATGTCGGTAAGTGACTACACTCTAAAAATCAAAAGCATATGTGAGTCACTTGCATCTATTGGCGTGAATGTAGATGATGATGATAAGGTGGAAGTGTGCCTTCGTGGTTTAGGAGCTGCATATAAGCAGTTCAAAACTTCTATATAGACCAGGGAAAATATTCCGAATTTTGTTGATTTGGTATCTATGCTGATTATTGAAGAAAAGAATCTTGATGAGGATTCAAACTCCCAAGGAAAGCCCAATTCTGAGCAGGTATTCTACTCTGGAAGAGGAAGAGGCAGAGGTAGAGGTTTTGTAAGTGGAAGAGGAAACAGTAACCAAGACCAAGGTCAACAACAGAATCATGCAGGAGGAAGAGCACAGTTTCGAGGCAGGGGGAGCCAAAGAGGTCGTAGAAATTTCCAAAGAAATGATTCAGGTAATGATAGTAAAGGATCCTGGAATTATGGTAAACCTGGACACTTTGAACGTGATTGCAGGTTAAAGAATCAAAATAACAGAAGGCAGCGAAACAACTATGCATCCACAAGTGCAGATGATTCTGAGAAGCTGTTTATGGTTCAACATCACATGATGAATATGATGTCTGCTGGTGTTTCAAAATCGAATGATAATGTCTGGTTTGTTGATTCAGGTGCTTCAAATCACATGACAAGTCATGCAGAATGGTTTAGTAGTTTGCAAAAAATGCCAGTTCCTGGATATGTTGAAACAGGTGAGGACACATTGCATCCTATTGAGCATACAGGAAACATATCATTGTCTATGGAGCACGGAAAGATAAAACATCTCGCTGATGTGCTGCATGTTCCAAATATAACGAAGAATCTGGTTTCTGTTGGACAAATGGTTGACCAGGGATTACAAGTCAGGTTCAATGCTGATGGATTATATGTAGAAGAGTACAAGCAGGATGGACGGTTGGTTGCCAAAGGAAACAAAGTGGGTAGGATGTTCACCTTAAATGTGAAGATTCTTGAAATGAATGGAGCCATGCTTGCAAAAGGTGCAGGAGTTATTGCAAATATAGAGATATGGCACAAATGGATTGGACATGCAAACTTGCAAAGGCTGAAACTGATGCAGTCAAAGGAGATTGTCCATGGACTACCAAATTTCAAAGTTGCAGAAATGCAAAAGGTATGTGCAGCATGTCAATTTGGTAAACAATCAAGAGCATCATTCCACATGACAAGCATGTTAGTGAGAATGTACTAGAAGTAGTACATACAGATGTTTGGGGTCTAGCAAAGACCACATCTATGGGCAGTTGCAGGTTTTATGTTACTTTCATTGATGACCATACACACAAAGTATGGGTATATTTCATGAAAGAGAAGAGCGAGGTGTTTACTCACTTCCAGAATTTTAAAGTTATGGTGGAAAAGCAGACAAGGAAGTACATTCAAACATTAAGATCTGATGGAGGAGGTGAATACATGTCAAATGAGTTCAGCAGTTTTCTAAAAAATCATGGAATTCGGCGTCAGTTTTCATGCAGGTACACACCACAACAGAATGGTGTTGCTTAACGCAAAAATAGACATATTGCAGAAATAGCAAGAGCCTTGATGGCTGAGAAGAATATGCCTCATTGTTATTGGGCAAAAGCTGTGCATACTACTGTATACATCATGAACAGAACTCCGACTGCTGCTGTACATCAAGTTACGCCTGAAGAGAAGTTTACAGGTAAAAAACGAAACTTATCACATCTGAAAGTTTTTGGCTGTATTGCATATGTACATGTTCCGGATGAGTTGAGGACGGAGCTTGATCCGAAAGCAGAAAAATGTGTCTTCATTGGATATTCCCTTGAGCAAAAGGGGTACAAATGTTATAACCCACTCACACGACAGGTGAAGGTGAGCAGACATGTGGTATTTGATGAAATGTCAAGCTTCTATGCAGATGCCAAAGAAGGAATGAATCTTGAACCAAATGACAAAGAAAATGCTGAAAAATCTAGTGCATAATCTCAAGTTTTGAGTGGACCGGATGCATCACCAAGCAATAGTTCCAACTCAAATCCATGGAGTGGAAGATTGCGTGGAAATTTCAGTCCAGCAAATTCATCAAATACATCCAAGAAAGGTAAAGAAAAGCTTTCTGCTGGTAGTAAAACAGGTGCAGGTTTTGAAGACGTTGATGGAGATTCAAGCGGTTCATAAAAGAGTCTTGATGAGGAACTTGGATTGCCCTCTGTGAAGACTCCAGGAGTAAGAAGGGCACATGCAGATGATACAAGAAGAAGTGACCCAAGACCAAGAAGATCTGGGAGGATGCGTAATTCAGTGCAACGATTGACATATGATAGTTACATGGCTCGCCATTGTGCCTACATGACAAAGGTAATACAAGATACTGAACCTTCTTGTTTTGAAGATGCAATTGGTAATGCAGATTGGGAAAAAGCTATGGATGAGGAGATGGTTGCACTTTATGGAAATGATACATGGAAGTTGGTTCCATTGCCGCAAGGAAAGAAATCCATAGGCTGCAAATGGGTTTACAAGGTAAAGCATAATGCTGATGGTAGCATAAGTAGGTATAAAGCACGATTGGTAGCTAAAGGTTATGCACAGACATATGGCATTGATTACGAGAAAACATTCAGCCCTGTAGCTAAAATGTCTACTGTCAGAACACTTGTTGCATTAGCTACAACAAAAGGATGGACTTTGCATCAGATGGATGTGAAGAATGCTTTCCTACATGGTGAGTTACAGGAAGAAGTATATATGGACCAGCCACAAGGATATGAAGATTCAAAGCATGCAGAATATGTTTACAGGTTGCAAAAGGCTTTGTATGGGCTGAAGCAAGCCCCTCGTGCATGGCATGCAAGGATTGCTGATTACTTAACCAGCATTGGGTTCTCTATGTGTGATGCAGATCACTCACTATATGCAAGGAAGGCTGATGATGGCATCACTATTGTGGCTATTTATGTTGATGACCTGATTGTAGGTGGTGATAATGAAGAAAGCATCAAAGAGGTAAAGAAACTTCTTATGCAGGAATTCAACATGAAAGATCTTGGTGTGCTGCGCTATTTCTTGGGCATTGAGTTTATACATACAGAAACAGGTATATGGATGTCGCAAAGGCAATATGCCTTGAATATGCTGCAAAAGTATGGTATGGATGATTGTAAGCCAATTTCTATGCCATTAGATCAAAATTTGAA
>CM035442.1:128718904-128763904 GCA_020310875.1 Ceratopteris richardii
GAACATGAGCAAAAGCATTACATCCAAAAATTTTACAATGATCTAAACTTGGTCTTCTTCCATTCCAAGCCTCATATGGAGTCATCCCATCAAGGGATTTTGAAGGCAACCTGTTAATCAAGTAAGTGGCTGTAGATACAGCCTCAGCCCATAAGTAATTAGGTAAATTCTTTTCATTTAACATAGACCTTGCAGCTTCAACAATTGTCCTATTCCTCCTTTCTGCCGCTCCATTTTGCTCAAGAGTGTACCTTGTAGTTACCTCTCTTTTGATTCCTCTTTCTTGAAGAAAAGAATCAAACTCATGGGAAAAGTATTCTCCCCCTCCATCTGACCTTAGCCTTTTTAGTGATTTACCTGTTTGATTCTCCACAAGAGCCAAATATCTTTTGAAACATGAAAAAACTTCATCTTTGTGATTCATAAAGAATAGGATAGTCCATCTGCTGCAATCATCAATAAAGGAGACATAATACCTTGATCCAGATATTGAAGCTTCCTTGGTAGGTCCCCATACATCTGTATGAACCAACTCCAAGAGATCTCCATGCATATAACCTTTCTTCATGAATGGTGACCTGTGAGACTTTCCAAATTGACATGCACTACACTTATAAATCATATGTTATTTTGACAAATTAGGGAGTCCAAGTACACTTTGGTCCCTACAAATTTGCTTTAATGACCTTTCACCAATATGTGCTAACCTTTTGTGCCATACTTCCAATTCTGTGAGTGTCTGACTACGATATTTAAAGAGAGCAATGTTTCTAGTGTCTTGTAGTTCAAATGTGAACAATCTGCCTGCCTTTTCACCTTTTGCAATTCTTCTGAATCCTTGACTTGGATCTTCAACAAATGCTCCTACTTTTGTGAACCTGACTTGCAACCCTTTCTCTACTATCTGCCCAACACTTATCAAATTCTTTGTAATGGTAGGGGCATAGAGTACCTTACTGAGTAGGTTGATGTTTCCATCAGGTGCTTTGACATTGCCTATTTTCTCCACAGGATGTCTTGTGTCATCTCCTGTTTGTACCTCATGCTTATTCCTTGGATCTTCTAAATCTGATAGGAGTGCCACATTTCCTGCCACATCATTTGAACAACCTGAATCTATGTAGAAAACATGCTCATCAGATTTACCTTGTGGCATAGCCATGTTCATGATCAATAAATGAATCCTCTTTGTTTGAGTCTTCTATGTAGGTATTGTAGTCTCTCCTTCCTTTGTAGCCTCCTTGATAGTTTGAATGATTGTAGTTGTTGTAGCTGCCATGATAATTGTTGAACCTTCCTCTTGAGTAGCCATAACTTCCTCTATTGTATCCTCTGCCTCTTTGATTCCTGGAATTCCTAAAGAAATTTTCAGTTGTATGATTACTTAATCCACAAATAGAACATGGGTTTGAGTCTTGGGATCTCCCCCTGCCTTGTCTACCTCCTCTTCCTCTACCTCTGCCATGTCTTCCTCTACCTGCATAGTTAACTTGATATGTACCTGCTTCATCATCCACTTTCTTTGCCTTTCCTTTGTTATCTTTGGACTCGCTTTTATCAGTGTATAAAGCTGAAGATTGATTACCTTTAGAGCTTTCTCCATTTTTGATAAGCTTTGCCTCTTGGGTAAGTAGTTGTCCAATGAGTGTATTGAAATCAGGTACATGCACGTCCATGTACAAATCCATAGCTGTGGTGAATGCTTCCCACGTCATCTACCTTCAAGCCATCGATGACGTGCCTTACAATTTGCTCTTCATCTATTAACTCTCCAATGCTTCCCAACTGACCTGCTATGTCCTTGAGCTTTGTGATGAAATCAGTCACATTTTTTTTGGGAGCCTTCTTGAGAGTTGTGAAATCCAGCCATAGTTGATGCTTCCTAGCTTTAGTACTTGAAGAAAAGAAAGCTTCAAGTGCATCCCACACTTCCTGAGATGTCTTACAACTTCTAATGTGAGGCAACAAAAAATCTGAGATAGAGTTGAGGAGATAAGACCTTGCAAGTGCATCCTTGGAGCACCATGTGCTCAATCTTTCTTGCTCTTCTTGTGTTGGTTGACTTTTAATCCTGAAACTTGGCATAACTTCATCTCCAGCCACATAACCATATAAACTTCTACCTTGGAGATAAGCTTCCATCCTTAATGACCAAGCTAAGTATTTACCTCTATCCAATTTGTCAACTGATGAAGGAAATCCATCTGCCATGTTGTCCAACCTTGCTCTGATACCACTATGAAGAGATGGATAGGTATGTGCTTGAAGATGAAGAGGTGTTGCAAAATCCTTGATCTACACCAGCCAAATGAACTCCAGGAGTATGTGGTGGGCCCTTTTAGCTTTCCAATGGATGTATTAGACACCCTATGTGTAATAAGCCCTTCCATAGTCGATAGTATCCATTATGAAAATGACTTTAAATAACCTTGTATTGAATGCCATGTGATTGCATGTTGGGTTAGGATAGGTTTTCTCATGAAGTGATGGCAACTCAATCCATAAATCAATTGCAAAGCTCGTGCTCATGCTCTATGTGAGTATGCATATGAACACCTGTATGTGTTACTTAATGTCTGTATGTAATCAATAGTTGAGTATATATGAATGTGTGGAAGCGCATGTGGATGTGAGCTTAAGTGAGTGCATTCATGTGGGTTCATATGAGTGTGAACGGATGTGCACATATATGCATTCATGTTAGCATAACTCATGTGATCTCACCTATGTGTGTTAACACAAGTTTGAATGCATAGTGTGAAACCAACGAATATGAAAGCAAAAGAAAGAAAGTAAAACAAAACGTAAAACTAAAACAATGAGAAATCCAAAAGTAGCGAATCGTTTAAACGTAGAAGAAAACGTATGATTAGTATATTCCTTTATCACGCATGGCGGCGAAAGAGAGAGAAAAAGATTGGTTTTGAGGAATCCACCAACTATGTTTTTCTGTGGATGCATGGAGTTGAGGTTATGTCCAATCTATGTACCATGTCGAAAACTGTGTTGTGCTTCAACGAGAACAGTGTAGCAATGAGATAAGTCACATCACTTCCATGCTTTAAGGAAAATTTATGTCTGCCATGTGATGCGCTTCTTTGATTGTTTGTACCCAGATTTTGCTTATTTCGAGCATATGTATGTTCGTATGTTTTCATATATGCTTCTGTTACGACCCTATTGAAGTCTGCATAATCAATTAGCCGAGATGACTCTAATTGTTATAGATATTAAAGATGTTAGAGAAGCGCGTGTGTGAGCTGATGATTTAACTATTGAAAAGAGGAATTAAATGCATTCTACAAGCGGAGATGAGTTTAATCATTCTACAAGCGGAGATGGAGATTCACGATATCAATTGATTTTGGAAGAAGTTGCATTTGTGGCATTCACTTAAAATATGCTTTAAGTGAAGATCATTGTGGCTTTGATCCCCACGATCAGTAGCCAAAGAGGCAATGTTTTATAAGTTCGAAATTTAAGCACGCAGAGAGTTTTATTTTATTTCTGAACAAGTGAAGTTTCTCATGCTATAATTTTATATTTGTATGGTTGTGCAAATTCACAATGTGACTTAAAAGGATATGCATGACGTTAAACAGGCATTGGATAGTCGTTTTTATGGATCTGGTTAGATAAATAAAGGAGCTTAGAGCTACCTCTCATTATAGACATGGTAGTTATTACTATGATGGCACAGACAACTAATTATGGTTGTTTTTTTTTTTGTCTTCTTAAATTTTGGCCTTGGTGATGGTTGAGCCTTCATCTAGAGGCTATTGATTGTCTATCGAATGGTAAATCTTACATTCACAAGATAAGTTTGATCTCCGATATATTTTTATACTTATTGATTTTCAATTGAAAATATGTGTTTTATTTATGTTGTGCATAGTTGTTTCTATTTTGTGTATATCCGCATGATTGATTTCCCATGAGATTTCAGAGGAGTATTACACTATGTACCTTGGAAGATCACTCTCAAAAAGATAGATCAAAACGGATAAGTTGGAGTTAGCTCAGAGGTGAAAAACTTGCTATTTTGGTTCATATACCTGTCCAGTGTTTTGAATAATTCTTTGAGCACAGCAACAATTAGCTTAATTCCTCTTTGTTGGGAAAGATGGATGGATAATCCAGGAAAGTGAGTAGATGCTGCTAAACCTGCTTTGCACCAGCCCTCTTCTTCTTCAAGGTTGAATAGTAGACTCCCTTAGCTTCCAAATGACACCAAGAAATGATGTATGTCCTTTGGAAATGATGTATGTAATGATTGAATCAAAACAGATAACTTTGTAGCTCACAAACTCAAGAAAAACTTCTAATTTGGTCTTGACACCTGCTCAGAGTTTTACTTAGTGTGACCAGCACAGTAACAATTGATAAAATTCCTTCTATGGATATTCAATTAGCTTAGTAAGCTACCATTTGCAAGTGGAATGATACAAAATGACAAACTATACTCAAAGAAATTGATTTAGCAAAATTTGGAATACCCCCGACTTTTTAGGAGTGTTGCAGAGATAGACCAGTGAGCACCTCGATGACGATTTCTCAGAATTGGCTGAATGAAATCACTTCAAACTTTGTCAGCATGTAGATGACTTTGAGCTGAATCCAATAAGCTTTGAATCACTGAATTTGGTGGAGTAATGACTGCGATATGCCCTTGACAAGGTGACAAACTTTGGAGTAGACAAGCAGAGAACACAGAGTTGATAGATGTAAATGTATCTATTAATTCACATTCGTATACAATCCCATTTGCATGAATAGCATTGCCAAATGGTGTAAAGGGGTTTAGGCTATGGTATAGTCCTCACACACACTCAAACTCAGCAGAGTTGGCCTCGGGAATTGAGTCTCACTACCAGCGACTTTTCAAGTACATGTTTTATAGGAAGTGCAATAGGAATTTGAATTCAAATTCAAATCCTTGGCTCCCTTTAATCAAGCTTCTAAAAGTATGGAGATATTCTCTCAACCATGTGATCTACTTTTCCATGAATCAATTAGGTAGGTGTTACATAAAGATTCCAAGTCATTTAGACTTTTACATGAGGTAAAGTAGTAATAAACCACTAGCATGTGTTCCTATGATTCTTCATACATGTGAAGTCTTCATGATAGCTTCCAAGCCAAATGTGTAGGCTTGTGACTTACACCAATAGCTCCCCCTCAAGCCAAACATTTTGGCTTAAGTCTTCATCTTTAATCTTCAAGTATATCCTGCAATCCAATCATAGATTTGAACCTACAAAGTTTGGTTCCATCCAAGGCTTTAGTAAGTAAATCTGCACATTGCATGTTGGTTGACACATAAGTCAGTTGAATGTCCTTGCTTAGCAACTTTTTCCCTCACATAGTGATAATGAACTTCTATGTGTTTGGTCCTGGCATGATAGATAGGATTAGCTGCAAGGTGAAGAGAACTTGTATTATCTCCAAAGATAATTGGAGGCCTAGTATACAAACCCAATTCTGAATAAAAAAGTTTTATCCAAATTGCTTCTTGAGTGGCATTAGCTAGCCCTCTATATTCTGCCTCTGTAGAGGATAATGCCACAGTTGGTTGCTTCTTTGCAGACCATGAGATAGGTTTGTCACCTGCAAAAGAAATGTATCCTGATGTGCTCCTCCTATCATCCTTGTATCCTGCCCAATCTGCATCTGAATAGACTTTTATATCAATATCTGATGTATAAGGAAAATACAAACCATGGTTCTGTGTACCCTTGAGATACTTCAAGATTCTCTTGGCAGCCTCTAGGTGAGGTATCCTTGGTTTGTGCATGAATTGACTTAGCACACTAACTCCATATGCAATGTCAATTCTAGTTAAGGTAGCATAGTTCAAACTACCTACCATACTCTGATAACCTGTAATGTCTTGGACTTCATCACCTTCATGGGCACTTAGCTTTAGGTTCACCTCCATTGGAGTGCTTGCTACTTTAGCATCCTGCAATTTGAATTTCTTCAACATGTCCTGTACATACTTCTTCTGAGTAATGTATATCCCTGAATTAGTATACACTAGTTCAAGTCCCAAAAAATACTTCAATAATCCAAGATCATTGATCTTGAATTCCTTCATCATCTGGCTTTTGATATTTCGGATTCCATTGACATCATTACCTGTAATGATGATGTCATCAACATAAACACATAGATAAATTACCTCTTAATTGCTTCTCTTAATGAACAGAGAAGTATCTGCCTTGCTCATGACAAATCCTTGGTCTTGAAGGTATGTGGTTAACCTGTAATTCCATGCCCTAGGTGCTTGCTTCAATCCATATAAAGCTTTCTTTAATTTGCAAACATGAGTTACCTTCTTAGGGTCTTCATAGCCAGGAGGTTGTGACACATAAACTTCTTCTGAGATCCATCTATTCAAGAAGGCATTCTTGACATCTAATTGGTACATGTTCCAATTCTTGGATGCAGCCACACTCACCAACACTCTGATTGTTGGCATCTTGGCCACAGGAGAAAATGTTTCTTCATAATCAATGCCTTGGGTTTGTGCAAAACCCTTGGCTACCAACCTAGCTTTGTACCTGTTGATTGTGCCATCAAAATTCCTTTTTAATTTATAGATCCACCTGGATCCTATTACCTTCATGAAGTCCTTCTTGGGTACCAACTCCCATGTATCACTCTCCTTGAGTGCTTCAATCTCCTTATCCATAGCTTCTTTCCATTCTGATTTTGTGATTGCTTCTTCATATGAACTTGGCTCTTCATTTGACAAATCCTTGGCAAGATAAATTGAATGTTTAGTGACAAGGGATGTATCATACCCATATCTGATAGGTTTTTTGCTCTCTCTTTGAGACCTTCTGATTGATTGAGTTGAAGATTCTGGTATGTCCTCAAGCTTCTTCATCTTCATTTTGCCTTTGGACTTCCAAGCCTTGAACTCTTCAAGGTTGATTGTATCTTCATCATCCGAACTTGAGTCTTCTTTCTGAATTGGTTCCTCCTTTGCAAGCTTTGGAAACTCCTCTTCCAAATCATAGGGTAGGTTGACTTTCCTGCATTCATTCTCATACCAAGAGTCATTCTCATCAAAGATTACATCTCTGCTTACCATGAATCCCTTATTGGTAGGGTTGTAGAACCTGTAACCTTTTTTATTCAAATCATATCCAATGAAAATACATTTTTCAGCCTTTGGATCTAACTTACCTCTAACCTGTGAAGGTATGTGTACATATGCTACACATCCAAAAATTTTGCAATGATCCAATGATGGTCTTTTGCCATGCCAAGCTTCATAAGGTGGCATACCATCAAGTGATTTTGATGGTAACCTGTTTATGAGATAGGTGGCAGTAGAAACACTCTCTGCCCATAGATAGTTAGGCAATTTCTTCTCATTAAGCATAGATCTAGCTGTCTCAACAATTAACCTATTCCTTCTTTCAGCTACCCCATTCTGTTCAGGAGAGTACCTTGTGGTTATTTCCCTTTTGATGCCTCTGCCCTGCAAGAAGTCCTCAAATTCATTGGAGAAGTATTCATCTCCTCCATCTGACCTTAGCCTCTTCAAATTCCTTCCTGTTTGATTTTCAACTAATGCAAGATATTTCTTAAAACAATTAAACACTTCATCCTTGTGCTTCATAAAGTATAACACAGTCCATCTGCTATAGTCATCAATGAAAGACACATAGTACCTTGAACCTGAGACTGAAGGATCTTTGCTAGGTCCCCAAACATCTGTGTGCACCAATTCTAGGTAGTCTTCAAGCATATATCCCTTCCTTGACTAGGGTAACCTATGAGACTTACCAAATTGACAAGCACCACACTTGTAAATCATATGCTGCTTGGATACATTAGGTATCACAAGCACACATTGGTCCCTGCACATTTGCTTCAAGGTCCTTTCACCTATGTGACCTAATCTCTTGTGCCAAATTTCAAGTTCTGAAAGTGTCTGATCCTTATAACTGTATAAAGCAGTACTCTTTGTGTCCTCTAACTCAAAGGTGAATAATCTACCTGATTTCTCTCCCTTGGCTATCCTTTTGAATCCATGTCTTGGGTCCTCCACAAATGCTCCATATTGATTGAACCTAACCTGCAAACCTTTCTCCACAATCTGGCCAACACTCATTAAATTCTTTGTAATTGTTGGTACATAAAGTACCCTGCTCAACAAATTCTGATTACCATCACATGTCTTCACATTTCCAATTTTAATTACAGAATGCTTTGTATCATCACCTGTTTGGACTTGGTGTTTACCTTTGGGTTCCTCAAGATTAGAGAGTAGTGCCACATTACCAACCACATGATTTGAACACCTTGAATCAATATAAAATAACTGATCATCATTTGTACCTGACTTGGAGGTCATATTCATGATCAAGAGTGAGTCATCTTGCTCCTCTGTGTAGTTGTTGTAGTCCTTTCTGTTTCTGAATCCTTCTTGGTAGTTGCCATTGTAATTGTTGTTGTAATTGTTGTTGTAGTTGTTGTTGTGGCCTTGGTGATGGTTGAACCTTCCTCTAGATTGAGAGTATCCACCTCTTTGATAGCCTCTTCCTCTCTGATTTTTGTAATTCCTGTAACACTCATCTGTGTTGTGGTTTGACAAACCACAAATGTTACATGGTGATGAATTATAGGGTCTCCCCCTACCTTTCTTACCTCCTCTGCCTCTGCCTCTTGAAGATCTACCTCTCCCTGCATAGTTAGCTTGGGAGGTAGAGCCTTCATCTTCTACCTTCTTATTCTTGCCTTTATCCTTAACCTTCTTATCAATGTATAGGGCAGAAGAGTTGTTACCTTTGGATGTGTCTCCATTCTTTGTGAGCTTCGCTTCATGTGTAAATAGTTGACCCATGAGAGTTGTAAGATCTGGAGTATGCATGTCCATGTAGAGATCCATTGCAGTGGTGAAACTTTCCCACTTATCATCAGCCTTGATTCCATTGATTACCTGCCTCACTATTTGCTCTTCTTCAATTTCTTCTCCTATGCTTGCTAATTGGTCTGCAACATCCTTGATCTTGGTCACAAATTCTGAAACTGCTTGCTTTGGTTGCTTTCTAAGTGTTGTGAATTCAATCCACAACTGATTTTTCCTAGCCCTTGTATTAGAAGAAAAATATGATGACAAGGTTTCCCAAGTCTCTTGGGAAGTCTTACAATTTCGGATATGAGGTAAAAGAAAGTCAGATTTAGAGTTGAGTAGATAAGACCTTGCCAATGCATCTTTTGCACACCAAGTATTGAGCTTCTCTTGTTCCTCCTTGGTTGGTAATCCTCTTGCTTTGAATGAGGGCAATTCCTCATCTCCTGAGATGTATCCAAAGAGACTCCTTCCTTGTAAGTAGGTCTTCATCCTTAGAGACCAAGCTTGATAGTTGTTCCTGTCCAATTTGTCAATGAATGAAGGAAAACCATCTCCCATTTTACCTTATTTGCTCTGATACCACTGTTGGGAAAGATGGATGGATAATCCAGGAAAGTGAGTAGATGCTGCTAAACTTGCTTTGCACCAGCCCTCTTCTTCTTCAAGGTTGAATAGTAGACTCCCTTAGCTTCCAAATGACACCAAGAAATGATATATGTCCTTTGGAAATGATGTATGTAATGATTGAATCAAAACAGATAACTTTGTAGTTCACAAACTCAAGAAAAACTTCTAATTTGGTCTTGACACCTGCTCAGAGTTTTGCTTAGTGTGACTAGCACAGTAACAATTGATAAACTTCCTTCTAAGAATATTCAATTAGCTTAGTAAGCTACCATTTGCAAGTGGAATGATACAAAATGACAAACTATACTTAGAGAAATTGATTTAGCAAAATTTGGAATACCCCCGACTTTTTAGGAGTGTTGCAGAGATAGACCAGTGAGCACCTCGACGACGATTTCTCTGAATTGGCTGAATGAAATCACTTCAAACTTTTTTAGCATGTAGATGACTTTGATCTGAATCCAACAAGCTTTGAATCACTGAATATGGTGGAGTAATGTCTGAGATATGCCCTTGACAAGTTGACAGACTTTGGAGTAGACGAGCAGAGAACACAGAGTTGATAGATATAAATGTATCTATTAATTCACATTGGTATACAATCCCATTTGCATGACTAGCATTGCCAAATGGTGTAGAGGGGTGTAGGCTATGGTATAGTCCTCACACACACTCAAACTCAGTAGAGTTGGCCTCGAGAATTGAGTCTCACTACCCGCGACTTTTCAAGTACATGTTTTATAGGAAGTGCAATAGGAATTTGAATTTAAATTCAAATCCTTGGCTCCCTTTAATCAAGCTTCTAAAAGTATGGAGATATTCTCTTAATCATGTGATCTACTTTTCCATGAATCAATTAGGTAGGTGTTACATAAAGATTCCAAGTCATTTAGACTTTTACATGAGGTAAAGTAGTAATAAACCACTAGCATGTGTTCCTATAATTCTTCATACATGTGAAGTCTTCATGATAGCTTCCAAGCCAAATGTGTAGGCTTGTGACTTACACCAACACTCTTGGGAAAGTCTAGTTAACTTGAGGAGCTAACTTTCAAGAGTAATCTCATCAAAAATAATGAACCACACACTGAGAATGATGTTTAACAATTGATGACATCATCCCGATTTTCACGGGCTGCTACAGTAATGAGACCAGTGAGCAGCAAAATGAACATAACTCCAGATTTATGAATCCGATGATTATGAAAATTTGTACGTTTATACTAGACAGTAAGCTAAATCCAAAAAGCTTTAAATCATTGAATTTGAATACGTAACCACTGAGAAATGGCTCTGAGAAGATGAGTAAAAAAATCGGGTACCTGACAGACAAGTGAAGATGAACAGACACTGTTGACTTCAACTGAACATAACTGAAGATTGCAACATCCAAATGAAATGAAAATTGATGAGCATATAGTAGACTCATAGAGATAACTTTATCAAGTAAAATCACTGAAAATGATGCACCAAGCTCAGAGAACCCATCTCTGCAATCTGACTGAGAAAACTGAGAGATATGGCAGTGAGTAGTACACTTCACAAGAACATGGAAATATGCACCCAAATGATCATGAAAATGAAAGTATATTGCTTGTACAATACAATGGACTTACTGATACATATGTGTGCCTTGTAATCACACCTTGATATGGCATAAAGCTCAGCTCTTGGAGATCTTCACATAGGTCTCTCTAACCACGACTAAAGCTGCCATCTATTTATAGTTGAGTTTGGGAGGCTAACTTCCCTCAATCACTCTCCAATAAATTTGTGATTGATTTGATTCTCTATCTACCACAAATCACGAATTCGTGGATCTTCTTTCCCTTTTTTATCAAGTGGACTCAACCACTTAAGATTCTTTCACTTTTACATTAAGTAAAGTCTTCAAAAGTTACAAGAGGTAGTTCACAAGTGAACTTTACATTGTCTTCATTTTAAGGCTTCTTTTATGACTTTGTGGGACTCAAGCCAATACTTAGGCTTGTCATAGACTTGCTCCAACAGCTCCCCCTCAAGCCAAGTATGCTTGAGGTCTTCAATCTTCCAAGCTTACCTGTAAACCAATCATAGCCTTGAATTTGCAAAGCTTTGTACCATCGAGTGCTTTGGTTAAAATATCTCCACATTGTTGACAAGTGGACACATATGATATTTGAATCTCTTTGCTTAGAACCTTCTCTCATACATAGTGATAATGAACTTCAATATGTTTAGTCCTTGCATGAAAAATAGGATTAGCAGCCAAATGAATAGAACTCATATTGTCACCAAAAATAGCTGGAGTTCCAAACTCCAATCCAAGATCTTTGAATAATGTCTTCATCCACATAGCTTCTTGTGTAGCTATGGCAAGACCTTTGTATTCAGCTTCAGTAGAAGAGAGAGCAAATGTGGGTTGCTTCTTGGATGACCATGAAATAAGCTTTGAACCTGCAAAGGTAAGATAACTTGAAGTGCTCCTTCTATCTTCTTTGGAGCCAGCCCAATCTGCATCAGAAAATAGCTTCAAACCTAAATCAGATACATAAGGATAATAAAGTCCTTCATTTATGGTTCCTTTGAGATACTTGAGAATCCTTTTGGCAGCATCCATATGTGGTTTCCTTGGTGTGTGCATAAATTGGCTTAGCACACTCACACTGTAACATATATCTACTCTTGTCAATGTGGCATAGTTGAGACTACCCACTAGACTTTGATATGATGTGATGTCCTCTATGAGTTCACCTTCATGTGAGCTCAATTTGTGATTGACCTCCATTGGAGTACATGCTATCTTACAATCTTGCATCTTGAATTTTGCCAACATGTCCTTAATGTACTTTCTTTGAGTGAGAAACAAACCATGATCTTTGTAGACAACTTCCAAACCTAGGAAGTAGGTAAGTGAACCCAAATCACTTATCTTGAACTCTTCTCTCATTGATCTTCTTCATACCATCTGCATCATTTCCTGTCAATATAATATCATCTACATATACACATAAGTAGATGACCTCGGAATTACTCTTTTTAATAAAGAGTGAAGGATCTGCCTTGCTTGGATGAAAGCCTTTGTCCTGCAAGAATGAAACAAGCCTCAAATTCCAAGCTCTTGGAGCTTGCTTGAGACCAAACAATGCTTTGTTAAGTTTACACACATAATCAGGATAAACTTGATTCTCAAAACCAGGTGGTTGTGCCATATATACCTCTTCTGTTATCCAACCATTCAAGAATGCATTCTTTACATCTAGTTGAAGTATCTTCCAATTCTTGGAAGAGGCAATGCTAAGCAAAGCCCTAATAGTAGGCATCTTTGCCACAGGAGAGAAGGTCTCCTCATAATCAATTCCCTGAGTTTGTGCAAAGCCTTTTGCTACAAGCCTTGTCTTATACCTGTTAATGGAACCATCAGAATTCTTCTTGAGTTTATAGACCCATCTTGAGCCTATTACCTTCATGGATGAAGTCTTGGTCACCAAATCCCAAGTGTTGTTTTCCTCAAGTGCTTCAATCTCTTCCTTCAATGCATGCTTCCATTCTGATTTTTCTTTGGCCTCTTCAAAGGATGATGGCTCCCCTTGGTTTATATCCTGTGCTATGTAGATAGAATGTTTAGTTACTAATGAGGTGTCAAACCCATACCTTTCTGGTTTTATCTTTTCCCTCATAGATCTTCTTAGGCCATGATGTGATGATTCTGCCTCATGTCCAAGTTCCTGAAATTTTGTTTTACCTTTAGACTTCCATGCTTTGATCTTTTCCATCTGAGATTCTTCATCATCCTTTGAGGTGTCTTGTTCTTCAATCTTTAGTTGTTCTCTACCAAGCTTTGGAAAATCTTCTTCAAGATCATATGGTAAATTGACCTTCCTGCATGAATCTTCATACCATGAATTGTTCTCATCAAAAAACTACATCTCTCCCCTTTTGACTGTTGTCATATCCAATAAATACACACCTTTCTGCCTTTGGATCCATCTTGCCTCTAACCTGTGAAGGAACATGAGCAAAAGCAATACATCCAAAAATTTTACAATGATCTAAACTTGGTCTTCTTCCATTCCAAGCCTCATATGGAGTCATCCCATCAAGGGATTTTGAAGGCAACCTATTAATCAAGTAAGTGGTTGTAGATACAGCCTCAGCCCATAAGTAATTAGGTAAATGCTTTTCATTTAACATAGACCTTGCAGCTTCAACAATTGTCCTATTCCTCCTTTCTGCCACTCCATTTTGCTCAAGATTGTACCTTGTAGTTACCTCTCTTTTGATTCCTCTTTCTTGAAGAAAAGAATCAAACTCATGGGAGAAGTATTCTCCCCCTCCATCTGACCTTAGCCTTTTTAGTGATTTACCTGTTTGATTCTCCACAAGAGCCAAATATATTTTGAAACATGAAAAAACTTCATCTTTGTGTTTCATAAAGAATAGGATAGTCCATTTGCTGCAATCATCAATAAAGGAGACATAATACCTTGATCCAGATATTGAAGCTTCCTTGCTAGGTCCCCATACATCTGTATGAACCAACTCCAAGAGATCTCCATGCATATAACCTTTCTTCATGAATGGTAACCTGTGAGACTTTCCAAATCGACATGCACTACACTTATAAATCATATGTTGTTTTGACAAATTAGGGATTCCAAGTACACTTTGGTCCCTATAAATTTGCTTTAATGACCTTTCACCAATATGTGCTAACCTTTTGTGCCATACTTCCAATTCTGTGAGTGTCTGACTACCATAATTAAAGAAAGCAATGTTTCTAGTGTCTTGAAATTCAAATGTGAACAATCTACCTGCCTTTTCACCTTTTGCAATTCTTCTGAATCCTTGACTTGGATCTTCAACAAATGCTCCTGCTTTTGTGAACCTGACTTGCAACCCTTTCTCTACTATCTGTCCAACACTTATCAAATTCTTTGTAATGGTAGGGACATAGAGTACCTTACTGAGTAGGTTGATGTTTCCATCAGGTGCTTTGACATTGCCTATTTTCTCCACAGGATGTCTTGTGTCATCTCCTGTTTGTACCTCATGCTTATTCCTTGGATCTTCTAAATCTGATAGGAGTGCCACATTTCCTGCCACATGATTTGAACAACCTGAATCTATGTAGAAAACATGCTCATCAGATTTACCTTGTGGCATAGCCATGTTCATGATCAATAATGAATCCTCTTTGTTTGAGTCTTCTGTGTAGTTATTGTAGTCTCTCCTTCCTTTGTAGCCTCCTTGATAGTTTGAATGATTGTAGTTGTTGTAGCTGCCATGATAATTGTTGAACCTTCCTCTTGAGTAGCCATAACTTCCTCTATTGTATCCTCTGCCTCTTTGATTCCTAGAATTCCTAAAGGAATTTTCAGTTGTATGATTAGTTAATCCACAAATAGAACATGAGTTGGAGACTTGGGATCTCCCCCTGCCTTGTCTACCTCCTCTTCCTCTACCTCTGCCATGTCTTCATCTACCTGCATAGTTAGCTTGATATGTACCTGCTTCATCATCCACTTTCTTTGCCTTTCCTTTGTTATCTTTGGATTTGCTTTTATTAGTGTATAAAGCTGAAGATTGATTAGCTTTAGCTCTTTCTCCATTTTTGATAAGCTTTGCCTCTTGGGTAGGTAGTTTTCCAATGAGTGTATTGAAAACAGGTACATGCATGTCCATGTACAAATCCATAGCTGTGGTGAATGCTTCCCACTTGCCATCTACCTTCAAGCCATTGATGACGTGCCTTACAATTTGCTCTTCATTTATTACCTCTCCAATGCTTTCCAACTGATCTGCTATGTCCTTGAGCTTTGTGACAAAATCAGTCACATTTTGTTTGGGAGCCTTCTTGAGAGTTGTGAAATCCAGCCATAGTTGATGCTTCCTAGCTTTAGTACTTAAAGAAAAGAAAGCTTCAAGTGCATCCCACACTTCCTGAGATGTCTTACAACTTCTAATGTGAGGCAACAAAAAATCTGAGATAGAGTTGAGGAGATAAGACCTTGCAAGTGCATCCTTGGAGCACCATGTGCTCAATCTTTCTTGCTCTTTTTGTGTTGGTTGACTTTTGTTCCTGAAACTTGGCATAACTTCATCTCCAGCCACATAACCATATAAACTTCTACCTTGGAGATAAGCTTCGATCCTTAATGACCAAGCTGAATAATTACCTCTATCAAATTTGTCGATTGATGAAGGAAATCCATCTGCCATGTTGTCCAACCTTGCTCTGATACCACTGTGAAGAGATGGATAGGTATGTGCTTGAAGATGAAGAGGTATTGCAAAATCCTTGATCTACACTAGCCAAATGAACTCCAGGAGTATATGGTGGGCCCTTTTATCTTGCCAATGGATGTATTAGACACCCTATGTACCTTGGAAGATCACTCTCAAAAAGATAGATCAAAACAGATAAGTTGCAGTTAGCTCAGAGGTGAAAAACTTGTTATTTTGGTTCATACACCTGTCCAGTGTTTTGAATAATTCTCTGAGCACAACAGCAATTAGCTTAATTCCTTTTGGGAAACTCTAGTTAACTTAAAGAGCTAACTTTCAAGAGTAATCTCATCAAAAATAATGAACCACACACTGAGAATGATGTTTAACAACTGATGACATCATCCCGCTTTTCACGGGCTGCTACAGTAATGAGACCAGTGAGCAGGAAAATGCACATAACTCCAGATTTACGAATCCAATGATTATGAAAATTTGAAAATCATTGTCTTTGGATAAGTAACCACTGAGAAATGGCTCTGACACGATGAGTACAAAAATTGGGTACCTGACAGAGAAGTGAACATGAACAGACACTGTTGACTTCAACTGAACATAACTGAAGATTGCAACATCCAAATGAAATGAAAATTGATGAGCATATAGTAGACTCATAGAGCTAACTTTACCAAATTAAATCACTGAAAATGATGCACCAAGCGCAGAGAAACCATCTCTGCAATCTGACTGAGAAAACTGAGAGATATGGCAGTGAGTAGTACACTTCACAAGAACATGGAAATATGCACCCAAATGATAATGAAAATGAAAGTATATTGCTTGTACAATACAATGAACTTACTGATACATATGTGTGCCTTGTATTCACACCTTGATATGGCATAAAGCTCAGCTCTTGGAGGTCTTGACATAGGTCTCTCTAACCACGACGAAAGCTACCATCTATTTATAGTTGAGTTTGGGAGGCTAACTTCCCTCAATCACTCTCCAATCAATTTGTGATTGATTTGATTCTCTATCTACCACAAATCACAAATTCGTGGCTCTTCTTTCCCTTTTTTATCAAGTGGACTCAACCACTTAAGATTCTTTCACTTTTACATTAGGTAAAGTCTTCAAAAGTTACAAGAGGTAGTTCACAAGTGAACTTTACATTGTCTTCATTTTAAGGCTTCTTCTATGACTTTGTGGGACTCAAGCCAATACTTAGGCTTGTCATAGACTTGCTCCAACATATATATATATATATATATATATATATATATATATATATATATATATATATATATATATATATATATATATATATATATATATATATATATATATATATATATATCAATCTATCAATCTATCTATCTATCAATCTATCAATCAATCTATCTATCTATCTATGTATCTATCTATCTATCTATCCATCTACCATCTATCTATCTATCTATCTATCTATCTATCTATCTATCTATCTATCTATCTATCTATCTATCTATCTATCTATCTATCTATCTATCTATCTATCTATCTATCTATCTATCTATCTATCTATCTATCTATCTATCTATCTATCTATCTATCTATCTATCTATCTATCTATCTATCTATCTATCTATCTATCTATCTATCTATCTATCTATCTATCTATCTATCTATCTATCTATCTATCTATCTATCTATCTATCTATCTATCTATCTATCTGTCTGTCTGTCTATCTGCCTATCTATCTATCTATCTATCTATCTATCTATCTATCTATCTATCTATCTATCTATCTATCTATCCATCTATCTATCTATCTATCTATCTATCTATCTATCTATCTATCTATATATCTATCTATCTATCTATCTATCTATCTATCTATCGATCTATCTATCTATCGATCTATCTATCTTTCTATCTATCTATCTATCTATCTATCTATCTATCTATCTATCTATCTATCTATCTATCTATCTATCTATCTATCTATTTATCTATCTATCTACCTAGCTATCTATCTATCTATCTATCTATCTATCTATCTATATATCTATCTATCTATTTATTTATCTATCTATCTATCTATCCATCTATCTATCTATCTATGTATCTGTCTATCTATCTATCTATCTATCTATCTATCTATCTATCTATCTATCTATCAATCAATCAATCTATCTATCTATGTGTGTATCTATCTATCTATGTATCTATATATCTTTAGATCTATTTATCTATCCTTCTATGTATCTATCTATCTATTTATCTATCTATCTATCTATCTATCTATCTATCTATCTATCTATCTATCTATCTTTCTATCTATGTATCTATCTATCTATGTATCTATCTATCTATGTATCTATCTATCTATCTTTGTATCTATCTATCTATCTTTGTATCTATCTTTCTATCTATCTATGTTTCTATCTATCTATCTATCTATCTATCTATATATCTATCTATTTATCTACCTATGTATCTATCTATCTATATGTCTATCTCTCCATCTATGTATCTGTCTATCTGTCTATCTTTGTCTAAATCTATGTATGTATGTATGTATGTATATATATATATATATATATATATATATATATATATATATATATATATATATATATATATATATATATATATATATATATATATATATATATATATATATATATATATATATATATATATATATATATATATATATATCTTCTATCCATCTATCTGTCTATCTATCTATCTATCTATCTGTCTATTTTTCTATGTATCTATCTATCTATCTATATGTCCATCTATATATCTATCTATCTATATCTATTGTTGGTAGAAATCAAGGCACTCAAGGACTTAGAAGACAAGAAAGCCAACGCAAAGAGTTAGAGCAAAGAGAAGGACCAAGTAGGCAAAACAATTAACACAAATCCGAAAAATAGGCCCTATAATTTTCATGAAGCAATATTTCCCAAATAGTGATCTTAGTCACTTCACACCATTCTAGATACCATTTTTTATTATTCCTACTCCATTTTGAGAAAGCCAAGGAGTTCTCCAGCTTGAGGAGTATTAGTAGTATTTGATGGAGAGTGTTAATCTCCAAAAGAACAAGTTACTCTTGTATTTAGAGCACCTCTATAACAAACAATAACTCAAACCTTCTCCAATTTTAGAAGATCCATACTCAATTATCAAGATTTTGAAAAATCTGTGAAGATGATGACTCTACAGAAAGTCTGCTACACATATCTTTCTCATTGACCTATCAATTGTGTAAAGTTTTTTATGAAACTTTGCACAAGGTGTTGGCTATAGATTGCGCACCTTCTCCAAGCTGAATTACTCCAAAAGATTTAGTATAACTTGAGAAATGAACTCAACAAGTTACCTATGTCTAAAACTGTCACCCTGTAGAGTCGATTTTGATACCTGCAACTTCTAAGACATAGTTCTCCAAGACTAGAACCCATTTAAGTGAATGCTTTTAGCCACAAGTAGCTTACCTTCCAACTTAAAGATTAAGTGCTTACTTGCTCAAAACTTTAAACTGTGGAAAGAGAACGGATCAAAACATTGACTTCAAATTTTGTGCCTCCTGCAATCTCTCTTCTTTCATTTACACATGTAAATGTTCCTACACTCAATTCTCTCAGCCTGATCACAATTAGAAGCTGAAAATTTGTACAGAGATCAATCACCTATAGACTTAGACTTGTACAAAAGCATTTCACAAAAGATCTAATATAGAAGGAGAAAACTCGGAAACATCGGGCGCAAAAATCTTTCATTTCTGAAGGAGTTTACAACTGAATGATGAGAGAGAGTTCAACTAACTTCTAAGATGTCTAATGACTCTTACAACTTGTCATTATTCTAATGTCATGCTCTCTCTCTTTGACGCGACATTTTCATAGTATTTATAGGCAAATATTTACAAACTTCAGACTATTCATAAGTATAAGTGACCTATATCTGAACTAATGTACATATGTGTACATATCTTTCAACTCTTGAATGTAAACTTCTTCTATGCTTCAAAACTTGATCTTGTCTTCATTCTTTGACTTCCAAAACTTCAATTGTTGATTGCCCTGCACGAATAGCTCCCCCTCAATCATCAATTGAGGTTTTCTCTATCTTCTTTATACCTGCCATGTCTTTGAATCTCTGTAGCTTTGGTCCATCCAAGCTTTTGGTAAGCATATCAGCTATCTGATCTTTTGTTGAAGTATGTATGACTTCAATCTCTTTATCCATCACCTTCTCTCTTAGAAAGTGATACTGAATCTCAATGTGTTTGGTCCTGGCATGAAAAACAGGATTAGCAGCTAGATACAATGAACTCATGTTATCTCCATGAATAGTAGGAGTACTCTGAATGATATCAAAACTCTTCATTAGAGTCTTAAGCCATATCACTTCCTTTGCAGCTTCAACCATGCCTTTGTACTCAGCTTCTATAGATGATAAAGCAACTGTATGTTGCTTCTTTGAACACCAAGAGATTAACTTATCTCCCATATAACACATGTATCCATAAGTTGATTTTCTATCATCTGGATTACCTGCCCAATCTGCATCACTATAAACCTTGATATTTGTATCTGATGTAAAACCATAATACAAACCTTTTTTGAGTGTAACCTTAATGTACCTCAACACTCTTTGACCTGCAATCCAATGTTCTTTCCTAGGACAATGCATGAATTGGGACAAAACCCCAACTGCATATGATAAATCAGGCCTAGTTAATGTAGCATAGATAAGACTACCAACCAAACTCTGATATTGTTTCATGTCCTTGAACTCTTCGCTTCCATATCTGCTCAAGTTGTGATTCACCTCCATTGGAGTAGGTGCTACCCTGCAATCATTCATTTTAAACTTGATTAACAAGTTTCTCAAATACCTTTCTTGAGTCACATACACTCCATGTTGAGTGTATGAAATCTCCATCCCCAAGAAATATGACAAGTCTCCCAAATCACTGATTTTGAACTCTTTCTCCATTTGCTCCTTTAGGCTTTGAATGCCTTTCTCATCTGTACCTGTAAGAATTATATCATCAACATATATGCACATGTAAATGAACCCATCATCACTTGCTTTAACAAGCAAGCTACTATCTGCCTTAGATACTTGAAATCCAAGTTCTTTCAAGAACTTTACAAGTCTATAATTCCATGCCCTTGGGGCCTGCTTCAACCCATACAAAGCTCTCTTGAGCTTACATACATGATCTGGATACCTTCCATCTCTGAATCCTTGAGGTTGCTCCATGAAAACATCATCTGAAATATAACCATTCAAGAAAGCATTCTTCACATCTAATTGACATAATTTCCAACCTTTACATGCAGCAATAGCTATGAGTGTCCTGATAGTTGTCATCTTTGCCACACGACTAGAAGTCTCATCATAATCAATACCATATGTTTGAGCAAACCCTTTCACAACAAGTCTAGCTTTGTACCTAGACACACTTCCATCTGCAAACCTCTTTGTCTTGTAGACCCATTTGCATCCAATGATCTTCTCGCTATTTGGTTTAGGAACCAATTCCCAAGTCTGATTCTCCATCAATGCATCATATTCTTCCTGCATAGCTTTCTCCCAATTTTCCTTACCTTTTGCCTCTTCATATGTAGAAGGGTCTTCATCTTCCTTAATCATATAAGCATAATCTTTGGTAGCCAAAAAAGAAGTATCATAGCTATACCTTGTAGGTTGCCACTTGTGTCTTGATGACCTTCTGAGTTCTCCACTTCTTGAGGTTTCAGGTTCTTCACACTCAGGATCAAATCTTGGCATTTCTTCAACTTCCACCTGCACTTCATTATTCTCTTCTTCATCAAATTTATGAACCTTTGATTTACCTTTCCTTTGACTCACAACTTCTTCATCACCTGTATTAATATTGATTGTACCTGCATACCAAGTACGTTGCTCATCAAATGTAACATCCTTAGACACAATGAATTGCTTTGTGGATGGACTCCACAATCTATAACCCATCTGCTTGTCATCATAACCAATGAACACATACTTTTTAGCTTTAGGTTCCAATTTGTGTCTTAATTGTGATGGCACATATGCATATGCCAAACAACCAAATACTTTGCAATGATCTAAGGTAGGTCTCTTACCCCACCATGCCTCATATGGTTTCATACCCTACAAGGCTTTACATGGTAGCCTATTGACCAGATTATTAGCTGTATTTACAGCCTTAGCCCACAAATAATTTGGGCAATTTTTCTCCTTCATCATGGATCTTACAAACTCAACAAGAGTTCTATTCCTCCTTTCTGCTACACCATTTTGTTGAGGAGAGTACCTGCAAGTAACCTCCCTTTTTATACCTGCATTCCACAAGTAATCACTGAACTCATTAGAGAAATAATCTCCCCCTCCATCTGACCTTAGTCTTTTCAATTTATGACCTGTAATTCTTTCTGCATACACATGATAATGTTTGAATGTGTTGAATACTTCTGACTTATCTTTGATCACATAAATAGTGATCCATCTGGTAGCATCATCAACATAAATCACATAGTATCTTGATCCATTTATACTCAAATCCTTTGATGGTCCCCACACATCTGTGTGTACCAACTCAAGCTTTTCTGAATACATAAAACCATGCTTGGAATAAGATTGCTTATGAGCCTTACCTAATTGACATGACTCACATCTGTATGTCATATGTTGACCTGCAACATTAGGCAATCCAAGCACTGAACCATTGTTAATCATGTCTTCGATACCTCTTTCATTAAAGTGTCCAAGCCTCTTGTGCCAAAGATCTAACTCAGAGATCTTATTTCCTCCATAAGTAAACAAGGCATGACCAACATTACCTTGAATCTTCAATGTGAACAATCTTCCTTCTTTCTTCCCTGAAACAATTTGTTTATACCCATTGCTAGGGTCTTCCACAAACACTCCTTCATTAGTGAACCTCACTTCATAACCTTTTTCAACAATTTGTCCTACACTTATCAGATTCTTAGGAATTGTAGGAACATATAAGACCTTACTCAATAAGGTGCTACCATCCTTGGCCTTCACTGATCCAATTGACTTCACATTATGCTTTATATTATCACCTGTTTAAACAACATGATTAGTTACCTTATTTTCCAAATCAGTCATCAATGCTATGTTGCCACCCAGGTGATTGCTACACCCTGAGTCAATGTAGAAGACTCTTTGGTCTTCACTTTGCCTTTCACAAGTTGCATTCATTATCAATGTTGAATCCTCCTTCTGATCTAAAGCATAATTATAGTAAGTATTGTTGTAATGTTGACTTTGGAATCCTCTACCTGCATTTCTTCCAAAGTAACCCCTACTACCTCTACCTCTGAAATTACCTCTTTGATTTCTGCCACCTCTTCCTCTTGAATTAAAATTCTGATTATATCCACCATTATTCTGATTATTATGCCAACAATCATTAGCTAAATGATTTGTCTTACCACAAATCCAGCAAGCTTTAACACCATCTTTATTATTCTTGCCTCTTCCTCTACCTTTGCCACCTCCTCTTCCTCTTAGGAAGTTGGCTTGACTAGTTGTCCCTTCATCTTCATTTGCTTGTTGCTTTCCTTTGCTATTTTTCTTCTTATCATTTGAGTACATTGCATGACCTGTACTCTTTGTTGGAGACCTCTTAATCTCCAAAGGTTTGATCTATACTGACTTAAGAACACTTCTATGTCAGATATAAACCAAACTTTACACAAATATTGTTCTTCTTTACCAAAACTTCCATTAACACTTCTCTGAGTGAAGAAGTGTCTACTTCAGAAAATCTGCTTCAGAGATCAACTTCATTACCTGCACATAACTTCAAATTTCTTCAAATAAATGATGCACAAGTATTCACAATACCTTTGAGCAATCATACTAATCATTAGTTCTCAAAACTAATCACCAAAAGTTTAATTTGATCCTTAAGATCAAAGGTATGTCATAACTGTCTTCCAGAGGTAGCGCCTTCGACATGGTCAACTTCTTAAGTTGATTTCTCACAATACAAAACCCGTTTTGCTAAATGCTTCTAGCCATAGCTTCCTTATCTCCTAACTTAGATTTTAAGTGCTCATTCATAAAAAACTTTACAGTATACACTGAGATCTAAGCAAAACACTGAGACGGAAAAGTGCGCTACTCTCAGACTTTTGTTTTCACTTCTACATACAAATGTTCCTATTGATCATTCTCACAGTAGGAGAGGAATTAGATCATGAACTCTGAACATAGCTTCATTAGCTTCTCAATTAGATGTGTACAAAAGGAATCTTGATCCACATGATCAGACAGAGAGCACTCAGAGAAAAACCCGTCGCTATTTTCTGAGAAAAAACTCTCTACACATCTCTAAGACATTTGTCATCTACAAATGACTCTCACACACATTTCTTATCATCATTAACTTATATATACATGATTTTAGACTTATCCCGCTTCTATGATATTACTCCTTATCATCCTAAAGATTTAGCTCTACTCAGATTACAAAAATTTCCACTTATATGTACATATGTGTACAAGCTATCATTCTGAAATCTCCTTCACTTTCTCAAGTGTCTTCTTTCACTTCATTCTGACCATAAGCCTTCTTCAAGATCTTTATAATCACTAATTTGTGATTGGTTTGTTCCAACACTCTTGTCACTTTCACTTTTGACATCCTGCTCAAAGGTTAACATATGTCCTAGCAACTGATTTAAGTCAGGAGTAAAATGATCAAGTGATAATTCAATGGACAAAATAAATGGCTTCCATTTGTCCACCTCTCAAACTTGTGAGTATTTCCCTTACCAATTTATCCTCCTCAATGTCTTCATCAACAGCTCCTAATGCATCTGCAATGTCTTTCATCCTTGTTACATAATCTGAGATGGATTGAGAGGCCTTCTTCTTGAAAGTGGTAAATTCTGCCCACAAAGATGCCTTCCTTGACTTTGTGGTGTTTTGAAAATGCTCTTCCAAAGCATTCCATATATCACTTTCACTTTCAAGGCCTCTAATGTGAGGTAGCAAGTAGTCATTGACTGCCATATAGATAATGCTCCTAGCTTGAGCATCTCTCTTCATCCAATTCTTCAAATGTGACAATTCCTCCCTAGTTGGAACACTAGGATCTCTGAATTGAGGCTTTTCTTCTTCACCTGTAATATAACCTATCAAATCTTTGCTCATTAGATGAGCTTCCATCCTCATTGACCATGCAGGATAGTTCTCTCTATCCAATTTCTCTATTTGAAGAGAATCCCCCATCCTTTCTTCACTTGTGTATTGAATTCTTCAAACTTTATGAGTAATAGATGTACCTTTACTTCGAATGACACTCCTTTTGTCTTCCTTTGGTGTTGTATAACCTCCTTCTCAAGCTTTTCTCTCAAGCTTTCACCTTTTGAACCTTCAGATGTTGAATTCTTTGTAGCTGCAGTAGTCGGGATCCTCTTTTCTTCAATTCTGATGCTTCCTGCTCTGATACCACTGATGGAGAGTGTTAATCTCCAAAAGAACAAGTTACTCTTGTATTTAGAGCACCTCTATAACAAGAATAACTCAAACCTTCTCCAATTTTAGAAGATCCATACTCAATTATCAAGATTTTGAAAAATCTGTGAAGATGATGACTCTACATAAAGTCTGCTGCACATATCTTTCTCATTGACCTATCAATTGTGTAAAGTTTTTTATGAAACTTTGCACAAGGTGTCTCCTATAGATTGCGCACCTTCTCCAAGTTGAATTACTCCAAAAGATTCAGTGTAACTTGAGAAATGAACTCAACAAGTTACCTATGTCTAAAACTGTCACCCTGTAGAGTCGATTTTGATACCTGCAACTTCTAAGACATAGTTCTCCAAGACTAGAACCCGTTTAAGCGAATGCTTTTAGCCACATGTAGCTTACCTTCAAACTTAAAGATTGAGTGCTTACTTTCTCAAAACTTTAAACTGTGGAAGGAGAACTGATCAAAACATTGACTTCGAATTTTGCGCCTCTTGCAATCTCTCTTCTTTCATTTACACATGTAAATGTTCCTACACTGAATTCTCTCAGCCTGATCACAATTAGAAGCTGAAAATTTGTACAGAGATCAATCACCTATAGACTTAGACTTGTACAAAAGCATTTCACAAAAGATCTAACATAGAAGGAGAAAACTCAGAAACATCGGGCGCAAAAATCTTTCATTTCTGAAGGAGTTTACAATTGAATGATGAGAGAGAGTTCAACTAACTTCTAAGATGTCTAATGACTCTTACAACTCCTCATTATTCTAATCTCATGCTCTCTCTCTTTGCCCCGACATTTTCATAGTATTTATAGGCAAATATTTACAAACTTAAGACTATTCATAAGTATAAGTGACCTATATCTGAACTAATGTACATATGTGTACATATCTTTCAACTCCTGAATGTAAACTTCTTCTATGCTTCAAAACTTGATTTTGTGTTCATTCTTTGACTTCCAAAACTTTGATTGTTGATTGCCCTACACCAACAGTATTTATGTACCAATTTTCATAATTTTTAGAGCTCGTTTGCGCCTCCAAAATAGCCTAGGAACCTAATTTTTAACTAGGAACCTAACTAGGAGAAGACCAAAGCTACTTAAAAGCTATAAAAAGAGCTAGAGAGCTCATTTTGGGGGTAAGCTTGTTGTAGATTTGATCTTTGTATGAGAACTCTTTTGTAATGGAAGTTACTCCTTTGTTACTCTCTTTGTTCTTGTCGTGTGTGTGTGTGTATGTGTGTGCATGCTAGCATGCTTCTCCACCACCACTTGTGCACATCACTTGGTCGAGGTCTTCATACCATCCTCATGTCTCCCTGGATTGACATTAACGGAGGTGCTACTCACTACTGAGCTACACCAAATTTTGGCACATTTTCCGGGGATCAAGCTTTGAGGATGAGCGTGTGATGGTAAGACGTGGATTAGAGATATTGGAAGAGTAGGTAAGCATTTATTTTACTTGTTTTTACCTTCCTCTTCACTTCTACACACCATATCCATTCATCATCATCTTCACCATCGCGACCATATACCTCCATCTCCATTCATTTCCTCATTTCCACTTGAGAGCGAGAGTGAGAGAGAGCTTGTTTGCGCATTTGCTTTCTGTGTTTCCCTGAGTGTTCTTGTAGGTACCACCTTCCATTGCAGTTGCAACAGCTTTAGTAGGTCCATTGAGAGCGTCGAAGGGTGTCCATGGCACTAGCATATTGCAGGCTTGAGAACGGGGTTCTTGAGCACCAAGGATCAAGGGATAAGCAAGTGAGGTTGGATCACTCTCAACTCCCTTTGTCAATTCCTAGCTTAGGCTAAGTGTGAGTCATGCTAGAAGTAAGTCAACGTGACGATTGGCATCTATCCAATTGAAGACTACTTAATCACTCAAGTTCAAGCAGAAATATAATCTCTTTGTGATCGATAACTTAAAATGAAAAGAACTTAACATGGTACGATCAACTTAAAGTGCGGAAATTCACCTAAAATTCCTGACGACGTGATATCAGACAAGAGCATAAACACAATAACCAACTAAAAAAGAACCAAGTGACTGATGCAAAGTGAGTTGCAACGAGGTTGTACTTGGGGTAAAATTGGGGTTGCTCAATCAGGCATATGAACCTTAGATCAGGAAGACATCTAGGGAGAGATAGACAAAGCCTTAGGTCTTCAGAGGCTAGTGTCAATCACACTGCTCGGTCTTGGGCCCAGTACTTGAGCAATTATCCCCACTACACTAGCTCTTAAACTAGTGAATCAGAGATGTCTTATGGTATGGAGAGACCTACAGGAAGTTTAGGTGTGGCTTACTTAGAGAAACCCAAAGGCCTATACAAAACTCAACTTGAATACATCAGGACCAACCGATTAGGTGCTCGCATCTATGAGGGCGGTATTAGAAGGTCTGTTGTGCGAATTAAAAACCCTGATCAACCCTTTGGACTAGAACATCCAATGGTCAAGTTTGAAAATGGTGCATACCTAGGTAAGGAAGTGTTAAATTGTTACAGTTATTCTTACTCGTGGGTTCTTGGGATGGTCAGGGGTCTGATAATTCAGAGGCCCTATATGTATTTTCCCAATTCACTACTTAATTTCAAACTATCAATTTCATTGATTCATCTCGAACAATTACAGAAGATGCAATTACACTTCGGCGCATAACAATCTTAACGATTACCGCAATTTTATATGCAATACTTTCACTTCTTCTTTACAATACCGCCACACTTCACTTCAACACAGTAACATTAACACAGTACCTGATTTACTTCAACTTTGAATACAGATTCGTACAGACAATTCTGCAATTAATATAACTTCAAACCAGAATCGACTCCAGTGCATCACCCAGATCGAATAGGCCGGAGATTTCTCTGTCATCTCTTCCGTGCATATTCTATTGATTAGAAAGAAACGATACAACATTTTTGCTACACCCTTTCGGTGCACGACTTTTCTAATTACAAGGATTTGGCTAAAAATATTCTGGCAGTCTTACACTGGCACGCATAGTGGACTCGAACCTAGTAGGGATAATTACAATGGTTAAGCATCATCAATAATGCCTTGTATGTACATAGAGTGGGCTAATTTAAAAGTGTGGGATATCTTCTGTTTGAGTGACTCTAGCATCTCTCTCAAAATTTGAGGTTCAACCAGATGTGCATCAGTTCGCACAAAGCTTGCAGCGATCACTTGAGAAAGTAAGGCTTCGGCCTGGCTTTGCAAAAAGGCTTCTTGAAGATAGAAATCGTTGGCGAGCGCAGAATCCCATCGTAACTTCATCTCTACAATTTCTGCATCGATGCGCGATAATCTCTCGTCCTGGACACCGAATTGTCTCTCTCTGCACTCTAACTCTTGAGACTGGAACTGCATGGTTTTATAAAAGTCCTACCTCTCTTTCTGAATGGCTTCGATATCCTTCTTTAGCTGAATATTACGGCCAATTTCGTCTTCCAGAGAGCGACTTTTTTAAGAGAGCTCTTCGATTACTTTCTTTAAGTTAGTGGTGGCTTGTAAAGCTAAATCTACCATTTCTTGACCCTTCTGCTCCACCAGAGCCAGATCAGCACGTGTGGTCTCTAAGAGATTTCCAAGGCGGTCATGGCATCTACCTTATCAATGATTGTTTGATTAAGATTGCGGATTTCCTCATCGCGGGCTGCAACGATGGCATCCTTCTCTGCCATTTGTCTGTGTAAAAGTTGAATCTGTTCCTGCAACAAACCAGCCTCGGCTTTGGCGGCGAGAACCTCTTCTTGGAGAGTTGCGATACCTGCCTCTAGGAGATCAACTTTCGACCGATACTCCGTACGCATGGAATGTTGAGCGTCTTGGAGTTGGTGAGGGAGGTGCTTGGTAAGTTCCAATATTGGCTAATTGTGCCATGGAGTCAAATATACTGGGGATAGAAATGGACCGAGAGGGAATCGCCAAAACGATGGTGGAAGAAGAAGGCGGTGAATAATAGGGGGAGGATAGGAGGAGGTTGGCAGTGCCGAGGGCTACCAACTGTTTTGGTGAAGGAGGAGGGCTAAGTGGCAAAAGCACTTTGGACGGTCAGATGGGAGGGTTTTTGGGAGGTGAAGACAGCAGGGCCAAAATAGTTACCTTGAGAGACTGTAACTCCTATGCAACGACTTCTTCCGCGGTGTGCAAGTTGTCTGCACTCTACACAACCTCGGTGACCTTGGTGAGCACGTCTTTCTCGGACTAAGGTTGTGGCGGAACCATCGAATCATCGGGGTCAGAAACTTTCATTACGGTATCGAGAGTGGTTTGATTCTGAGGAGACGATGGAGCAGATATAATCTTGGCAGAAGAAGAAGTATCCTGCACTTGGACACAGAAAGAAGGTTGAGCTTGACTGTGGGAGGGCTCAATTTCCGACGCTTCCCCTTAAAAAAGCGCAGCAAGTCGGCATCATCGTCGTCCTCCACAACCTGCACGGATTCTTCATGGAAAAGGAGAGTGTTCATTAGAGGGAGCTGGACGAGTTGCAACACGAGGAGCAGGAACATGAGCAGTTGAGGGAGTCTAGTACAAGGAATGTCGCCCTTAGCCATTTGCTGTGAAACTGATTGACATTCTTTGTGAATTCGTCGGAAGAAGAACGAAGGAAAATTAACGGCTTCCTTTGCAGCGACATAAATCATCGAATAGAATGGTCGAGAAATGCCGTACGTCCGTTTTTGGAGGTTAAGAGTTGCTACTAAAAACTGGAGGGTGGAGTGCTCCGGTTCAGGGCAACAAAGGATGGCAAATTCGTTGGACGAGTGGCATGGAAATAGCTCTTTCATGGTGGACATCGGTAAGAGAGGTCCATCGACAAGCCCCTGCTGAGGGAGATGAAAGCATTCAGTGATGGTGTGTATGTTGACAACTACATGTGGATTAAGAGAAGTAATCTGCCAGCAGGCTTCAGAAGCAGGAGTAGCAGCAATGTCAGATATGATCTGCGCAAAGAAAGGATGGCATTCCACCGTATGCCAGGGTAGTTCAGCAAAAGCTAAAAGCCCACGGTTGCGCAGAAACTTGCTCAATTCTGGAGCGAGGCCAACACGAAAAGTCGCAATGTTAGCCAGAGCTTCCATGGCGAATACGAGAGCATGAAGACACTAGGTAACACAGAACACGCAAGTGCACAAACATAGAACACCAATAACGGAAAAAAGAGGGAAGAATGCAATTAAGTAAAGATACCGAATGGAAATGCGAGGAGAAACATAATCATCACCCAGTGTTGGAAATATACAGACATAATGGAGACATGCATGCACTAACAAAATCTTAGACACATAAGGCGGCTGCTAATCATGGGTAGGTAAGAAAACGGAAATCTTATGGTCAGTCAGTCAACCAAAACACGTAGACAGGAAAGGAAGGTCTAGTCAAAACAGTGGTAGAAATCGGGTGGAGAATAAAAATACCGATCAAGCATCACGATGAAGAGGCGTGGGATAATAGGGACGAAGCTTTGATCCATTGATCGCCTTAAAGAGAAGTGTACCAGTTAGCGTGCATAACCAAAACGTAGCCAGTCCAATCTATGATGCAATACAGTAAGGTCCAAACCACCGGAGTTTGAATTTGCCCGCTGGATGATTAGTTAGCATTATAGAATAGAACTAATTATCCTTTAGTAAAAACAGGAGTATGCAAAAACCGATCATGTGTCTTGGATTGTCGTAGTTGGACTTCTTGCAGCATTAGAAAACTTTTCCAGCATTGTTCATCCAAGGACCGAAACACCTCCAACCGGAAAGGAAAGGATTCCTTGGCCTCCAACCCATATGCCAATTTGAAAGGTGTATTCCCTGTAGCCACTTTGTACATAGTGTGATATGCCCATAGAACCGAAGGAAGGAATGGATCCCAGCGCTCCGAACATTCCAAAACTAATTTCTTGAGCATGTTAAGTAAGGTTTTATTGGTACTTTCCGCAAGACCATTGGCACGAGGGTAATAGGGAGAGCTAAATTTATGAATAATTTGTAGCATGCGGGTAAGTGCTTGCAGTAAGGAGTTAACAAAATGTGTGCCTTGATCCAAAATAATCTCTTAGGGAAGACCAAACCGAGGAAACACATCAGTCATCAAACATTTATCCACCACAGCCGCAGTGGCAGACTGTAAAGCCCAAGCTTCTGCCCACCGAGTAGCATAATCCGTACAAGTAAGTATATATAAATGATGAGTGATTGTAACCGGAGGTGTAATGGGATCAATGAAATCCAAGCCCCACTTTTGAAAAGGTTCAAGGGGAGCAAGAGGCTGCAATGGAAAGTGATGCCGTTGTAAAGGCTCTCCCGAGCGTTGGCAAGCATCACACGTTTTAATAGAGCTAGCAATATCACGCTACATAGTGGGCCACCATAAGCCATTGTGTAGAATTTTTTGGTAAGTAAGATCGACCGAAAAATGACCACCGGAAGGAGTAGAATGTGCCATAGCAATAACTGAAGGAACTTCATGGGGTGGAATACATCATAATAGTGCACCAGAAGGATCCATATAATACAACTGGCCTACAATGATCCAAAACCATTGACTATACATTGCCAATTTACGACGAGCCGAAGTAGAAGTATTAGTCGGGGGGCTACTGCTGGTGAGTTATAATACGAAGGGGCCACTGGGAGCTCATGTCCCTCATCTTGGACTAGATCAATTGCATAAATAGCAGGAGTGGTATCATCAATTCCATCGGGAGGTTCACCGGAATCAAGCCGAGATAAGAAATCAGCTAAGGCATGAGTTGAGCCTGGACGATGGACGACCATGTAATCAAATTCTTGCAGTAACAACACCCACCTGGCTAATCTTCCCCCTAAATGTTGTTGATGGACAAGATAAACTAGGGCAGCATGATTCACATGGAACGTAAACTCGTGTCCCAGCAAGTAGTGCCAGAATTTCTTCACCAAATAAACTAAGCCGAGGCATTCGTGCTCAGTGACTGAGTAATTTCGTTCAACAGCAGCTAACCGTCAACTAGCATAATAGACAGGACGAAACCACTTATCCTGTTTTTGCATGAGCACTCTATTGATGGCACTGTCTAAAGCATCCATCAAGACATGGAATAGCAGCTGCCAGTTTGGTGCTTGTAGTATAGGAGCTTGGGTTAATAGTGTTTTCAATCGATCAAAGGCAATTTGGCACTCTTCATTCCACAGGAACTATCGAGGATTACTCGTGATCAACCGATTCAAGGGTATGGCTAAGTGTGCCAGCCACCGAAGATGTCACCCATGCCAGCATATTTGGCCAAGGAATCGCATAACCTCCTTGGGTGTCGTCAGGGCAGGTGCGTGTAATACGGCTTGCACTTTGTCGGGATCCACCTGAATACCTTGCTTTGAAATAGTATGACCGAGAAACGAGGCAACTTGCCACACGAAACCGAAAAGACCAACTTGTTGGGATTTAAGCACAACCAAAACTCTCGACACTTAGAGAAGCAGCACCGTTAGGTGGTGAAGGTGAGCCGATGTATCACCTGATAACGAAAAATCCTCCAGATACACTCGCATAAAGGTGGTTAAATAGGGGGAAAAAATTTATTGCATACAACGTTGGAAGGTACTAGGAGCATTGCGAAGACCGAACCACATCACTGTACATGCATATACACCCCAATTTGTAATAAATGTAGTCTTTGGTATGTCAATTTCAGCCATGCACACCTCATTGTAACCATTGTAACCATCCAAAAAGGAATACATCTCTCGTCCAGCAACATCATCGAGCATTGTATCCAGAAATGGAAGTGGAAAGGGATCTGGTACGGTCACCGCATTTAGCTTCCAGTAATCCACACAGACACGTAACTGCTTATTTTTCTTTGGGACTATAACAATAGGTGAAATCCATTATGCATGCTCAATGGGAACTATGAAACCGACTTTCAGCAAGCGATCCTATTCAACTTTCACTTGAGCAGCATAATTTGGGTTCATGCGGTAACTGGGTTGCTTGATTGGGTGTGCATCCGGCTTAAGCATCACGCGATGTTGATAGATGCGAGGGTCCAACCCTTTCATATCTCGATAGTCCCATGCAAATATATCTTGGAACTCTGTTAGTAACTATAGTAGACTATTTTGAAAAGTTTCCTGTAATCTTGCCTTAATCTTGACCGGCCGTGGTGTTTCCTCATTTCCCAAATCGCAGGTGATAAGTTGATCTTCCGATACATAAAATTGTCGTGGCATGGGTATATCCTCTGGTGATGGGAATAAATGCTGGAAACTCTAGGCATTCAAAGCTGGATCCATAGCTAGGTCCTCTTCTTCTGGAATCGGAACTACCAGACAACCAGATTCCAATTCTCTGCAACCGCTTGTAAGTCAATTGTCCCCAAGGCGAGCAAATCCTGTTTAGCCTTGAGAAAAGCTTCTTCTTCATCATCTGAAAGTCAATCCAACATATGCACAGGTTCGGCTACATAGGGTCGAGCATGGAGATCGCATGGTTTTATCTCATCTAATGGAACGACATACTTTCGGTGGTTGCTTTTGAAAATAAGTTCGTGTGCTGACCAGTCCTGTAATACTTTGGCTTGTTTCAGCTAGGGCCTTCCGAACAGCAAGTTGTAGTCCAAAGTTGAATCCGGTAATTCTAGAATAACAAAAGTCATTTTGAACACCGCTCCCTAAAGAGTAATGGGTATATCACGTATCAAACCCACCAGATAGACATTGGACTGATCTGCCATCCTCACAAAAAATTGAACAGGTTCAATTTGAGTCCATCCTAATCGTTTACAAAGGGTGACTGTCGCAATATTCACACCAGAGCCTCCATCAATTAACACTTGGTTGATTTGATGGTTTTTATACCATACTCTAATTAAAGGAACATCATGGTCCATCGCAGAATCAGTTTCTGGACTAATAGTAGCCGTAGAATGTGTACAGGAAGATTGGAGACAAACTTGTTGCTGAAATTGTTGTCGTGCACCAGGAACCAAGGCTAACAGTTGCCCCAACGGTATTGTAATGGAGGCCTGTGAAAGAATATTCCACATAGAGTCAGAATTCGACGTACTCCTTATTGCATTCAGTGGACTCTTCGGTGGTGCTTTCACCGGACTCGGTGCTTTCGGTGGCGGATTTGGTACTGTCTACTAAACCACCAGTACTGGATTGGGAAAAATTGTTGGTTCTTGATTGGCCCACATGCTAGCTTTGGTAAAAACTCTTTGTTGTTCTCGAATGTCAGGCTCAAAAATCTCAGTAGCTGGTTGTAATTTCTTGCCGGAACGGGTTTGGATTACTGTTGCTTGAGTATCTACTGCTGAAATATATACCATGTTGGCCATTGGATTCTGTCGCTCTTTTCTTCATTTATCGTACTTGGCCGCCTCTTTACAATATCTTTGAATATGCCCAATCTCACCACAAAAATGGCATCTGGGTGGTGCGAGGGATGTTCCTTCACTTGATTGACCGGAATTCCATCGAGTCAGGCCGAAATTGTTTGCTCGTGTTCCCCGATAGGTTTTATAACTTTGGTAGGAAGTATTCCTCAATTGCGGTGGTACATAGTGAGCAGTCGGTTGTCCTTGCTCTTGTATTATAGCATTTACGGTTGGCCTTGCCTGTACTTTGGCATTATATGGACACGTTTCGATGGAGTGACTCGTCATATTACAAATAGCACAATAAATTTGGTTCAATGCACATGCAGAAGCAGTGTGTCCTGGGTTCTTACATTTTTTGCAATACACTTGTTTCAATGAATCTTCACTCATACCCTTAGTTGCCTTCAACGACTCCAAATCTTCAGTGAATCCACCCACCTTATGTTCCAACTGTAATGCCATAGCTATAACCACATCCAAAGTCATTCCGCCCACACATCGTATGATCATTACTTGTTTGAGTTGAGGGTTTAACCCATTATAAACCACTGGGTGATCACATCATCCAGTAGGTTGGCATGCGTCGGTGGTAGTTGCCGTAGATAAGTACAAAATAAAGTGGCATACTCCTTCACATTCTGGTGCGGTTTTTGTCTATTTTTTTGCAGATAATCAAAGATCTCACCCGCATTTTTCTTCAACTGGAATCGTTGTAAGAAGGCATCCTTAACATCATCGTACTAGCCAAAATGGTTAATGTCATATTCAGTTAGCCACCGAGCAGCCTCATTAACCAGTGTGGACTGGAACACTATAGCTTTATATGTCGGATCTGCTGGGTAGTTGAGTACTACATAATTAATTTCAAGTGGTCTTACATGTGCATCCGGATCATCACCGGGAAATCCACCAAATTTCATATATGTAACTCCAGCAAGTACCAGTCGTGGTGGTATGGGCTCCTGCTGCTGCTGCTGCTGCTGTTGTTGTTGATGTTGTTGTTGATGTTGTTGTTGGTGCTGTTGTTGGTGCTACTGTTGGTGCTGCTGTTGCTGCTATTGGTGCTGTTGTTGCTACTGCGAACCACTCATGGTGTTTGAATCAAGGAGAAATGTTACTACCGAATGATTTGAACCAGTTAACCCTAATTGTTGTTGTGTTGTCCCGTCACCTTGTACACTCTTCGGTAATTGGATAGTGTTCAGTTGTTCCCTCATGCCTTCATCCAATTGCCCTTCATCGTAATGGACTTCTGTAGTGAGCTTTTCACCAAAACTTTCATTCAACAATACACTAGTTCCCTCAAAATCAGAACCAAGAATGGAACTTTCACCAAAATTCAGTAACCCAGCCCCGAAATTATCCAACGTTCCACCGAAATTCCACAAACTGCTATCGAAAATTTCCACACTATCATCGGAACCAGTACTTTCTTCACCAGTCTTACTTTCCGCAGATGGCGTTGGTTGCACTTCTGGTATACCCTGTAATCCTTTCACAAGGAAATGCTGAGGTGGTACTCCACTGGCCAAAATTTTGCGCTTTCCTTCCGACGTTTGTCTGTCACCACTACTACTCGGAGGTGTGCCCAATGCGCTAGGAATTTTCCAAGGATGTTGATCCCTTCTGTACTTCGAGTATGATTCTCTAGAACATGTTACAGGCATATATCATCGGATTCTTCTCAACTCTTAGTCTATGCACCGATTGGCTACTCCATGCCCCATGGCCGGCGCCAGTGTTAAATTGTTACAGTTATTCTTACTCGTGGGTTCTTGGGATGGTTAGGGGTCTGATAATTTAGAGGCCCTATATGTATTTTCCCAATTCACTACTTAATTTCATACTATCAATTTCACTGATTCATCCCGAACAATTACAAAAGATGCAATTACACTTAAGCGCATAACAATTTTAACGATTACTGCAATTTTATATGCAGCACTTTCACTTCTTCTTTACAATACCGCCACACTTCATTTCAACATAGTAACATTAACACAATACCTGATTTACTTCAACTTCGAATACAGATTCATACAGACAATTCTGTAATTAATATAACTTCAAACCAGAATCGACTCTAGCGCATCACCCAGACCGAACAGGCCGGCGATTCTCTATCATCTCTTCCGTGCATATTCTATTGATGAGAAAGAAACGATACAACATTTTCGCTACACCCTTTCGGTGTGCGACTTTTCTAATTACAAGGATTCAGCTAAGAATATTCCGGCGGCCTTACAAAAGGGATCATAGTCACCAACCAACCAGATAGAACAGATGAGTTCGGTAATGTGATTCTAGAGACAGACATAGGTGACATAGAGCAAGGGAAATTAGGAAGAGAGCCTAGAACTCCCCGAGGCAAATTAGTCTTTTGACTAGAATCATCACTCGAGAGTGGGTTCCCCAGGACAATAAGAGCATAGATTTGCTCCTGAACCGAGAGACTGATGAGGCCTTTTGGAGGTATAAAATTGACCAGTCTAATGAAGTAGGAATGCTTACAATCTACAAGTTTATAGATCCGAATAGCCCAGGCAAAGTGACCTATTTAGACATTCCTTCATAGAGGATCTTTGTGGTCTCAGAACATGGTAGGCATGCCTACACTTGGAAGGGTGAATTTATTTTTCCCCAACCAAGATCTAACGTTTCCTATGTTCATTTTCTTTACACCCGAGTTCCAAAAGCTTTAGAACAATGAAGGATTCCAACCAATATGGAAGAAGGCCGAATTGGATGATTACTTCCGAGCTCAGTTACCAAAGTCAGACTTCCTGATGTGTTCATACCTAATTAGCACACTCACTCCCAGCAAAGATAAAAAGGGGACGAGCACCTTTGTACTACCTTCTCTTACACGAGGAAATGAACTGAAGCGCTTTAGATTGACCAACAATTTGGTAAGGGAAGCTCTAGAAATGAGAGTTATGCACATCCCTACGGAGAAGGAGACAATGATCCTGGACAACATGAAGAATAGGAACCTAACTAAGCTAAAGGATATGGTGCCAATGACACCAACTATTGCCATCCACCTCCGAATGTGCATGCAGCACTTCACATTCCCTGCCCATGAAAGATTTACGATGCCACCCAAGAAGATTTGGTTTAGTTTATACCTCGCAAACACGCTGAATCTAACAATCAATATGCCACATTGGATCATTGACCAGATACATCTTGCACATCAACGTTGGTACAAGAAACAGAAGTCAGTGCTCTATGGATGTTGTGCACTTACTAGAATTGTTTATCGGTGCTTGGCATATGATGTGCCAATTCAAAGGGCACTCATTTGGAATAGGGTGCAAGAATTTCAGCGAAGAGTATTAGCCGTAGGGCCTCCATCAAAGAAAATGAGGAGAGCTATTCAAATGCCATCTGCACAGGCTCGAGGTACTACATTGACACCAGACATGACTCTGCCACCCCAAGGGTGAGTACAACCCTTCATTATCAGATTACCAAGCCATAGTGCAGAAGGGCATAATGTGATCTTCCCACTGATCCCCACAGATTTAGAGTTTCCTCATGGTTTCACACTTGAAGATTTAACTGATGAGGAAGCAGCCAGGATAATCAATGCAACTAACTTAGAAATTAAAACAAAAAAATTGAGTGGACAACAAACAGTCACCGATCGGCCCACCCAAACTCAACCAGTAGTAGTTGAAGTAGAGGAAGATGAGGAAGAGACTGAAGAAGAGGAATGAGATGAGGAGCATGAAGGACTATCCGACGAAGAGGAGCATGAATATGAGCAACACATCATGTCCAAACTCGCAAGAGCCCCAGCATACACAAAGCAATTAAAAAGACTGTATGATACTATAAACCTGGTTCACAAACAACATAGAATATCCCTTGCAGTAGGGAAGGCCTTAATGAACCAGATACTTGAAGAAGAAGGTGTGGATGATCAATTCCGAGCTTCCTTCAACATGATCGCTGATGCATTGGGGGTGCCAGAGACTCTGCACACCGCCCTCGCACACTCGCACAGATTTGAGCAAAGACACGGGAGATGCCCTCCAAGATCAGGGAAGTAGATACATATTATAGTATCAAAACCACATGGCACCACCTCCACAACCACCGGCAGGGCACACTCCATTCAACACATGGAAGAACCCCACGCATCAAGTGCACCCCCATCACCACCCCTACCACCCTCCCCTCCAACTCCACCCTCCTCAACTCATACAACTCTCACCACTATTGTCATGACCACGGTCTCCACCTCCCTTAGTGAAGCACACGATGAGGGTCAACACTCACAACTCTCACAATTGAAAATCACTACCACTGTAACTATTACCGTGGACTATGAAGCTCTAACTATGGTCATCGAAAATCCCATTCCTCTAGTCACACTTCTAGGTGGCCCACATGCACAACTAAAAACACCATTGTACACCTTCACCACCATAACCACACCTACCATTCCCATGTATATGGTAACTCCCACGACCGCATCTACACACGACCATATGGACATATCACCCACATCTACATCTCCCCCTTCCCCCATATTCCCACACTCTCCCATCCCCTCACCACCAACATCACCACTTCTCACCACAGCATTCACCACCCCATTCCCTCCTCCCTACCCCCCTGCATTCCAAACCTTCCCAGCATCCACCCCTGTAAATAATGTATTCAATACTTTATATCAATGTGTGTCTCAGTTATAGCAAAATTACCAACATTTAGATACTCAACACACGAACCTGTGCAGAGTCCATGAGACACCACAAGAACGACTCACAAACATGGAGAAAGACAAGCGGCAACTACAACATGATTATGATACTTTGTAGAAACAATATGAGGAATTGGTGGCCAATCCCCCCCAACCAGATTCACAGACACAACACCTCAAGGAAATGCTATGTGTCCAACAAGTAGACAACCTCAAAATCTGTTGCAACCTTGCACTACTAAGGAAACACATGTCAGCAGCACTAGAAGAAAATAAAAGGCTACAAAGATAAAATGAAGAAAATCTAGAAGCGGCGATGGAAGGATCTGTTGAAGAATCACTCACTAATTAGACATAAAAGGCATGAAGATATATGAAGAATGAAGGAAGACGAAAAGAAGCAAAAACAAAGCATTCGAAAAATTAAACCTTAGTGAAGGGACAAATTCACGACTGTAATATAGTTCATAGAAACTTCCAGAATTACGAGTTTTGAATCTCGGAACAAATATATATATATGTGTGTGTGTGTATATATATATATGTATATATATATATATACATATATATATATATATATATACATATATATATAAATATATATATACATATATATATATATATATGTATATATATATATATACATATATATATATATATATATATATATATATATATATATATATATATATATATATATATATATATATATATATATATATATATATATATATATATATATATATATATATATATATATATATGAGTTAGAAGATCATAATAAAAAGAGGAGAGACGTAGAGTCTGTTAAGGATACAGAAGAGGATGTAGAGAGAGCCTGAGTTAGTCAGAGAGAGAGACTTAGAAAAAGTGTGTATGTAGAGATGAATAATAGAGCCTGAACAGTCGGGTATTCATCTAAGAGAGATGGTAATGAGAAACTACTCAGCATAGGAGAGTTTTCCATGGCTATGAGCAAAGTGAAGCCAAGCCATTCTGTACACATCTTCTCTAATAGAAAACACATGTTTGTGTGGAAAGATTTGAGTGCATTCTTCTTGTGTGAAGAAATCTAAGTGATTTCATGTTACTTTGAAAGTTAGTTAACAGTTGTTGTTTTCTCAGTGCACATTTTACGGTACTTCTACAAGTTAGATCTCACAGTATAGTATAAAGTTTTTCATGAGTGATAGCTTACCTTGAAGCTACACGTCTCAACTACAAACTGATCAAAAGAGTTCTGTGAAACGGAACATGTATACACAGTACTGTGTTTGACAGTAAAGACATCCAAAACAAGTGAATTTTCTTCTCAAACTACAGATAGAGTTCATTCACTGAAAGAAGCTCAGGTATTACTTCCTTACTTCATCTACAATCATTTGAAGTAACTACAATCAGAATTGCAGTTGATTCCGGTAACATTCTGGTGCAATTACGGTGAGAGTCCGATAATAGTCCGGTGATATTTCGATGAGTTAAAAAACACAGCTTCGACACATCTAAGTGGTGGAAAGAATATCTAACAGTAAGCAAATGAAGAATTGGAAAGATTGAAGCAAATTAGATTAGAATTGAAGCTTGAAGAAAAGGCAAAGTTTCAGTAAAGTGAATTTTTCAGATTTCACTAAATATAGTTATAAAGTTTTCAGTTTCAGAAAGGTTGCTAAGCTACTGATGATTAAAGAGGTGTTCTAGTATCATTCTAGCTTATTTCTTGTGGTGTGGCGAATTCCGCAACTAAGTTCAGCTTTCGTCGCATCAACAAGTGGTATCAGAGCAGAAAGATTCTGAAGAGCAGAAAGGTCCTCAAGAGTAAACGGAAGTGAAGACACAAGAGAATTTAAAGAATTCTTCATAAGAAAGGTGAAGGCTAAGGTGATCAACAGCAAACGGAATCACAGAAACGTTCCAAAGTCATTCTCAAGGGTTAAGGTTTATGAAAGGTAAAAATTTTTAAAGTTTTACTCACAGACAGCAACAGAAACAAGAAGACCATGGAAGATCACATTTCTATTGACAAATTGGACAGAGATAATTATCCCGCATGGGTAATGTGAATGGAAGCCTTACTTATGAGTCAGGACTTAATGATATATGTAACAGGAGAAGAAAAGAAGCCTACTTTTGGAGATGATAGTCAACCGAAGAAAGAAGAGTTAGAAGCTTTGAAGTTATGGCAGAAGAAAGATGCAACGACAAGAGCTTATATCTACAACACCATTACAGATCACTTATTACCACATATTAGAGGTTTGGAAAAAGCGGAAGATATATGGAGTGCTTTTTCTTGAATGTTGTGAACTCCAACCATAAGCTTCCAAAATACTACTAAAGCTAGGAAGGCTAGCTTATGGTTGGAGTTCACAACATTCAAGAAAAAGCAAAGTCAAAGCATTAGTGATTATGTCACTAAGATGAAGGACTTGGCAGACAGTCTTGGATCTATTGACGAAGATATTGAAGACCACAGGTTAATAGCACAAGTGCTTGCAGGATTGAGAGGAGATGAAAGGTGGAAACCTTTCGTACTCTCAACTGAACTTTCATTAAATCATTTTGTACCAGATTTAAATCAGTTGCTTGGACTAATGCTAACATTTGAGCAAGATTTGAAGACAGATGGAGATAAACGAGATAGTTCTGCTATGTACGTAAAGAGTAAGAAGAAAGGTGATAAAGGTAAAGAAAAAGATGAAGAAGAGATGATTATTCAAGCAAATTATGCAAGAGGAAGAGGTAATGTCAGAAGTAGAAGTAGAGGTAATACAAATGGAAGAGGTAATCAGAATAACAACAAGAAGTCTTGTTGGATCTGTGGATTAAGCAATCATTTGGCTCATGGTTGCTGGCATAATTCTCAAGGATCAAGTCAGAATCAGAATTACAATAGCAGAGGAAGAAGCGGAAGATATCAGAGAGGTAGACAAAGCCAAAGAGGTGGATATGGTAGAGGTGGAGCAAGAAGTTGGGGACAGAATCAGTATCACAACACTACCTACTACAACTATGCGAATGATACGCAGAATGACAATCATACAACATTGATGATGAATTCGATAAGTGTGTCAGAGAATGAAGATCTCAAGGTATTCTATATTGACTCTGGTTGTTCAAATCATTTCTCAGGAAATATAGAATTGCTATCAGAACTGGGAGGTATTTCGAATCATACAGTACAAACAGGTGATAACACAAAACATAATGTGCGGTCAATTGGAAAAGTAAAGTGTAAGAATGGAGCTGACCTGCTAACAAATGTTTTGTATGTTTCAACAATCCCAAAGAATCTGATCAGCGTGGGACAGATAGTAGAAAAAAGTTTTCAAGTCAGGTTTACAAATGATCCAGAGAATGGATACAATCAAATTGTCTATGGTAAAAAGGAAGGTAGACTTTTTACTCTTAAAGTACAAGGGAATGTTGGTCAAGCCTTGATCACACATGGTGATAAAGCATTTACAGAACTAGACCTCTGGCATAAGAGGTTAGGACATTTTAATGAAAAAGGAATCAAAGCGATGGTGGAGAAACAATCACTAAAAGGATTACCGAATATGAAGAATCAACATATGATTCACAAATGTGAAGCCTATCAAATGGGAAAAGCACACAGGTTACCATTTCAGGGTTACAAACATAATGGTTTGCTAGAACTCATACATAAAGATGTATGGGGACCGACAAAAGAAGGATCTATCAGTGGCTCAAGGTATTACGTTCTTTTTATTGATGATGCAACAAGATGGATAACTCTTTATGTTTTGAAAGAGAAGTAAGAAGTGTTTGGAGCTTTCAAGCATTTTCATGCATATGCTGAAAGACTTACAGGACAAAAACTCAAAAGGCTAAGATATGATGGAGGAGGAGAATATTTTTCTCAAGAATTCAATGATTATCTGTGGAATGCAGGTATCAAAAGAGAAATAACTTGCAGGTATACACCGCAACAAAATGGAGTAGCAGAAAGAAGAAACCGAACTCTAGTTGAGTTTTTCAGAGCAATGTTAAAAGAAAAGAATTTTCCAAACTATCTTTGGGCTGAGGCTGTAAATACAGCCACATAGGTTGTGAACAGATTACCATGTACAGCTTTAAATGGAATGACCCCTTCTGAAGCTTGGTGGGGTAAGAAACCAACACTTGATCATTGCAAAGTGTTTGGATCAGTTGCTTATGCTTATGTACCATCACAACTTATACATAAGCTTGAACCAAAAGCTGAAAAATATGTGTTCATCGGATACGATGAAAAGCAGATGGGTCATAGATTATGGAGTCCTTTAACCAAACAATTTATTGTGTCCAGAGATGTGACATTTGATGAAGAAAAGAGTTGGTATGCAGATAAAGAGCATAATGATGAAACAATTGAAGAAGAGATAAGAAGAAATGAAAAAGGTAAATCACATATGCAGGTAAATGGAGATGAAGATCATATGCAGGCAAGTACATCCAGATTTGGATCAGTTATGAGAAATGAAGATGCACCGAGATTTGATGAAGAAGTGTATTCAGATACACATGAAGAGTATGAACCAAGAAGGTCAAAGAGATTAAGGAAACAACCAACAAGGTATTCCTATGATACTTCTTATTTGACTCAGAAAAACTATGCTTACTTAGTAAAGGAAGATGAAGAGCCTCAGAATTATAGTGAAGCAAAAGGTAAGAAACAGTGGGAAGAAGCAATGAAGGAGGAGTTCAATGCACTTGAGGATAACAAGACTTGGGATCTTGTTCCAAAACCAAATGGCAAGAAAGTGATTGGAAATAAATGGGTTTACAAAGTAAAGAAGCTTGTAGATGCAAGAATAGCCAAATACAAAGCTAGACTGGTAGTAAAAGGTTATGCTCAGACGCATGGCATAGATTATGATGAGACATTCAGCCCAGTGGCAAAGATGTCAACCATAAGGACATTGATTGCTATAGCAGCATCAAAAGGATGGAAACTAAATCAGCTGGATATAAAGAATGCATTTTTAAATGGATATATATCAGATGAAGTTTACATGGAACAACCTGAAGGGTTTGTAAGTTCCAGTTACCCAAATCATGTTGCAGATTAAGAAGAGCACTCTATGGATTGAAGCAAGCTCCAAGAGCTTGGAATTACACACTTGTAAAGTATCTCAATGATCTTGGATACCAAAGTTCAAAGGCAGATGCAAGTCTACTCATTAAGAGAACTGATGAAGGTATGATCTACATTTGTATTTATGTAGATGACATTATAATCACAGGTACTTCAAACGAAGGAATCAAGGAGGTAAAAAGATTGCTTGAAAAAGAGTTCAAGGTCAGTGATCTAGGAAAGTTATCATACTTTCTTGGAATGGAAGTTTCTTATACAGATCATGGTATATTTGTTTCGCAAGAAAGGTATCTTCTCAACTTACTGAAGAAGTTTAACATGGAGAATTGCAGAGATGCCTCAACACCACTTGAGGTCAATCATAAACTCAGCAAATATGATTGTGCAGAGTTTAAAGATATGAGGAAATATCAATCTTTAGTGGGAAGCTTAATTTATGCTACACTAACAAGACCTGATCTTAGTTATGTAGTAGGAGTTCTCTCACAGTTCATGCATTGTCCGAAGGATCAACATTGGGTTGCAGGACAAAGAGTTCTTAGATATATCAAAAGAACTATAAAGGAAGGAT
>CM035442.1:128771404-128781404 GCA_020310875.1 Ceratopteris richardii
AGAGGTTTTCAGTTTTGGTGGGAGCAGTTGCTGCAAATTTATGCAGGTTTTTTAAACTTAAAATATCAGAGTTGACACACACTTGCAGGTGTTATTGGCTAGTTTTTAGGTTGTGTATTCAGCTTTTTAGTGCCATTCTACTGCATATATTAAGCACATACACACCATGTACGCTTCTGTGGATACCGCTTATGTACGTCCATGTGGTCATTGATATAGCGGTTACGCTCTTTGCATAAAGCCTTTTACGTTTGATAAAGAGGGTCGTGGTGAGGTTTTCTTAACTGGGAGACACCCAGATGTCGGGATCTCTTCGGTGATGCAGGTGGAAGACTTACCCAGCCTCGCCATAGGAGATGTATGATAGTTGTTCATAGGTGCTCGATAAGCCTAGTTGGCTTCTCTTGGGTAACTGATTATATGTAGTGGAGTCTGTGATCACTATGCAGGTAGACATGTCAATACTTGCAATTTTGTGATACTTTGACACTGGTCATATGCTAATTTTGTAGAGGATACTCTGGCAAAATTTTTCCAGATTTCTGGTTTAGTCAACTATACAGTGGTCGATTTACTCCTTGATACACTTATTTATTGGTGTTTGGACTCTTCTAGCTCCATTATCATTCTATTCAGTTCTCTACCATCATGGCATCAGAGGTCTCAGGCACATCCGGTGGATCAGGGTCTAGTGCTAGTGTTCCGAGCAGGAGCTATAACTTGCAGGGCAAAGACCATTTTGAGATTCAAAAATTTGATGGCACAAACTTTGCTCTATGGAAGAATCAGATTAAAGATGTGATGATTCAAAGGAGGCAATGGAAGCCAGTAAATGGGATTTCAAAGAAGCCTGCTGACATGGATGAAGATGATTGGGATGAGTTAGATGAAATGGCCAGGTCTACCATTCGCTTGCACCTGGCAGATAATGTTTACTTTACAGTATTAGACTGTGAAAGTGCAGAGGAGCTTTGGAAGAAGTTATGCAATACATATGAAAAAGAGACGGCATCAAATAAAGTGTATCTGATGAGAAAATTATATGACCTTCGTATGAAGGACACAGATAGTGTTGCTGCTCATCTAAATGAGTTTGATGCTATATTCTCCCAGTTACAGGCTCAGAAAATGGATATGGATAATGAAATGAAAGCAGTATTGTTGTTATGCACCCTACCATCATCATGGGATACGTTTTGCACAGCTATTAGTAACAGTGCACCTGGTGGTAAACTCGTCTATGATGACATATGTGGAGCACTCTTGAGTGAGGAGATTCGTAGAAAATCTATGGTTGGCACTCAGAGTGGAGATGCATATAATGTTCGTGATTCTTACCAAGGAAAGAATCAGCAACATGGCAGGAGCAAGAACAAGGAAAAGAATGGTCAACGAAATAAGAGTAGAAGTAAATCAAGGAAGAGGGATATCGAATGCCATTATTGTCATAAGAAAGGACACATGAAGAAAGATTGTTATGCATTAAAGAATGCTAAAGGTAAAGGACAGAATGTTGATGGTCATGTTAAACAGTTACCTGCACCATCTACTTCGACTCTGAAGATTGAAGAAATTAATGCTATTTTTGATGATGCTGATGTGTTGACACTTGATAGTACTGTGCCATCTGAGGCACTTATGGCTGATTCTCTTTCCCACACCTGGCTGCTAGATTCTGGTGCTTCTTTCCATGTGACACCACATAGAGAATGGTTCTCTAATTATGTAGCAAAGTCTCTTGGTACTGTGAGACTTGGTGACTCTTACCAGTGTGATGTTGTGGGGATTGGAGATGTGGTTGTGCAGTTCATTGATGATTCAAAATTTACTATGCATAATGTACGCCATGTACCTCAGTTATCATGCAGTTTAATGTCAGTTGGTCAACTTGATGACCTTGGTTACAAGGTGGTCTTCTATGCTCAGTCCTTTCATATATCAAAGGGCAATATGGTTATTGCAAAAGGAAGCAAAGTTGGCTCACTTTATCCTTTGTTTGTATCACAGAAAGAACACTTGTTAGCTATTACTGAACAGCCTATGGCTTGTATTTGGCATGGCCGTTTGGGCCATATATCTCATAGTGGAATGGAAAATCTTTCTCGTTCTGGCTACTTACCTGTGTTATCTTTCTCTGATTTTTCATTTTGTGAGCACTGTCAATATGGAAAGCAAACTAGAAATATGCATAGAACGCACATTGACTCTTCAATTCAGCCTTTAGATCTCGTTCATACAGATGTGTGTGGTCCTATGCCCACTAGGTCCTTAGGTGGTTCTCTTTACTTTGTCACTTTCATAGATGATGCTACTAGAAAAGTCTGGGTATATCCTATCAAATCAAAGGATGATGTATTCCCTACTTTCAGAAAATGGCTTGCTTCACTTGAGACTGAAAAAGGAACTAAGCTTAAGGCTTTACGTTCAGATAATGGGGGTGAGTATACCTCACATGAATTCAGCCTTTTCTGTCAGTCTAGAGGGATTCGTAGAGAGTTTACAGCTCCTTATACCCCAGTACAGAATGGTGTAGCTGAGAGGATGAATAGAACTATTCAAGATAGAGTAGTCTCTATGTTGCATCATGTAAACCTCTCACAAGGTTTTTGGGCAGAAGCAGTATTGACTGCAGTTCATGTGATTAACCTTTCACCTAGTACTGCCAAAGGTCTGAAAGTGGCACAAGAGTTATGGACAGGGAAACCACCATATTATGATCATCTTCGAGTTTTTGGGTGTGAAGCATATGTTCATATACCCAAGAATATTAGACAAAAGTTGGACCATAAGTCAAAGAAATGCATTTTTCTTCGATATGGTCGAGAAGGACAATTTGGATATCGCTTATGGGATCCTGAAACACGGTCAGTGATCAAAAGTAGTGATGTCATTTTTAATGAGTCTAAGATGCATAAACATCCCATTAAGGAGGTTGAAGTGAGAAGAGTGGTGTTTGAGGATACTAGTCCTCCGGTTAGCATGCATAAAAATGCTGCACATAGGGATGTTCAAGAGAATGTCCATTCAGATCAATCTGCACATGTTCTTGTTCAGCAACCATTAAGACGTTCTGCACGTGTCTCATATCCACCTGATAGATATGTTCCAGGTTTAGATTTTGTGATGCTAACAGATGCCGGTGAGCCTTCCTGCTACAAAGAGGCTATGCAGATAGAGGATCATGTCAAGTGGGAGCGTGCCATGAAGAGTGAGTGGGATTCTATTCACAAGAATGGTACTTGGGACTTAGAACCTTTGCCAAAGGGCAGGAAAGCTTTACCATGTAAATAGTGCTTCTCCAAAATATAAAGCACGACTTGTTGCAAAGGGTTTTAAGCAACAACATGGTGTTGATTTTGAGGAAATCTTCTCTGCAATGGTCAAGATGACTACTTTGCGCATGTTGCTTGGATTCGTTGCAATGGAGGACTTAGAGCTAGTCCAAATGGATGTGAAAACAGCTTTCTTGCATGGAGATCTTACAGATGAGATCTATATGGAACAACCAGAGGGTTATGTAGTTCCTGGCAAAGAAAGTCTAGTTTGTAAGCTCAAGAAGAGCTTGTATGGACTTAAACAGTCTCCTAGACAATGGTACCAAAAGTTTGATGCTTTTATGAAGTCCCAAGGCTATTCTCGGAGCAATGAGGATCATTGTCTCTACACAAAGAGATGTTCTGATGGCAGCTTGATATGCTTGATACTTTACGTCGATGATATGTTGATTGCTGGGAAGTCCTCTTATGATTTGTCAATTCTCAAAAAGAAGTTGAGTCAGACATTTGATATGAAGGATTTGGGGGATGCCAAACATATTCTTGGCATGCGCATTACTCGTGATAGGAGTAAAAGATGCATATACTTGTCTCAAAGTGAGTACATAGCCAAAGTACTTCACCGGTTCAATATGCAGGGTGGAAAGGCATTGAGTACACCCTTACCCACATATGTGAAATTGAGCAAGGATGACTGCCCCAAATCAGATGAGGAAAAGGAATTCATGACAAAAATTCCCTATCAGTCTAATGTTGGTAGTCTCATGTATGCTATGGTAGCTACGAGACCAGACATTGCATTTGCAGTGGGAGTTGTGAGCAGATATATGTCTAATCCTGATAAGAAACATTGGGAAGCGGTCAAGATGATTTTGAGATATTTGAGTGGCACTAAGGACAAGTGTCTATGCTTAGGTAGAGGGAAAGCATCCATTATTGGTTACACAGATTCTGACTATGCTGGTTGTGTAGACAATCGTAAGTCTACATCAGGGTACATTTTTCATTTTGCTGGAGGTGCTATCTCTTGGAGATCTCGTCTTCAAGAATGTACAGCTGTTTCCATCACAGAAGCAGAGTATATTGCAGCAAGTGAGGCATGTAAGGAAGCATTGTGGCTTTCTCGTCTTGCTTGTGATATGGGTTTACCTCAGCATGTACCTCACTTGCTCAGTGATAGTCAGAGTGCCATTGCTTTGGCTAAGAATCCGGTCTATCATGCAAAGACCAAGCACATTGAGGTGAGGTATCACTTCATTAGAGATTTCTTAGCCACTGAGGGCATTATTCTTGAGAAGGTTCACACTCGAGATAATGATGCAGATGCTTTGACTAAAGCTCTACTACAGGATAGTTTTCGACATTGTTGTCACTTGATGGGGGTTACTTGATTCTTGATCTTACGCAGTCACTTGTATACTGTGTAACATGCCCATCAGGTGGGAGGTATAGTTTGTACACTTACACTCAGGTATTCTTTATCATTCTTTATTTTTCTCCCATAGTTACTCTGGCCATATTGGCCTTTAGTGGGAGATTGTTACCGTTAGTATCCATGTGAAAGGCCAAATGGCCACCGGACACTTCTTTATATATGTTCTTTACTAAAACATATAGTGGCCTGGTCAGTCACGTACTGAAAGTTCGACCGCATTTATAAGACCTAAGTAGTCTGTCTTCAGCTTCTCTGTGTACTGTGTTTTCTGTGTATTCTGCAGCCTCTTAAGCGGAGTACTGTGTGCGGCTTAGGAGCTCAGTTTTCTAATCTGAGCATATCGTCGTGGAGCTCTCGAGAAGGAGAACGCACTGTGATGCAACGCCATCAAAATACTTCAATTAGCATCAACATTGCTTCCGTGAAATCCCTTGTCTTCAAAGAACTTGTGAATCTTTTCATACCAGGCCCTGGGAGCTTGCTTGAGTCCATAGAGTGATTTGTGAAGTCTGTACACTTGATCTTCCTTTCCTTTGATCTTGAAGCCTTCAGGTTGTTCAACATATACTTCTTCTTGAAGATCTCCATTAAGGAATGTACTTTTGACGTCCAGCTGGTAAATGGGCCACTTAAAGTGAGCACTTAGTGCTAAGATGACTCTTATGGTTATGAATCTTTCAGTAGGAGCAAAGGTTTCTTCATAGTCAATGCCATGTTGTTGCTTGTATTCCTTAGCGACTAATCTTGCCTTATGTTTATCTAAAGTGCCATCAGACTTGTATTTGACTTTGTATATCCACTTGACTCCTATGACTTGATGGTTGGTTGGTTTGGGAACTAATGTCCAAGTCTTGTTCTTTGCTATTGCATCCAGTTCCTCTTTCATAGCTGCTTCCCACTCTGGTTGGCCTTCAGCTTCTTTGTAGTTGGATGGCTCTGGAATTTGCTGAATTTGGTGCATTAGAGCATAATTAACATAATGAATTTGTTCGCGTTGTCTCTTATCAAGAAGCCTTTGAGATCGGCGTGGTTGTTGTGAAGTACTAGCTTCTGAGCTGGAGTTTGGAAATACTGAGTCCCCCTCTGAAGTGTAGATAGGTGGACTAAGACTTGTACTTGAATCTTTTCTTGAGTATGTGGAAGCTTCATTGAAGATCACATCCTTCGAAATGGTAATGGAGTGGTTTTCCATATCATATAGACGGTATGCCTTTGATTGGTCACTATACCCTATGAATATGTGTTTCTTGGACTTTGATTGTAACTTGTTTCTATCTTCTTTTGGTACATGGACAAAAGCTTCACTACCAAAGACTCGAAAGTAATTCACATTTGGTTTTCTTCAATAGTATGCTTCGAAGGGTGTTTTGTTGTGTAATGCACTTGTAAATCCTCAATTAAGAATGTGAACGACAATATGCATGGCTTCTGCCTAGAACTTGTAGGGTAGATCCTTGTGATGAAGCATAGTTCTTGTCATTTCCATCACATTGCATATCTTTCTTTCAGGTACTCCATTCTGGGATTGAGTATGAGGCTGAGTGACTTGTCTTTTGATCCCTTTCTGGTTGAGAAAGTTATCAAAGTCATGATTGATAAACTCACCACCTCCATCTAATCTGATGGTTTTAAGTTTATTCGAAGCTTCATTCTCAACTTCCTTGATCCAAGTTTGAAACTTAGAGAATGTGTCTGCCTTTGACTTCAAAAAATACACCCGAATATAGCAAGAGTGGTCATCTACTAGAAGATAAAAGTAGAGGGATCCACCCAGGGATGGGGTGTTCATGGATCCACATAAGTCCATGTGGATAAGGGCTAGAGAGTTCCTCGCTCGTGTTGAAGCTTCCTTGGGAACTTGGGCCCTATGTTGCTTGCCTTGGGTGCAAGCTTGGCAGACATCAGTAAGTTGCCCTATCTTTGGCAATCCCTTCACAAGTTGGGATGAAGAGATTTTTTATAAGTAAGAGATGTGGCCAAATCTTTGATGCCACAAACTTGAGGTTGAGTCTTTGGATACAAAGCAAGACATCCTTGAGCAATGACATCCTTTGTATGGGGATCAACTACCTTAACTGAGGTGTTATCAAACCATACTTGTTTGTCTTGATTTGTAATGGCCTTGACGGAAAGTAGATTCATACATAAATTTGGAACAAAAAGAACATTGGATAAAGACGTGCATTCCCCCCTAATTGTTGGTAATCTGAACTTTTCCTTTTCCTTCAATGGGTAAACTTTTGTTGTTTCCAAGATAGACTTCTCCTGTGTGCTCTTCGAGTTCTTGAAAGGAGTCCTTGTCTTTGCACATATGGGAGGTAGCTCCGCTATCAAAGATCCACTCATGCGGGGAGCTAGAAGTAACTAGGCCATTGCCTTCTGTGGAGATGAAGAGTTCCTCACAAGAGCAGTGGGATCTATGTTGGGATCCTTTGGATGCTTGCCTAGACATAGAAGCCTTCGATGATTGTTTCTTTTTATAGCAAAACTTTTCTAAGTGTCCTGATTTTCCACAAAAATTACAGGTGATCTTCTTCAATGAATTATGCGATCCTTGCTTAGATCCATTGCTAGCATGATGACTTGTGGTTTTGCCCTTATTGAATGGATCTTTGGCCTTCATGGCAGACTCTTGGGAGGAAGTCGATTTGGCTGGCGAGTTGTGAAGGAGCAATAGACGACGAACCTCTTCCTAAGTTAAGAATTGACCGCGATTATACAAAGTTATGAAAAATATCTCGTACGACTTAGGTAACTTGTTAAGAAGCCTTACGGCCATGTCTTCACTAGAAATGTGTCTACCACATAGTGCTAATTTATACTGGTAGTCCTCAAATTGGGCTATGACCTTGGTAATTGTATCGTGTGGCCGAATGGTCAAATTATGAAACTCGACCTCTAATGCATATATTTTCGAAGGGGTTTTGTCTTCATACAAAGCGGCTAACGTATTCCAAGTGTCCTTGGACGTCTTACAGGCCATGATATGTCCTTTCATCAGTTCGTCACAGGCAAGTAACAGCTGACCCAAAGCTCGTTTGTCCTTGACATTCCACACATGCCAATTGTCTAAGTTGGTATCCCTATTGGGTTCGAGGTCTGACCTGTCTACTACCTCATGAAGGAGATTCGTGTAGAGATATGCGCGCATGACATCTTTCCATAGATTGTAATTTTGTCCATTGAGGCGTTCATCCTTAGGCATAAAAATAGGGGTGAAAGAGGGTAAGAAGTTAGTCATGGATAATGATCTACCTTCACTTTTGGTCATTACAAAGCTTTGAGGATAAAGTGTTTAGAAACACTATCAAAGGCACTTGCCAAAAATACTGCTTCAAAATAATTGCAAAGCTTGAATTGAACAACTGGACACCACACTTAAAATTCTTGGGGAGGGGGGACTTAGAGTAGCCCTGCACTTGTACAACATCAAGATCAGTGGATGCGAGAGGGGGGCTTAGAGTAGCCCGTTGCACATCAACTTAGCCTTAGAGTAGGCTTGGGTATGCAAGAAACTATGTGGGTGGGCTTAGACTAGCCTCCAACCCACAAGGGTGTGCACACACACAATACTTCTTTTTATCTTTTGATTGTACAAAGAGGGAGGCACTTAGTGCCTTGAGTGTGCCAAAATAGAGTAGAGGTACCCTTGAGAAGTAAGCTCTTGCACAAATACAAAGTGTGCTTACAAGGTGGGTACCCTTGGAGACTTGGAGTGTCCTATGACCCAAGATTGGCAAGCTAAAACCCTTGGGAAAAGTATAAAAGGCCTCTTTATAAGAGAGTATTATGAAGAGTACTTAGTGCGAAAGGAGATGTGCCATGATTAAAGATGGGTACAAAGGATCTCAAAGCAAATATTACAATGATCTTATTTTAATTGGGATGAGGAAGATTTTCAAATCTTGTTGTAAAAGAAAGCACCACATTATGAGATAACTCCGTGTGAAAAGAAGCACGTTAAAGAAATTATGAAGAGATGTTGCATCGCATGGCTCGTAAGCAATTATGTCATGCAAACGACATGTGAATCGAGTACATGTGTGTTGTAATCTGTCATACACGCAAGACAAAAGATCCAAAGTGCAAATGAGATGACATCATTTATAATGCTACGCTGGCAGTAGTGAGTAGATCTAGCGTGCGAACAAGTGTCCTGGATGTTTTAATCTGGTGCTAAATCAGGAATAGAGAGAGGATAACCACGTAATGGAGAAGTTCATGGAACCTCAGCTTTTCACGGGGCGCATATGCAACATCTATGTGTTTCAGATCATATGTTATAATGCCACGTATGCCACGTACCTCTGATGAATGGCGTAGTATTCTTCCAACTGATGAATATAACTGCTCTGTCATTCATTTAGGCGCGCGTTGGAATGATGATGTGTCTAGCACATTGTCAGAGGAGAAGTTGCAGAAGAGAGCGTCGGCACCGTGTATGGTCATGAATAATGATCGCAAAATCTCACCGAATATAGCAACGAAAATAAAATGCCACGCCCTTCACTGAATCAGCTGCGCTCCCCTTCACTGACTCAACTGCACTTATCCTCTCAGGGATGCATTCTCATTCTGTGTACCCGCACTAGCTCGGCTCGAGTTGACTTAGAGAGTTCACCTGCGTTCTCTGATGCTACCTGCGATGGACGGATGTGCTTCACCCGCAGCTGCTATGATATGGAAACAGAGATGATGGCACGGATGCTCAGTTGTGGAGAAAAAGAATTATCTCTCTCTCTCTCTCTCTCTCTCTCTCTCTCTCTCTCTCTCTCTCTCTCTCTCTCTCTCTCTCTCTCTCTCTTCTCTCTCTCTCTCTCTCTCTCTCTCTCTCTCTCTCTCTCTCTCTCTCTCTCTCTCTCTCTCTCTCTCTCTCTCTCTCTCTCTCTCTCTCTCTCTCTCTCTCTCTCTGACGCTGCGCACAGTCCACTTCCTTCATCCTCTCCTTGCCGATGGCCACTCTTGTTTTGGCGGAATGACGGTCACAACAAAACTGTGGAATGCACAGAGAGAATCAAGCTTCATTGATGAAGACGCGTGGCCATATGTTGGGGAAGGTACATGGCGCCATCTCAGAGCATTTCTTGTCTCTTTCTTGTGCACCACAGACACAGAGATGGCTCAGTCTGCCGCACTGCAATTAAGAGGAGTTTGGACGTGTAATACTCTCATAAAGTTGTTAATTGAGAGAGCTCACGCTGCTCAAGTAGAATCACAGTTGAGCGAGCTCGGCATCATCACAGAATGGCATCCTCTGTGATGTTCTCTACAGACCTCCGAGGGAAAGAAA
>CM035442.1:128788904-128791404 GCA_020310875.1 Ceratopteris richardii
CATGCATACCCCACCCCGTCACCATACAGCCACGAGCCCATACCACCATTCACTTTAGACATGAGCTAGCACATATCTATAGCTCCCATGTTCGAGAGCGCATCTACTCCCTTGATCCCTCTGCCTCCTTGGACACCCTCACCGCCCACTTCTCCTCGATCCTCCATACATCCGCTACTCTCAGCTTCCCATACACCACCCACAGCACTGCACATCCGACACGGCTGGGGCATACACCCCAGAATAGATGGTACGATGAGGAGTGTAGGCGACTATACCGACATCTCAGAGCACAGAGTATCTTGGGATCCATCACAGAGAGGGAGGCACGACGACAGATGCGAGCCCTCACACGCCGGAAGCGGCGAGCTTTCGAGGAGCGACAGGAGGTAGAGTTGATCGACCTTCTCATGAGTAGGGATTGTGCCACCGCGTGGAGGGCACTACGTGAGCCACGTCCACCTACACCCATAGCAGATCCTTCGACTTGGCACACCTACGCCCAGAGGTTATATGACGTCCCAGGATAGCCACCATTACCGATTCCTTCCACACCGCGTCCGGTGATATCCACCCTCTTCACAGCAGGCATGGTACGACAGGCCATCCATAGGCTACAGCATGGCCGTTCTGCAGACCACACGGGGCTACAGGGAGAGCACTTTATATACGCAGCAGATGTAGTTTCCCACTTGATCACCCATCTCTTCAACCGTGCTTTGGTTGAGGGATTACCCGACTCATGGACTATGCATACCATTACGCCTATCCATAAGTCCGGCGATATGATGGACCCAGGGAACTACAGGACTATTATGATAGGCCATATCCTGGCCAAGATCTATGGGGCAGTACTAGAGGCAGAGCTCAGTACACACACTGAGGCAGCGGGGATCAGAGCACCCGGCCAGGCAGGCTTCCGCCGCACTTTCTCCACCATCGACCACATCTTCATGCTTCGTTGCTTGATTGAGAGCGCGAAGGCGAGGAAGCAGAGACTATACTGTTGCTTTGTGGATTTCCGCAAAGCCTTCGACATGGTCCCTCGAGAGAGACTACTACGGAGGCTCCAGGAGTTACAGCTTCCATCAGACATGCTATGGGCCATCCACGCTTTGTATGCACGAGTCACAGGCAGGGTACGCTGCCCCGGCGGTCTATCAGACAGCCTTGTTAGCACCATTGGTGTGAAACAAGGTTGCCCTCTCTCACCCACTCTCTTCGGTCTCTACATCGACGAGATCACGGAGTATATACAGCGAGCAGGAGGGCGAGGAGGAGACCTCGGAGGTACACCAGTACATATCCTATTATATGCTGATGACATTGTCCTGCTCTCAGAGTCACAGGAGGGGTTGCAGTCACATTTACAGGCGCTCGATACCTTTTGCATGGAGAGAGGACTCACAGTGAACCTTGGCAAGACCAAGGTCATGATCTTCCATACCTCCAGGACAGTACGCCATCGCGCCTCTTTCACAGCAGCTGGAGGACAGATAGAGGTAGTGGACTCCTACGTCTACCTAGGTATCACCTTCTCGGGCAGCACAGGGGTATTCTCCATGGCACAGGCTGCGAGAGATAGATTGACGCGAGGTTATGCGGCACTTGCAGGATTGGAGAGACGCTGCTTTCAGACACATTTTCAGGAGCCCCGGACTAAGGGGTGGCTCTTTGACACTCTAGTGACACCCGCATTGATGTACGCAGCAGCAGTATGGGCACCAGGGATCACAGAGGCGATGTGGACGCAGATTGAGAGGCCCCAGATCACCATGATATCACGCTTGCTGCGCAGCAAGCCCTCCGTTCCACATGACATTATACGAGCTGAGCTTGGCACACCACCGATGCTAGTGGAGGCCCTCTTCCAGTTGGTGACCTTTATTCTGAGAGTCAGAGAGCTCCCCACTAGCCGACTCACCAGGCTTGCATTTGAGAGCTCTAGACATTTGGCAGAGACAGGGCATGAGAGAGTATGGTATGCACAGACTTACCGATGGTTAGCAGACCATAGCATGAGCATTACGGATCTCCCCCCTTTTCAGTATGACCTCTCTTCCCCCCACATTACCCTCTCTCGTTCGGAGAGGAATAGGATCATCTGTCAGGACCTACTACAGATACACGTCAGGGAGACATGGATAGCACCACGGGGGCCTCTTCCCACAAAGAGGCAACACTACAGAGAGCACTTCCTAACTGTGACAGCGGATGGTTTCATTCAGAGACCATGATACATGGATACATATATGGCACCAGCTGAGAGAGTGGCCATTGGGCAGCTCAGAGTATCATCACACCAGCTCGAGATTGAGATTGGGCGAGCCACACATACCCCTAGGGATGAGCGATTATGCAGGATATGTAGAGAGGAGGTGGAGGACGAGGAGCACTACACATGTAGATGCCAGGCATATGAGGACATCAGGGACCGCTACCCACAGCTCTTCAGGGGGCCTAGAGAGATCAGGGCTTTATTGGGGACAGAGGACCAACG
>CM035442.1:128806404-128908904 GCA_020310875.1 Ceratopteris richardii
TGCTCCCTAGGACGATAAATCATGGATAATATTATGTTCTTTCGGTAGCGAAATGTAGGGCCGTTTTCAAGGATGACCCAAACCTATACATGCATTCTTGGGGCAATCATCCCATTCTACACGTTGATGAAGAATATCTTGTACAGAAACTTTTTGAATGAAATCTAGTGCTATCTTATTATTATTTGGTAATGATCTCTCAACTTGCACAAAGCATCGAAGTAGACTTTCTGCCAATCCTTTATGTTGTAAGTCAAAAACCTTTAAGGGTGTTGTTCCTTTTGCCCTTCGCAAAAGAGTGCATCATGAACAAAATGATTGGGACATAGCTTTTTGATTTCTTTCATTGATAATGGTTCTCCTTCTAATTCTTCTAGGTCTAAATCTTGATGGAATAAAAACGATAATCCTGATTGTGCGAATTGAGAATTCTGCTTAGACAAAATCCTTTGGGATTCAGCATGATCAAGACCATTATTCACATCTGGCATTCTTGCCATGTTTTACTTTCAAATTTGTAAAACAAAACACTAATTTTATTGCATAAGAATTCACATAACTCAAATGATAGCACTTCATTTAATGCACATACTTCAAATGAATCCACTTCATTTAATTCACATAATTTAAGTGAATCCACTCAAATGATAGCACTTCATTTAATCCACATTATTTCATTCTCCGACTTCAAAATATATCACTTGATTCAAATGAATCTACATCATTTAATCCACATTATTTCATCCATAGAAGTCAAAAGATAGCACTTCATTTAGATGAATCTACCTCATTTAATCCACATATTACAAATGAATCCACTTCATTTCATCACATAATTCAAAAGATAGCACTTCACTCAAATGAATCCACATATTACAAATGAATCCACTTCATTTCATCACATAATTCAAAAGATAGTGTTTCATTCAAATGAATCCACATCATTTAATCCACATATTACAAATGAATCCACTTCATTTCATCCACATTCAAAAAACCGCACTTAATCCACATTATTCAGATGATACCACTTCATTTAATCCACTTAACTCAAATGATACCACTTCATGTAATCCACATAATTCAAATGAATCCAAAACTTTTACTCCACTTAATGCAACTGAATTCATATCATTTAATCCACATAATTGAATTGAATACATATTGTTTTCAATATGGTCTTAATCCATCTATCATGGATATCTTTAAACCATACCGACTTAGATTCGAGAATACTCTAAGTAGTTCATGTGCATCTACTCTTTTTTATACATCTCTATCAGAAGCTAGTTCTAAAGCATATTTGAACTTGTAAATCCCATTTCTATCAACGGGATAACATTCTAAATCCATATATTTCAAAAGTTGCAATAGTATTATGGAAATTGTAAATGTCTCTTGACTTTTATTAAAAGGTGGAGGACTAGTGGATATACATTCGGGTGCAATCCACCAGTACTTTCAACTCCACTCATTTCTAGCCAATATTTCTAAATTAGGTAGCTTCAGAAAACATTTTTTTGTTGGTAAATATGTTGCTCTACCAAAATCACATAACCTGATATAAGCATGATGAGCTTCAAAATGCAAAAAAATGTTGCCTGGATGGAGATCATCTTGGGATATATTACAAGTGTGTAAAAATGATGTTGTTTGCTATAATCCGTTGATCAACTTCCAAATGTCTGACTTCAAGGTTGTTATGTCTTCTTTTGTGTCTTTAATTCCTCTGCTTTGTGGTATGTTTAGGTACTCCTTCTTCATTTTCTCTAGCCACATATCTAATGTACTACCATTCCATAGTTTGAAAATAAGACACGGTCTTTTGCTATGGTGCCGAGCTAATCTGAGTGGACTAATAATTCCACTATGTGTAACAGATAAAACTATGGCTTCATTCATGGATTTGTTGTCTCGTGTTTGTATGTCTGCACCATGTCATTTGAATAACTTGGTTGCAAATACTTAATTGATGAATCTCGGATGGGTTATTCTAACTTTATGGATCATTCCATATTGTCCTTCCCCCATAAGAGCTGCATCTTTGAAATGAATAGATGAATATGGGAGCAAAAAAAGATTACTCGATCTTTGATCTCCCATATTCACATGCGTATCTCTTGTATTTGGAACTAGCAATAGTCTCTCTCCTTGTTCCATCATGTCTGATCTCACTCGATTTCCTCTCTTCATTATCAAATAATGTAAATCGAAAAATTTGATTTTGTGAATGAATCCAAGCATTGTGGTGGTATCCAATGCCTATGACTCTGCTACTTTGATGATCTCTCCAAAGATACGAGTAAGTTCTTTGGACATTTGCTCATCTAGTAACTGTGCTCCACCTGACACACTGCCAAATTTATCTTCAATGTTGATATATTATGTTCTAGATAACTGCTCAATGAAATCTTTGTATTTAGATATGTCCATGGCTAGAGTGGTTTGAATCTTCTCTCATTCCATACATGTAGGAGCACGCAAAATCTTCTAAAAATTTTCTCTTGTCCTTATTTATCTTACTTGCCATCTGTGCAAAATTAAAAAATAGACTATCAGATTATCAGAATCGATATTAGAACTTTAAACACAAATCTAATTCATAAAAACAAAAATAAAAAATAAGTCTCATAATAAAATGATAGATTCTCTAATACATTTTAAACACACATATACATAGATACATCAATAAGTATATGGATAGATAAATCAGTAGTATGTGTAGAGTCTAGAAAAATGATAGAAATATGGATAGTTAGTTAGATAGGTAGATTTATAATTAAATAGAAAGTGTAGTTATAATCTTGAAGTGAATCTATGTAACTATTAAGAATGTAAGAGTCAAAGAATCATACATTCATAATAGTTCATATACACTCACTATACTATGTATGAGTTTTGTCACATGACTGTACATAACTATTGTGATAGTAAGAGTCAAAGAATCATACAATCACAATAGTTTCCATACACCTTGTGACCTACACTAAGTATGCTCATCGAAATCTAAGTCACTATTGTGAGAGTAAGAGTCAAAGAATCAGACAATCATAATAGTCCCTATACACTCCCTATACTTTTGAGAGAGTAGGAATCCGGGTGATGATTTGAACAATCTCAATAGATCTATTGCTGATTCCTATATTACTATGAGAGTAAGAATCGATGTAGCAAATCTGAAAATCACAATAGTGGTTTATTTTTAAATTTTTTTTCATCAATGTATACAAGTAAGAAACGCTTTCACGAGTCGAACATGTATACATCTGATGATTAATAAATAAAAAATTAATTTTACAAAACAATAAAATAAACAATAAATAAAAACTAAATCAATACCTCAATGATATGGTGAAGGAAGGTCTTTATGAAAGAAATGGTAGGATTAGAGCTCTATAGAGTAGCACACAAGCATGTGTGCAATGAAATTTTTTATCGAATGTAAAATCATATATTTTTTTGCTACGAATTGTTTTTTTATCAAAAGCGCTTTTGATCAAATACATTTTTTATCTAAAGCATTTTTTATCAGAAAGGTTTTTTATCGAAAGTATTTCGGTCCAAAATATAAGCCGCCCATTTTTTTCGATGTTTATTTGGATAACCATGAATAAAACAAACATATTGGGTATTTTTTAATTATTTGATTGAATATATGCAACCTAGTTTTCAAATAGGGTTTTCGCAATGGTTTGTGCGTCATTCTTCCTTATCACTTTAGCTTCTACCCACTTAGTTAAGTAGTTTGTGGCTACTATGATGTACTCTGCATGAGATACTCTTGCACAAGGATTAATGGATCCAATGAATTCTATTACCCCTTTAGAGAAAGCTCACTTAATATTAAATCAAATGAAAAAGGAAATGCTAAAAAATCATGCAAAATCTCAAGTTTTGGGTGGGCTTGATGTGTCACCAAGCAATAGTTCCAACTCAAATCCATGGAGTGGAAGATTGCATGGAAATTTCAATCCAACAAATTCATTGACGACATCCCAGAAATGATGGAGAGTGTTAATCTCAAAAAGAAAAAGCTATCCTTGATGTTAGAGCACCTCTATATCAAGAACAACTTAAAACCTTTACCAATTTGGAGGATCAATACTAAATTATCAAAATCCTGAACTAATTGTGAAGAGAGTCACTACTTAGAAAGTCTGCTGCACATAACTCATTCATTGACTGATCAAATGTGTAAAGTTTTTTATAAAACTTTGCACAAGGTGTTTACTATAGATTGTGCACATTCTCCAAGTTAAATCATCTCAATTGATTTATTAGATCTTGAGAAATGAATCAAACAGTTCACCTATGTCTAAAATTGTTCTCTTGTATAGTCGAGGTTGACACCTACAACTTCTAACACACAGTTCTCCAAAATTACAACCCGTTTATTCAAATGCTTTTAGCCATAGGTAGCTTACCTTCCAACTTAAAGAATTAGTGCTTGCTTGCTCAAAACTTTACACTTTGGAAGGAGAACTGACCAAAAGATTAGCATCAAATTTTGCGCATATTGCAACTTCACTTCTTCACATTTACACATGTAAATGTTCCTACTCTCAATTCTCTCAGCCTGATCACAATTAGGATCTAAAAACTTGCACAGAGGTCAATCAACTATAGATTTAGACTTGTACAAAATCATTTCACAAAAGATTAAACACAGAAGGAGTACTCATCAAAAATCAGGTGCAATTTTTCTTCTTCTCTGAAAAGTTTTACATCTAAGTGATGAGAGAGATCTCCTACACTTCTAAAGTGTCTAATGACAGTTACAACTTCTAATTCTTCTCTTCACATGCTCTCTCATATTTGCCCCGACTTTCTACTTGTATATATAGGCATATATGTACAAGCTCATGACCATACAAAAGGTATAAGTGAGCTAACTACAAATTAATGTACATATGTATACAAGTCTTCATTCCCTGAACATACTCTATCTTCAATCTTCAATTGTTGAACTTTTCTTCATCCTTTGACTTCAAGTCTTTATCCAAAACATCAATTGGTGGTTGAGTTGCACCAACAGCTCCCCCTCAATCATCAATTGAGGTTTTCTCTATCTTCTTTATACATGCCATGTCTTTGAATCTTTGTAGCTTTGGTCCATCCAAGCTTTTGGTTAGCATATGTGCAATCTGATCTTTTGTTGAAGTATGTATGACTTCAATCTCTTTATCAATCACCTTTTCTCTTAAGAAGTGATACTGAATCTCAATGTGTTTAGTCCTGGCATGAAAAACAAGGTTAGTAGCTAGATACAATGAACTCATATTATCTCCATGAATAGTGGGTATACTCTGAATGATGTCAAAACTCTTCATGAGATTTTTCAACCATATGACCTCCTTTGCAGCTCCAACCATACATTTATACTCAGCCTCTGTAGATGATAAAGCAACTATGTGTTGCTTCTTAGAGCACCAAGAGATTAGCTTATCTCCCACATAACACAAGTATCCATATGTTGATCTCCTATCATCAGGATTACCTGTCCAATCTGTATCACTATATATCTTGATGTTTGTATCTGATGTAAATCCATAATACAAAGCTTCTTTAAGTGCACCCTTAATATATCTCAACACTCTTTTTCCTACAACCCAATGTTCTTTCCTAGGACAATGCATGAATTGAGACAACACTCCAACTGAATATGACAAATCAGGCCTAGTTAATGTAGCATAGATTAGACTACCAACCAGACTTTGATATAACTTCATGTCCATGTTGAGTATATGAGATCTCCATTCCCATGAAATATGACAAGTCTCCCAAGTCACTAATCTTGAACTCTTTCTCCATTTGTTTCTTGAGGTTTTGTATGCACTTCTCATCTGTACCTGTAAGAATTGTGTCATCAACATATATGCACATGTAAATGAACCCATCATCACTTGCTTTAACAAGCAAGCTACTATCTGCTTTAGATACCTGGAAACCAAGTTCTTTCAAGAACTTCACAAGTCTATAATTCCATGCCCTTGGGCCCTGCTTCAAACCATACAAAGCTCTCTTGAGCTTGCATACATATTCTGAATAGCTTTTATCTCTGAATCCTTCTGGTTGCTCCATGAAAACATCACCTGAAATATAACCATTAAGAAAAGCATTCTTCACATCTAATTGACATAGTTTCCAACCTTTACATGCAGCAATGGCTATGAGTGTCCTGATGGTTGTCATCTTTGCCACAGGACTATAGTTCTCATCATAATCTATACCATATGTCTGAGCAAACCCTTTCACAACAAGTCTAGCTTTATACCTAGACACACTTCCATCTGCATACCTCTTTGTCTTGTAGACCCATTTGCATCCAATGATCTTCTGACTATTTGGTTTAGGAACCAAATCCCATGTCTCATTCTCCATCAATGCATCATACTCTTCTTGCATAGTTTTCTCCCAATCTTCCTTACCTTTTGCCTCTTCATATGTAGAAGGGTCTTCATCTGCTTTCATCATGTAAGCATAATCTTTAGTAGTAAAAAAAGAAGTGTCATAGGTATACCTTGTAGGTTGCCATTTGTGTCTTGATGACCTTCTAAGTTCTCCACTTCTTGAAGTTTCTGGTTCATCACATTCTGGATCAGACCTTGGCACTTCTTCAACTTCAACTTGTACTTCATTGTTCTCTTCTTCATCAAATATCTGCACCTTTGATTTACCTTTCTTTTGATTCAAAACTTCTTCATCACCTGCATGAATATTGATTTGTACCTGCATACCAAGTACTTTGCTCATCAAACGTAACATCTTTTGATACAAGGAATTGCTTTGTGGATGGACTCCACAACCTATATCCCATCTGCTTATCATCATATCCAATGAACACATACTTTTTAGCTTTAGGTTCCAATTTATGCCTCAATTGAGATGGCACATATGCATAAGCCAAACATCCAAATACTTTGCAATGATCTAAGGTAGGTCTCTTAACCCATCATGCCTCATATGGTGTCATACCTGATGGAGAGTGTTAATCTCCAAAAGAACAAGCTAATCTTGAAGTTAGAACACCTCTATATCAAGAGCAACTCAAAACCTTCACCAATTTTGAGGATCAATACTCAATTGTAAAAATTTTGAACAAACTATGAAGAAGAAGACTACACAGAAAGTCTGCTGCACATAACTCACTGATTGACTTATCAAATGTGTAAAGTTTTTTTTTTTACTTTGCACAAGGTGTCACCTATAGTTTGTGCACCTCCTCTAAGTTAAATCATTCCAAAAGAATTAAGAAATGATCTTAACAAGTCACCTATGTCTAAAACTATAGTTCTTTACAATCGACTTTGACACCTGCAACTTCTAAAGCTTGGTTCTCTCAAACTAGAACCCATTTATGCAAATGCTTTTAGCCATAGATGGCTTACCTTCCAACTTAAATTTTGACTCCTGATTTGTGCAAAACTTTACACTGTGCACTGAGAAATGATCAATTCTTTGACCATCGAGATTGCCCCTGTTTCACAAGACACTCAACACTTCTTCACATATAAATGTTCCTACTCATAATTCTCACAGCCTGTTTACAATTGGACTCTCAAACTTTAACCATAGACTCATTAGCTATGGAATTAGACACCTACAAAAGGATTCTTGAAATGATCAGACACAGAAGGAGAACACTCAGAAAAATCGGGCGCTACTTTTCTTCATTACTGAAAAACTTGGATGAGAGAGCTATTCTACATACTTCACAAGTGTCTAATGACTTCTAATTCTCTTCAATTCTTGTTCTCACACACTCTCTCATATTTGCCCTGACATTTTTCCTTGTATATATAGGCAAATATGTACAAGTTCATGACCATACAAAAGTATAAGTGAACTAACTCTAAATTAATGCACATATGTATACACATCTTCATTCTCTGAACATGTACTTTCTTCATGTTTCATATCTTGATCTTCTCTTCAATCCTTGACTTCAAAACTTCATAAAAACTTCAATTGTTGATTGCCTTGCACCAACAGCTCCCCCTCAATCATCAATTGAGGTTTTCTCTATCTTCTTTATACCTACCATGTCTTTGGATCTTTGTAGCTTTGGTCCATCCAAGCTTTTGGTTAGCATATCAGCTATCTGATCTTTTGTTGAAGTATGTATGACTTCAATCTCTTTATCCATCACTTTTTCTCTTAGAAAATGATACTGAATCTCAATGTGTTTAGTCCTGGCATGAAAAACAGGATTAGCAGCTAAATACAATGAACTCATGTTAACTCCATGAATAGGGGGTATAGTCTGAATGATGTCAATACTCTTCATAAGAGTCTTAAGCCATATCACTTCCTTTGCAGCTTCCACCATACCTTTGTACTTAGCCTCTGTGGATGATAAAGCAACTGTGTGTTGCTTCTTTGAACACCATGAAATTAACTTATCTCCCACATAACACAAGTATCCATACGTTGATATCCTATCATCAGGATTACCTGCCCAATCTGTATCACTATATATCTTGATGTTTCTATCTGATGTAAAACCATAATACAAACCTTCTTTGAGTGTACCCTTAATGTACCTCAACACTCTTTGTCCTGCAATCCAATGTTCTTTCCTAGGACAATGCATGAATTGAGATAATACTCCAACTACATATGACAAGTCAGGCCTAGTTAATGTAGCATAGATCAGACTACCAACCAAACTTTGATATAGCTTCATGTCCATGAACTCTACTCCTCCATATCTGCTCAATTTGTGATTCACCTCCATTGGAGTAGGTGCTACCTTGCAATTATCCATTTTAAACTTGACCAACAAGTTTCTAAAATGCCTTTCTTGAGTTACGTACACTCCATGTTGAGTGTATGAGATCTCCATGCCAAGAAATATGACAAGTCTCCCAAGTCACTAATCTTGAACTCTTTCTCCATTTGCTTCTTTAGGCTTTGAATGCCTTTCTCATTTGTACATGTAAGAATTATATCATCAACATATATGCACATGTAAATGAACCCATCATCACTTGCTTTGACAAGCAAGTTACTATCTGCTTTAGATACTCGAAAACCAAGTTCTTTCAAGAACTTCACAAGTCTATAATTCCATGCCCTTCGGGCCTGCTTCAAACCATACAAAGCTCTCTTGAGCTTACATACATAATCTGGATACCTTTCATCTCTGAATCCTTGCGGTTGCTCCATGAAAACATCATCTGAAATATAACCATTTAAAAAAGCCTTCTTCACATCTAGTTCACATAATTTCCAACCTTTGCATGCAGCAATAGCTATGAGTGTCCTGATGGTTGTCATCTTTGCCACAGGACTATAAGTCTCATCATAATCTATACCATATGTCTGAGCAAACCCTTTCACAACAAGTCTAGCTTTATACCTAGACACACTTCCATCTGCAAACCTCTTTGTCTTGTAGACCCATTTGCATCCAATGATCTTCTCACTATTTGGTTTAGGAACCTAATTCCATGTCTCATTCTCCACCAATGCATCATACTCTTCCTGCATAGCTTTCTCCCAATTTTCCTTACCTTTTGCCTCTTCATATGTAGAAGGTTCTTCATCTGCCTTTACCATATAAGCATAATCTTTGGTAGCTAAAAAAGAAGTGTCATAGCTATACCTTGTAGGTTGACATTTGTGTCTTGATGACCTTCTGAGTTCTCCACTCCTTGAGGTTTTTGGTTCATCACATTTTGGATCAAACCTTCGCACTTCTTCAACTTCAACCTATACTTCATTGTTCTCCTCTTAATCAAATATCTGAACCTTTGATTTACCTTTCTTTTGATTCACAACTTCTTCATCACCTGCATAAATATTGATTGTGCCTACATACCAAGTACCTTGCTCATCAAATGTAACATCCTTTGACACAAGGAATTGTTTTGTGGATGGACTCCACAACCTATATCCCATCTGCTTATCATCATATCCAATAAACACATACTTTTTAGCTTTAGGTTCCAATTTGTGCCTTAATTGAGATGGCACATATGCATATGCCAAACATCCAAATACTTTGCAATGATCTAGTGTAGGTCTCTTACCCCACCACGCTTCATATGGTGTCATACCCTGTAAAGCTTTACATGGTAATCTATTGACCAAATATGTGGCTGTATTTACAGCCTCAACCCACAAATAATTTGGGCAATTTTTCTCCTTCATCATGGATCTTGCAAACTCAACAAGAGTTATATTCCTTCTTTCTGCTACACCATTTTGTTGAGAAGAGTACCTGCAAGTAATTTCCCTTTTTATACCTGCATTCCACAAGTAATCACTGAACTCATTAGAGAAATACTCTCCCCCTCCATCTGACCTTAGTCTCTTCAACTTTTGGCCTGTAATTCTCTCTGCATACACATGATAATGTTTGAATGTATTGAATACCTCTGACTTATCTTTGATCACATAGATAGTGATCCATCTGGTAGCATCATCAACATAAATCACATAATACCTTGAACCATTGATACTGAAATCCTTTGATGGTCCCCACACATCTGTGTGTACCAACTCAAGCTTCTCTAAATACATAAAACCATGCTTGGAATAAGATTGCTTATGAGCCTTACCTAATTGACATGCCTCACATCTGTATATCATATGTTGACCTGCAACACTAGGCAATCCAAGCACTAAACCATTATTAACCATATCTTTAATACCTCTTTCATTATAATGTCCAAGTCTTTTGTGCCAAAAATCTAACTCTGAGATCTTATGTCCTCCATAGGTGTACAAGGCATGACCAATGTTACCTTGAATCTTCAATGTGAAGAGTCTTCTTTCTTTCTTCCCTGAAACAATTTGTTTATACCCATTGCTAGGGTCTTCCACAAAAACTCCTTCATTAGTGAACCTAACTTCATAACCGTTTTCAACAATTTGTCCTACACTTATCAGATTCTTTAGAATTGTAGGAACATACAAAACCTTACTCAAAAGAGTACTTCCATCCTTGGCCTTGACTGATCCAATTGACTTCACATTGTGCTTTGTATTATCACCTGTTTGAACTACATGATTAGTTACCTTATTCTCCAAATCAGTCATCAAAGCTATGTTGCCACTCAGGTGATTGCTACACCCTGGGTCAATGTAGAAGACTCTTTGGTCTTCACTTTGCCTTTCACAAGTTGCATTCATTATCAATGTCGAATCCTCCTTCTGATCTGAAGCATAATTGTAGTAGTTATTGTTGTATTGTTGACTTTGGAATCCTCTACCTGCGTTTCTTCCAAAGTAACATCTACTACCTCTACCTCTGAAATTACCTCTTTGATTTCAGCCACCTCTTCCTCTTGAATTAAAGTTCTGATTATATCCACCATTATTCTGAGTATTATGCCAACAATCATTAGCTAAATGATTTGTCTTACCACAAATCCAACATGCTTTACCTCCATCTTTGTTACTTCTGCCTCTTCCTCTACCTTTGCCACCTCCTCTTCCTCTTAGGAAGTCAGCTTGGCTAGTTGTTCCTTCATCTTCATTTGTTTGTTGCTTCCCTCTATTATTCTTCTTCTTATCCTTTGAATACATTGCTTGACCTGCACTTTTATCACCTTCACCTTTGACATCCTGCTCAAAGGTTAGCATATGTCCTAACAACTGATTTAAGTCAAGAGTAAAATGATCTAGTGATAATTCAGTAGACAAAATGAATGGCTTCTATTTTTCATCATCTCTCAAACCTGTAAGGATCTACCTTACCAATTTATCTTCCTCAATATCTTCATCAATAGCTCCTAATGCATCTGCAATGTCCTTCATTCTTGTTACATAATCTGAGATAGATTGAGAAGCCTTCTTCTTGAATGTGGTAAATTCTGCCCACAAGGATGCCTTTCTTGACTTTGTGGTGTTTTGGAAATGCTCCTCCAAAGCATTCAATATATCACTTGCTCTTTCAAGACCTCTAATGTGAGGTACCAAGTAGTCATTCACTACCATATAGATAATGCTCCTGGCTTGAGCATCTCTCTTCATCCAAGACTTCAAATCTGATAATTCCTCCCTAATTGGAACACTAGGATCTCTGAACTGAGGCTTTTCTTCTTCACCTGTAATATAACCTATCAGGTCTTTGCTCATAAGATGAGCTTCCATCCTCATTGACCCTGCTGGATAGTTCTCTCTATCCAAATTCTCTATCTGAAGAGAATCTCCCATCCTTTCTTCACTTGTGTATTAAATCCTTCAAGCTTTATGAGGAATAAGATTACCTTTACTTCAAATGAAGTTCCTTTTGTCTTCCTTGATGTCTTATGGTCTCCTTCTCAAGCTTTGCTCTCAAGCTTTCACCTTTTGGATCTTCAAATGTTGAATTCTTTATGACTCCAGCAGTCGGGGTCCTCCTTTCTTCAATTTTGATACAACCCGGCTCTGATACCACTCATGGAGAGTGTTAATCTCCAAAAGAACAAGCTACTCTTGAAGTTAGAACACCTCTATATCAAGAACAACTCAAAACCTTCACCAATTTAGAGGATCAATACTCAATTGTCAAAATTTTGAACAAACTATGAAGAAGAAGACTACACAGAAAGTCTGTTGCACATAACTCACTCATTGATTTATCAAATGTGTAAAGTTTTTTATAAAACTTTGCAAAAGGTGTCATCTATATTTTTTGCACTTCCTTTAAGTTTAATCATTCCAAAAGAATCAGTATATCTTGAGAAATGATCTTAACAAGTCACCTATGTCTAAAACTGTAGTTCTTTATAGTCGACTTTGACACCTGCAACTTCTAAAGCTTGGTTCTCTCAAACTAGAACCCTTTTATGCAAATGCTTTTAGCCATAGATGGCTTACCTTACAACTTAAATTTTGACTCCTTATTTGTGCAAAACTTTACACTGTGCACTGAGAAATGATCAATTCTTTGACCATCGAGATTGCACCTGTTTCAATTTAAGACACTCAACACTTCTTCACATATGAATGTTTCTACTCATAATTCTCATAGCCTGTTTACAATTAGACTCTCAAAATTTAACCATAGACTCATTAACTATGGAATTAGACACCTACAAAAGGATTCTTGAAATGATCAGACACAGAAGGAGAACACTCAGAAAAATCAGGTGCAACTTTTCTTCATTACTGAAAAACTTTACATCTGCATGAGAGAGCTATTCTACACACTTCACAAGCTAATGACTTCTAATTCTCTTCAATTCTTGTTCTCATACACTCTCTCATATTTGCTCCAACATTTTTCCTTGTATATATAGGCAAATATGTACAAGTTCATGACCATACAAAAGTATAAGTTAACTAACTCTAAATTAATGTACATATGTATACACATCTTCATTCTCTGAACATGTACTTTCTTCATGTTTCATATCTTGATCTTTTCTTCAATACTTGACTTCAAAACTTCATCAAAACTTCAATTGTTGACTGCCTTGCACCATTAATACCCTACAAAGCTTTACATGGTAACCTATTAACCAAGTATGAAGCTCTATTTACAGCCTCAGCCCACAAATAATTTGGACAATTTTTCTCCTTCATCATTGATCTTGCAAACTCAACAAGAGTTCTATTTCTCCTTTCTACTACATAATTTTGTTGAGGAGAGTACCTACAAGTAACTTCCCTTTTTATACCTGCATTCCATAAGTAACCACTGAACTCATTAGAGAAGTACTCTCCCCCTCCATCTGACCTTAGTCTCTTCAACTTTTGACCTGTAATTCTTTCTGCATACACATGATAATGTTTGAATGTATTAAATACCTCTGATTTATCTTTGATCACATAGATAGTAATCCATCTGGTAGCATCATCAACATAAATCACATAATATCTTGAACCATTTATACTGAAATCCTTTGATGTTCCCCGCACATCTGTGTGTACCAATTCAAGCTTCTCTGAATACATAAATCCATGCTTATTGTATTATTGTTTATGAGCCTTACCTAATTGGCATGCCTCACATCTGTATGTCATATGTTGACCTGCAACATTAGGCAATCCAAGCGCTGATCCATTGTTAACCATATCCTTAATACCTCTTTCATTGAAATGTCCAATCCTTTTATGCCAAAGATCTAACTCAGAGATCTTATGTCCTCCATAAGTGAACAAGGCATGACCAACATTACCTTGAATCTTCAATGTGAAGAGTCTTCCTTTTTTCTTCCCTAAAACAATTTGTTTATACCCATTGCTAGGGTCTTCCACAAAAACTCCATCATTAGTGAACCTTACTTCATAACCTTTTTCAACAATTTGCCCTACACTTATCAGATTCTTTGGAATTGTAGGAACATACAAGACTTTACTCAGAAGAGTACTTCCATCCTTGGCCTTCACTGATCCAATTGACTTCACATTATGCTTTTTATTATCACCTGTTTGAACTACATGATTAGTTACCTTATTATCCAAATCAATCATCAAAGCTATGTTACCGCTCAGGTGATTGCTACATCCTGAGTCAATGTAGAACACTCTTTGGTCTTCACTTTGCCTTTCACAAGTTGCATTCATGATTAAGGTTGAATCCTCCTTCTGATCTAAAGCATAATTGTAGTAGGTATTGTTGTAGGATTGACTTTGAAATCCTCTACATGTATTTCTTCCAAAGTAACCTCTACTACCTCTACCTCTGAAATTACCTCTTTGATTTCTACCACATCTTCCTCTTGAATTAAAGTTCTTACTATATCCTCCATTATTCTGATTATTATTCCAACAATGATGAGCTAAATGATTTGTCTTACCACCCTTGAGGAGCTTAGGTAGAATGAGCGTACCAATTTTGGTTATTTTTAGACACCGTTTACCCTTTCAAATAGCATTGAGAACCTATTTTTTAACTATGTCAGTCACTAGATGTGAAACCGGTCAAAACTAGTCTAGAATCTATAAAAAGAGCTAGAGAGCTCATTTTTGAGGTTAGTTAGTGTGAGCTTAGAGCTATTTTGAGTTTGTAATTGAGATCTTGAGCAATAGAGTTGATTTTCTACCTTCCATTGTGTCTTGCTTGTCTCTTTGTTGTGTGTGTGTATGTGTGTGTGCATCTTTATGCTTCTCACCTTCACTCTCACTTCATCTCACATTCAAGATCTTCATATCACTCCTATCTCTTCCGCGGATTGACATTAAGGAGGTGGAGCTTCTTAACGTGGTTCTCACCATTGTGCTAGAGCAACACCAAATTTGGCACCGTTGCCAGGGATCGAGTCTAGGACGAATGTGTGATGGTAAGAGTTGTTGATATATTTAGGTAGTGATGTGTGTGAACGCACTAGGACCGCCGGGGCACTTTTTTCCCTCTTTAGGAGGTTTTTTTCCCCGGCTTGTATATACACCTATTGCCCTAATGGGCTACTTATCTTTGTACATTCTCTAGTAATACATTTCAGTATTGTGTGTTTGTGCTCCAAGCTTCTTCTTATTCCTTGTGTTGTTCGCGTGCTTCCGCAGACGTCTAACTCCAACAATTGGTATCAGAGCAGGTCGTCCCTTCATCTGGGGCGCCGTCAACACTCCTCCATTTGCAGTCTCAGATTCGCACGAAATTTGGTGAGCATACTCAGGGTGTTTCAGAGATCAAAACAGCTTCGCTATGTCGTGTCGAAATCGCGATCTGAGCTCGTTTCGGCCTCCGAACGCACTATCACAGCGCTTGTGTAGGCTATTTTGTCTTTTTGTGCCAAAGGTATATACTAGTTTTTGTTCACCAGTTTAAGCGTCTCGAAGTCTACTACAGGTCTAGCAGAACTCGTCTGGGCAGTTGTGTTCAACTTTTTGAGATACAGTCAATTTTCTATTCGCTGGGATGGCAGAGATGCCCAGGCACATGCATTGATAGCTTTGTCTATCAAACGTGCCATTATTCCTCATATTCGCTCTTGCAGAACAGCTAAGGATGCTTGGGATACACTAACCACATTGTACCAAGCTAGGAATGAGGCTCATGTTGCTTACCTCCGAAAACAGTTGGAGAGTGAGCACATGAATAAAGGTTATTCTATGGACAGTTTCCTAACGAAGATCAAGGACTTGAAGGAACAATTGATTTCTGTTGATGAGGTTATACCAGATAGCTCACTTGTGCGGACCGTTCTGAATGGTAGCCCTGATTCATATCAGAGTTTTGCTTCTACTCTTCAGTTGATGATGAAAGGCAATCCGAATGCCTTATCATTTGAGGAGTTAGTCTCTGTTCTATTGCATGAAGATCAGTCCAGGCAGAACAGGTCCATTATGTGAGTTGCAGATCAAGCTTTCCTGGCTAGTCAGAAGGGCAAAGGAAAATGGAGCTCTTCAACTAGTAAGTAGAAATCTGCTAATTTTGCATATTCAAAGAAGGAAGATAAAGATGAGAAGAAATTAGAAAAGCAGAAATTGTTTTGTAAGTACTCTAAAGGGAATGATCATATCATAAAGAACTGTCCAAAACTGGCTGCTAAAGAGGCAAAGAAGAAAGAGGCTTGAATGGTTGTTGTAGAGGCCTCTACACCAAAAACAGAGTCTGCAAATCTTGTGCAAGAAGAAGAATGGGCGCTTACTATTGTCTGTAGTTTTGACCCATCTTCTCATGAGCAATGCATGTCTACAATAGAATCAGATGTTTGGTATTTTGATAGTGGGGCAACCAAACATATTACCTCGCAGCGCAGTTTCTTCTCTTCACTCGAGCTTGCCCCTATAGGGAATATTGTTACATGCGCCAACAACTCCTCTTATCCTGTTATGGGATTTGGTAAGATCATTTTGACTACTGCTGATGGTAGTCCTTTCACTTTGTCAGATGCTTTATTTGTGCCAGGGATCAAAAAGAACATGTTATCAGTTTCTGCATTAGCCAAGATTGGCTTGGTTTTGAAATTTGTTGATGATAGGTGTATTGTTCATGATCTGTCAAATGGTGATGTGATTATTGTCACGAGGAAGGAGATAAGGAAGAGAGCTCACACACATACTCTCACTCTCAAGGAGAAGCACACACACAGATTGAGGCAAGGAAGAATAATCTTCTTCTTCTTCTTCTATTACATAAAAGGAATGTACAAGAATGACTTAAAAACAAGAATACAACAAGTGCAATATATAAAGATCAGTACATACGAAAAAACCTAATATCCGCAAATGAGTGAGCTGGCAAGAAACAAATGTGCCATCACTCTCGGTAGATAAATCTAATAAAGCTCAATGAAGTATCCCTAACATATATCGGTATGACCACTATACATGTCAGAGAAATGAAAAACTGGTACGTGTCATCCTGGATCATCACATGTTGAGCTTGATATCTCAACACTCCCCCTCAAGCTCAATGCCATATCTTGTAATCCAATCATCTCTCGAAACTTCTTTAACTTCTCTGCTCCAAGTGCTTTGGTGAAAATATCAGCAACCTGCTCATCTGTTCTCACATAAATAAGATCAATATCACCTGCTAATACCTTCTCTCTGATGAAGTGATAATGTACCTCGATATGCTTTGTTCTAGCATGGAAAATAGGGTTCCGTGCTAACTGTATGCTGCTAAGATTATCACAATAGATAGTGATAGGCTTTTGCACTTCCACACCTAAATCTGCAAGTAACATCTCCAGCCATGATGCCTCACATGCTGCCATTGCAGCACCTCTATACTCAGCCTCTGTACTCGACAAAGCAACAGTGGGTTGCTTCTTGCTGCTCCATGTAATAGCTGCACCTCCAAGTGAGAAAAGAAAGCCACTAGTAGATCTTCTATCTGGAGTACTACCAGCCCAATCTGCATCGGTGTATCCATGAACCTGTAACTCCACATCAACTTCATAAAACAATGCATAATCCAAAGTAGCACTCACATAACGTAGAGTGCGCCTCAGAGCATCCAAATGTGGCTTCCTAGGAACCTGCATAAACTGACTTTCAAGTCCAACAGTATAACTTAGATCAGGCCTTGTAATTGTGAGATATATAAGACTTCCCACAATTTTCCTGTACATAGTAGCATTTCCCAATGCTTCACCTGATGTAGTATCCAATTTCAAATTCTGATCTAATGGCATAGAAATTGGCTTACAATCAGCCATACCATACTTTTGCAACATATTCAAGACATATTGCCTTTGCGACATCCATATACATGTTTCTGTATGTATAAACTCAATGCCCAAGAAATAGCGCAGCACACCAAGATCTTTCATGTCCAATTCCTGCATAAGAAGTTTCTTTACCTCTTTGATGCTTTCTTCATTATCACCACCTACAATCAGGTCATCAACATAAATCGCCACAATAGTGATGCCATCATCAGCCTTCCTTGCATATAGTGAGTGATCTACATCACACATAGAGAACCCAATGCTGGTTAAGTAATCAGCAATCCTTGCATGCCATGCACGAGCGGCTTGCTTCAGCCCATACAAAGCCTTTTGCAACCTGCAAACATATTCTGCATGCTTTGAATCTTCATATCCTTGTGGCTGGTCCATATATACTTCTTCCTGTAACTCACCATGTAGGAAAGCATTCTTCACATCCATCTGATGCAAAGTCCATCCTTTTGCTATAGCTAATGCAACAAGTGTTCTGACAGTAGACATTTTAGCTACAGGGCTGAATGTTTCCTCATAATCAATGCCATATGTCTGTGCATAACCTTTAGCTACCAATCGTGCTTTATACCTGCTTATGCTACCATCAGCATTATGCTTTACCTTGTAAACCCATTTGCAGCCTATGGATTTCTTTCCTTGTGGCAATGGAACCAGCTTCCATGTGTCATTTCCATAAAGTGCAGCCATCTCCTCATCCATAGCTTTTTCCCAATCTGCATTACCAATTGCATCTTCAAAACAAGAAGGTTCAGCATCTTGTATTACCTTTGTCATGTAGGCACAATGGCGAGCCATGTAACTATCATATGTCAATCGTTGCACTGAATTACGCATCCTCCCAGATCTTCTTGGTCCTGGGTCACTTCTTCTTGTATCATCTGCATGTGCCCTTCTTACTCCTGGAGTCTTCACAGAGGGCAATCCAAGTTCATCATCAATACTCTTTCCCGAACCACTTGAATCTCCATCAACATCTTCAAAACCTGCACCTGTTTTACTACCAGCAGAAAGCTTTTCTTTACCTTTCTTGGATGTATTTGATGAATTTGTTGGACTGAAATTTCCACGCAATCTTCCACTCCATGGATTTGAGTTGGAAATATTGCTTGGTGATGCATCCGGTCCACTCTAAACTTGAGATTCTGCACTAGATTTTTCAGCATTTTCTTTGTCATTTGGTTCAAGATTCAGTCCTTCTTTGGCATCTGCATAGAAGCTTGACATTTCATCAAATACCACATCTCTGCTCACCTTCACCTGTCGTGTGAGTGGGTTATAACATTTGTACCACTTTTGCTCAAGGGAATATCCAATGAAGACACATTTTTCTGCTTTCGGATCAAGCTTCGTCCTCAACTCATCTGGAACATGTACATATGCAATACAGCAAAAAACTTTCACATGTGATAAGTTTGGCTTTTTACCTCTAAACTTCTCTTCAGGTGTAACTTGATGTACAGCAGCAGTCGGAGTTCTGTTCATGATGTATACAACAGTATGCACAGCTTCTGCCCAATAACAATGAGGCATATTCTTCTCAGCCATCAAGGCTCTTGCTATTTCTGCAATATGTCTATTTTTGCATTAAGCAACACCATTCTGTTGTGGTGTGTACGTGCATGAAAACTGACGCCGAATCCCATTATTTTTTAGAAAACTGCTGAACTCATTTGACATGTATTCACCTCCTCCATCAGATCTTAATGTTTGAATGTACTTCCCTGTCTGCTTTTCCACCATAGCTTTAAAATTCTAGAAGTGAGTGAACACCTCGCTCTTCTCTTTCATGAAATATACCCATACTTTGCGTGTATGATCATCGATGAAGGTAACATAAAACCTGCAACCACCCATAGATGTGGTCTTTGCTGGACCCCAAACATATGTATGTACTACTTCTAGCACATTCTCACTAACATGCTTGTCATGTGGAAATGATGCTCTTGACTATTTACCAAATTGACATGCTGCACATACCTTTTGCATTTCTGCAACTTTGAAATTTGGTAGTCCATGGACAATCTCCTTTGACTGCATCATTTTCAGCCTTTGCAAGTTTGCATGTCCAATCTGTTTGTGCCATATCTCTATATCTGCAATAACTCCTGCACCTTTTGCAAACATGGCTGCATTCATTTCAGGAATCTTCACATTTAAGGTGAACATCCTACCCACTTTTTTCCTTTGGCAACCAATCATCCATCCTGCTTGTACTCTTCTACATATAATCCATCAGCATTGAACCTGACTTGTAATCCCTGGTCAACCATTTGTCCAACAATAACCAGATTCTTTGTTATATTTGGAACATGCAACACATCAGCAAGATGTTTTACCTTCCCGTCCTCCATAGACAACACTATGTTTCCTGTATGCTCAATAGGATGTGATGTATCATCACCTGTTTCAACATATCCAGGAACTGGCATTTTCTACAAACTACTAAACCATTCTGCATGACTGGTCATGTGATTTGAAGCACCTGAATCAACATACTAGACATTATCATTCGATTTTGAAACACCAGCAGACATCGTATTCATCATGTGATGTTGAACCATAAACAGCTTCTCAGAATCATCTGCACTTGTGGATGCATAGTTGTTTTGTTGCCTTCTGTTATTTTGATTCTTTAACCTACAATCACATTCAAAGTGTCCAGGTTTACCACAATTCCAGCATCCTTTACTATCATTACCTGAATCATTTCTTTGGAAATTTCTGCGACCTCTTTGGCTCCCCCTGCCTCGAAACTGTCCTCTTCCTCCTGCATGATTCTGTTGTTGACCTTGGTCTTGGTTACTGTTTCCTCTTCCACTTCCAAAACCTCTACCTCTGCCTCTTCCTCTGCCAGAGTAGAATACCTGCTCAGAACTGGGCTTTCCTTGGGAGTTTGAGTCCTCACCAAGATTCTTTTCTTCAATAACCAGCATAGATACCAGATCAGCAAAATTCGGAATATTTTCCTTGGTCTGTATGGAAGTTTTGAACTGCTTATACGCAGCTCCTAAACCACGAAGGCACACTTCCACCTTATCATCATCATCATCAACATTCACACCAATAGATGCAAGTGACTCACATATGCCTTTGATTTTAAGAGTGTAGTCACTTATCGACATGCTCTTCTGTTCCAATGTATGCAGCTCGTTCTTGAGTTGCAATTTCCGTGCCTTTGTATTAGTCTCATACAAAGTGACCAAGTTGTTCCAAGCCTCTTTTGGAGTCTTGGCATCTTGTATGTGTCCAATCATGCTATCCTATATGCTAACAGATAGCCAATACATTACCTTTCGTGCTCCGTGATTCCATTCCTCATATGCTCATTGATCTGCAGTCCGATTCCTTTCTGGTAACTGCGGAGCATTTTCATTCTCTCCTTCGATGTACTTCCAGTAGCCTTTTCCCATCAGGAAATTCGTCATTCTAAATCTCCAAGCATGGAAGTTGTTCTTGTCCAGCTTATCGCTCATAAGCTGACTCATTCCATCTGCGTTTGCCATTTCTGCAACAATTCACAACACTACAAAACACTACAAGCAGCACTTCTGCTTAAACACTGTCGCACTATGACGTGACAGTTCGATCTCAGAAGAACACAATTTTCGTGTATCAACAGTACACGGAATCGCTTGAAATTCTGGATCTGGAATATATGAGTGTCGTCGAACACAACGCAAGTTACAGTTTCTAAAACTGGCCTAGTTTTTCTATGGGCCCCACCTTGCGAGCTCGAAATGGAGGTCGAGATGGCTCCGAAACTTCGTAGCAAACGGAGGCCATTTGTGAAATCACGTTTTCTCCATGCCTTGTTGCGTAGTCTTCACCGTCGCCTTCTCCACGAGCTCTCTACAGCCACGCTGGCTCTGATACCATGTCACGAGGAAGGAGATAAGGAAGAGAGCTCACACACACTCTCACTCTCAAGGAGAAGCACACACACAGATTGAGGCAAGGAAGAATAATCTTCTTCTTCTTCTTCTATTACATAAAAGGAATGTACAAGAATGACCTAAAAACAAGAATACAACAAGTGCAATATATAAAGATCAGTACATACGGAAAAACCTAATATCCACGAATGAGTGAGCTGGCAAGAAACAAATGTGCCATCACTCTAGGTAGATAAATCTAATAAAGCTCAATGAAGTATCCCTGACATATATCGGTATGACCACTATACATGTCAGAGAAACGAAAAACTGGTACGTGTCATCAGGGATCATCACATGTTGAGCTTGATATCTCAACAATTATTGCTTCTAGCATTTTATGTCGTGGGCTGTATAAGCTCATAGACTATGAAAGATCTGAAAATGATTTGGCATGTGCAGTAAATGATTCTTAGGCTATGTCAGATGCAAAGCTTTGGCATGCACGCTTTGGTCATCTGAATTTTGCTAGTTTGCTACGCCTGCAAAAATCTGAAATGGTGTCCTCTTTGCCCAAACTTGAGGCACCTGGAAAACATGTTTGTGAAGGCTGTATTTCGGGCAAAATGCAGCATTCCTCCTTTCCAAAAGATGGTTCAGTTCGGGCTACACAAAAATTGCAGCTTGTACATAGTGATGTCTGTGGTCCTATGCAGGCACCCTCTTTTGGAAATTACCTTTACTTCGTGACTTTCATTGATGATTTTTCCAGGCATGCATGGGTATATCCACTCAAAGCAAAGTCCGAAGTGTTCATGTGCTTCAAACAGTTTTTGGTTTTGGCTAAAAATCTGTCAGCATGTAAAATGGGCACCCTCCGTTCTGATCGAGGGGAGGAATATATGTCTTCTAATTTTAATGCATTTCTGGTTGAACGTGGGATAAAACACTAGTGTACAATGTCGTATACACCTCAATAGAATGGAGTTGCTGAACGGAAGAACAGGTCACTCATGGAGATGGCGAGGTGTATGGTCAAGAGTCAGGCTTTACCTCATAGTTTCTGGCTTGAGGCTGTCATGTGTGCAGCATATGTACTGAATAGGTGTCCCACTAAAGCGCTGCAGTCTATCACTCCATATGAGGCTTGGCATGACCGCAAGCCATCTGTTGCTCATTTGCGTGTTTTTGGTTGTTCGGCATATGCACTAGTGCCTGAACAACATCGTAGAAAATTGGATGATAAGGCAGTAAAATGTATTTTTATTGGGTACAGTTCTGAAAGTAAATGCTATCATCTGTATCATCCACAGACTAAACGCATTCTGGTTAGCCGTGATGTTGTCTTTGTGGAAGATGCTATTCAACCATTGCTTTTATGTACTAAGGAGACATCTGTTAGCTCCAAAGACATGTATGATACTTTGATGCCTCTTTTTACAGGTGGACAGTCTAGTGCTGGTTCTAATGAGGCAACTTCTTAGCCTTTGCAGGTTTCATATGATGATGCAGATCATTCCATTTCTGATGCAGATTTACATGATGCACTTGTTGATGAGAGAGCTGAAATTGAGCAGGCAAAAACTATGCCAAAATGGTTGGTGCAGACTTTGCGTGACAGCAAATTAGATGCACCTTTGTCATATCGTACTCGTTCAGGCTCTCATAGTGCCTCCTTTGCATCAGATTACTATGTTATGGCTATGTCTAGTCTCTGTGATGAGAATGAGCCTGTTTCTTTTGATGAAGCACAGAATTCAAAAAATTGGATGGCTGCTATGCAATCTGAATATGATGCTATAATGAAGAATGGTACATGATCTTTATGTGACTTGCCTCCTGGCAAGAAGGCCATTGGCACTAAGTGGGTATACAAGTTGAAGCGTAAACCTGATGGTACAGTTGAAAGGTATAAGGCTAGGCTTGTTGCAAAGGGTTATGCGCAGGAAAGAGGCATTGATTTTGATGAGACCTTTGCACCTACATGCCGTATGACTACTGTTCGGAGTATTTGTGCACTTGCAGCCCATCATGGTTGGATTGTACATCAGTTGGACATTAAAACAGCATTTCTGAATGGTGACTTGCATGAAGAAGTGTATGTTTTTCAGCCCCGTGGCTTTGTGCAGAAAGGGCATGAAAACCAGGTGTGTAGGTTGTTGCTCTAGCACAATGGTGAGAACCACGTTAAGAAGCTTCACCTCCTTAATGTCAATCCGTGGGAGAGGTAGGAGTGATATGAAGATCGTGAACGTGAGATGATGTGAGAGTGAAGGTGAGAAGCACAAAGATGCACACACACATACACACACACAATGAAGAGACAAGCAAGACACAATGGAAGGTAGGAAATTAGCTCTATTACTCAAGAACACTCTTACAAGCTCAAACTAGCTCTATGCTCACACTAACCAAAATGAACCAACCTCAAAAATGAGCTCTCTAGCTCTTTTTATAGTTTCTAGACTAGTTTTGACCGGTTTCACATCTAGTGACCGGCATAGTTAAAAAATAGGTCCTAGAGGCTATTTGGAAGGGTAAACGATGTCTAAAAATAACGAAAATTGGTACGCGCATTCTACCTAAGCTCCTCAAGCTCGAGGACTCCTCGGCTTGCACAAAATGGAGCTATGAATTACAAAATGAGGTTTTGTCTATATTACATATGTTACAAGAGTGATGAAGATCACTGTTGGATGTTTGAAGAGGTAATAAAAACATATTTGTTTGAAAAATAATCCGACTGGCTCCCTGCTCCGTCTTTACATGCTTCCGTGGCGTCTGTGCCTCTGGCTGCTTCCAACACCCCCCTCCCTCTCGCTTCTGTCGTCCCTGACAGAACCTTGTTGTGAGGTCTGCCGGATGTAGTTCTGTAGGAGGTCTTGAGCGAGGGTGTGCTCGGATATACGAATGCCTCGGGCTAGATCAGCCTCGAGTTTCTCCCAGTTGATAGGTTGCGGCTCGTCTGGTGGTGGGAGCTGATAATGTGTGGAGTACACTATTCGTTCACACGCGAATAATTGCAATAAGTGTGTGGGCCTGCTTATAAATACCTCTGAATGGTACTCCCAAAAGCCGGTGGTGAACATTTCTTCGAATGTCTGCTTGTAGCATGCCGGTAGGTATTTGATCCTGCAGTGCCAGGCATAACACACCCGTAGCGATGGCGTTGTGCTCATATCATAGACTAAATCAAAGTTGCCATGCTCGAAGCCCGGGGTGTTTACATGGGGAGCCTTGATGCGTCGGAAGACTTTAAAGATCATCTGCATCATGTCAAAGATTTTGACAGTCATGTGCGCGGCAATATCATCCATATGCTTTAACCTAGGGAGCCAGTGGCGGATCGTCGCCATCATGTAGCCTACTGTGGGTAACTCGATTGGTGGCTTGAAGTAGGGATAGTTCACCCAGTCTTGGCACTGCTTATTGTTTTGTACCTTAATAGCGAATGCAGTCCAAGAGCGGCGTCGTGGTACTGGTCCCCAGCACGGGTTAAATTTTAAGTGCAGCGGCGCTTTCACCCACGTGCTCATCATCTCTGGATAGTTTTGCAATAGATCTTTGCGCCAGTCTGGTTGAAGGATTTCACCTCTCTGCGCCCTTGGTGGCAAGTCTTCCGGTTCGAATTGAGTGGCATGCGTTGGTTTCATGCCTGTTTCTTTCTCTATGGCTGACTGATATTCAGCCATTAACATGAAGTACGGTTTATATTGAAGCTCGTGCCCAGATATGTACCGTCGCGGGGCCAATTGAGCAAAGAATGGTGACTGTAAAATCCTCTCTTCAATCATGGCCATGGCATGTAGTTGTGCCTCTACTCTGGCCGAATGTGTCGTTCCAAGTTCTTCGATCGTTTTCATCCACGCGGGGGTAGGAAGTTCATAGGTCATCTGGCCTGCGGCCGTGACTTGTCCGCCTGGGATGGGTATGGGCTCGTATGCTTCTTCAAACGTTTCCTCCACCGGAATGGTTATGTTCTCGTCGTCAGCTGGGATCTCCGGTGGGGAATCAGGCCGTGGTGGTGCTTCGTATACATCTATGCGTGATTGGAGAGTGGTTACCTGGGCCCGTAGTGCGTTGAGTTCCTCTATGAGTTCAGGAGAGGGGTCCACAGGTTCTGGTACTTCTGCTGCCACTGGTAGTTGTTGTGGTGCCGGTTCTCTGAGCTGTAGTAACTTGTGATCTTCTTTTAGCTTCTGATGCTCTTCGTTCATTCGATCATAGTCCTCTAGCAGTCGAACGTGGTCGTCTAGCAACATGCGCATCGATTCAGATGGGATTGCCTTGAATCTGCTAGGACTTAATGGTTGTTCTGGATGGTCCAATGCCGCTTCCAAATTTTCTCTATTCTGCTCTTGGAGTCTCTGGTTCTCCTCCTTGGCTGCGGCTAGGTGTCTCCTGAGTAGACCCATATTCCTTGTCAGCGTTGCGTTTCTAATGGTTTGGGCTCGAAGCAGGTTGTCCAGATCAGCAGTGGCTTCTTTTGTTTTCTCTTCACTTTCTAGCTCTAGCTTATGATATGCCTCTCTTAGTTCTTGGTATCGTGTATTTAAAGAGGCATTCTCGATTGATAATGAATTAAGCTGCGACTGTAATTCGTTGGTCGTCCTCTGCAGCTGTTGATAATTGTTGCCCAGAGATGCGAACTCATCTCGTACTTGTGACATGCATGTGAACATTTGTTGAAGTGCAGTGTCTATGGTTGGCGATAGTAGTAATGGAATGCTAAGTGAGGATGCAGTGGAAGTAGATGCAGCGGGGATGGGAAATGGGGTTGGGAAGGTGGATGCAGTGGTGATCGTGGAAAATTGTGACGTACCTAAATATGATGGTGCTGTGAGTGGAGTGGGTGCTGGTGCGGTGGGTGGTGATATGTCCATGTCATTGGACGTGTCAAGTGCGGTGACTGTGAAAAGCGGTGTGTATGTGGGTGGTTGTGTAGGTGTGAAGACGGGATTTACAAATGTAGAGTAATTTACAGGGGGAATGGCTGGAGCAGCTTGGTGAAAAGGGGAAATAGGGGTTATGGTGGGTTGAGGAGGTGAAACTGGTGAGAAGGTTAGTGGGGTTAGAAAGGTGAAAGGGTGTCTTAAAGGTGGGGGAAACGCTGGGAAGGATGAAGGGGTGAAGGGATTAACATATGGATGCGGAGGGTTGGGTGTGGCCATGGAAGTATGAATTGGCAGGGCAAAGGGTGCGGTTGTGTTGCCTTGAACTGGTGTGGATGTGGGGGAAGTGGGTGGGTGTGCGGGGGATACAGGATGGGTTGGTGAAAGATGAGGTGAGAGAGGAGTAGAGGGCGTGGATGTTATTTCGAAGATAGTAGTGGTATGTACAACAGTGGTACATGGTGGGGAATCTACAAGGATGGGTTCTGCGGTCGATGAACTTTCGGGGACGAGGCGTGACTCCCTGACTTGTGCGGAAGACTGAGCTCCTGTTGGTACGCGAATATACTCTCCGGGTTTTGAAAGTAGTCGCACTCGGCGGGGATCAAACTGTGGTAGTTGCTTTCTTTGTAAAAACCTGAGTGCTTCATGGGAGCCTACTGATTTGACTAGCTCCCTGAACCCTCTGATGTATGCGTCTTCGAATCCTCCGGAGATGAGTTCCTGTTCAATTAATGCCTGGCTCTCCTCTTCAGTTAACTTCTTCCGGGCCCAGACTTTCTCCATGGTACGATATAATTTCTTTATAGCCAGCGTGTACGATGCGGCTTCGAAAGTCTCTTCTTCATATGTGCTGGTGTCGCCGTGTGTGTCAGTCTGTTGGCCTTGACCATCTGTCTGTCCGTCATGTGAGCCCTGGCTGGCTTCATCGTCGCCTTCCTCGTCGTCTGTTTCGGTTCTTTCTTCTTCAGAGCTCGACACAGCTTGTCCCTGTGGCAGATCTCGCGGCGTGGTAGGGTAGCTGGGACGTTCATATTCTTGGGAGAACCACTGTGCTTCTGAATACTGGAATTCGTTTGAGAATGCATCAGGCATCTCAAAATCAAATGTTGTGTTTATTGGGTCGGCCTCCATAGGTGGTAATGGGAAAGAAAAAGCCTCCGCACCAATAGTTGTGGGAGCTTCTGCTGTTGTGGTGGTGGGTTCTGTGGTGGCAGCTGCCTGAGGTGCAGCGGTACTAGTGGTGGCCTCCGTAACCACTGGTCTGGACAACCTTATGCGAATAGGTTGTACTGTGGGAGCCGCTTCTGTCTGTGGTCGCTCTGGAGAGGGTTGTGGTGATGGCGACTCTGGCACTTGAAGGCAAGGGATGGTGCCTCTCATGCGCTTACCTGCCCGTGTTCGACTGGGCTTCCTGGCTTTCTTCGTTGTGCCTTTGAATGCCTTCAGTTCTTCTCCTGTTAATGCACGCTCGATGGGTAAGTCATATGCTAAGCACATATACACAATTCTAGTGAGTGCACAACATCCATTAAGTACTTTCTTGCGCTCCCATCTGTGCTGTGCCAGATACATTTGATCTATGATCCAGCTTGCCAGATCAACAGTTTGAGGTCCCGTGCATGCCAAATACAATCCGAACCATATTCTCTTATGTGGCATGGTGAATCTGTCCTGAGCGGGGAATGCAAAATGTTGCATGCATATCCGTAGCGGCTTTGACAGCTCAGGTGTAATTGCTGAGATCTCCTCCCACTTAGTGACATCCCCACGTTTCATCGGTTCTGGAATTAATCTCTCTCGATCTGTGGGTGTGTGGGTGCCATGAATTTTGATGGCCGCTCTGATTAAATCCTTAGATAGGTAAAACCTTTTGTAAGGTGGATCATCCACTAGAGTAGGCAATATGAAGGTCCCTGGGATGTCCTTGTTCTCTGAGGCCAGTAGGGTAGTGATTAAGTAATAGCACCTGTAAAAATCCGGTTTGGGCAGAGGATCACTGAAATACTCTGTGAAGCCTGCTCTGGCCCAAACATGAGTTAAATCCTGGGTGCTCTGTAGGGCTTCGAACTCTCTGGAGAAAAACTGGTATTTTCCCCACGTGCGGTCATCAAATGTCAAAGAGGATTCAAATATAAAGTCCGCGTCCGCAAGGGGTCCTGCAAGGCCCTGAAACCAATGAGAGTTCCTGTGTATCTTTTCGGTGTAGCCCATGGGTGGGTTGTCGATAGGCATGGGCCCTGGAAATCCCTGAAATTCCGGCGGTGGAGCAGTCGGGTGGGACTCTGCTCGTAACACGTTGATGGGCACTGCAGCTACACTGGGGCCTGCTCCTGATGTTCCTTCGTCGGTTTGCATGGTGACTGATGCGCTAATGAGAAAGATCTGCTACAAAGGATTAACACATTAGCATGGAAATTAATTATGATCCCATTAAAGTGAGACCGCAATCCCTTTCCATAACTGATGCGTAACCCGTGTAGCCAAGTGCTGTGATGTGATGGATGCAATGTTTCTTGCAGCACTAGTGCAGGTCTCTAGACACCTATACGTTTCAGATCATGCATACATTTCTTGATGATATGAGATTACGAGTGATGTGTGATGATGGTGGGTGAATTTATACAAGGTTTAAAGGTTAGTGATTTAGTACAAGGTTGTATGTTAGTCGGGGGGTAGTTTTATCAGACATGGGGTTAGGGGGAGACGGTTGGACACGTTTCGGTATCCATTTCCTAAGGATCTTGGAGTGGGTGGTGGGTTTCGGCTGAGGGGCAAAAGGTAGTATCGGGTGTGGAGGTATTGAGGGATGAAAAGATTTGTGAGGAGTATATATTACATGGCTTAAGGGTTGAGCTATGATACATGATTTGGGTACCCAAATCTGCGTGGGTGTGGGTCTATGGGTAAGGTATTTCTTGGCGATCCAAATTTGTCGAATGCTCGAACCTGTAGAAGAAGGTCGAGGGGATGGTGGATACTGATTCTGTTTCTGCCCTGCCTCTTTCTTGTTGATCTCTGCTTGGTTGGAGTTCTTTGGTGCTTTTTGTCCTTTTGGCACCCACATTTGTCTGGTGCCGCTTCCTTTGGGTGGCCTGAACTGCCTTCCTTGTTGTTTCCTCCGATACTGCAGTCGGTCTGGGTTCCTTCGTCGTGATTGACTGAGTTGTTGCTGGGGTTGAGAGGTCGGATGGACACTCTGCTTTGGAAAAGAAGGGAGATCCAAGACTTGCGTGACCTGCCCATTAGGAAGTGATGCCTTATTTAACTTTAATCTAGGCCAGTCCGCAACAAGTTTGGAAGGATGAGCACCGCAGGGTGTCGTGCTCATTTGGCCGCTGATGCAACCCACCTGACCGCTGATTGTGTTCATCTGCCCTAGCGGTTGGGTAGCTGCCCCTTCTAGTTTGCAGGAAGTCCCAGGGAAGATCTCCTTTCGTCCTTCTGATTGACAACTGTCTATAGCCAAGCCAGAGTGGGTTGGTGTAGACGTAACGTGACTGATCTGACTCAAGATCTTCCGGTCTTCCATCGCATGTGTTTCGTGGGGTCTAGGGTCACATCCGTCAGGCGGAATGCCGTTAGGGAAGTCAAGCGGTATCACTCGCCTCTGTTCTAAGGTTCCAATCTGTAAGGAGCCTTGTCTAAGATTTAGGTCCACCGAGTGATCGTATAGCCAATCTTGGCCAAGGATTAGGGGTTCTATCAGGTCGTCATCATGGCACACTAGTAGCTTCGCTGTCATGGTCACATCCTTAATGAGGATAGGAAGGTCCACCTCACCCATGCAAGGGGTTTCCATGCCTCCTAGCCCTATGAGGTATGCCTCAATTGGCCGCATTTCTATTCCTGAATCCTTATAGTGGGACCATCTAATCGCACTAGTCGCAGCACCTGAATCAATTAAAGCCCTGAACTCTTGGGAATGGTTGCCGTGCTCTAGCCTAACTGTAATGAATGGTCTCCTGTCCACTATACTAGGATGAGTGGTTGACTTTACTTGACACATGGCCATGGGATATCTGGGTGTAGGTTCCAGATGGTCATATTGTTCTCTCCCTAGTCCTTGTCTTCTTAGCTTCATGCGCTTAATGCGTTCTATTGCTTCTGCCTGAGCTTCCGCTCGTATTCTATTTTCTTCCTCCTTACGCTTCTTTGCCAACGTGAGTCGTCTAAGCATATCCTCCGTAAGAGGTTCCTGATATAGCTTGACTCTACAGCCACTAATATAATTAGGCATTATATCTCCTTCCAAGGTGGCTAACTGTACTGCTCCACTTGTCGAGAGTCTGTTAATGATCATAGGTCCATAACCTCGCTTTTCTAACTTCCGTGTGTGCTGTTTCAGCGTATATACTAGAACTAAATCTCCTTCTTTTAGGCCTTTATCTTTCACATGTGCATCAAAATATGCTTTCAGTCGCTTCTTCGCTGCATATATTCCTGCTGCTGCCTTTAGCCTGGTTTCTCCTAATCGTTCCAAGTCCATTATTCTCGCTGATAATTCATGGCCGGTCCACTGATGTTCTTGTGCCACCTTAAGGGTCGGTATCAGGAAGTCCAAAGGAAGCACAGCATTCTGACCAAAAACCATCTGAAAGGGAGTTGCATTGAGTACGGTCTTGTAGGCCACTCGATATGCCCAAACAGCGTGGTGTAACTGTTTGTCCCAATCTGAACGTTTGTTGTTCACTAGTTTCGTCAGTACGTTACAAAGTATCTTGTTAGTGCTTTCAGCCTGACCATTGGCCTGAGGATGATATGGTGCGGATTTCTTGTGAATCACCATAAAATCCTGTAACAAATATTCAATGACTTGGTTTAGAAAGTGAGTTCCTCGATCGCTCACTAACTCTATAGGCAGTCCATATCTTGTAAAGACATTTTCAAATAAGAATTTTGCAGTTGTGTGTGCATCATTCTTTTTCGTGGCTTTTGCCTCTACCCATTTCGTAAGATAATCTGTGGCAACAATAATGTATTCCGCATGTGTACCTTTTGCAGGGGGGTTAATGGGTCCTACAAAGTCTATACCCCACTTTGAAAATGCACGTCCGCCCATCATGGGTTTCAATGGCATTTCATCTCTGCGAGTAGGAAACTGAGTTCTTTGGCACACATCACATCTCTTTACATAGGTATGAGCATCCATGTGAAGAGTGGGCCACCATAATCCTGCAAAGAGGATGGCTTTGATTATCCTATCGGGTCCAAAATGACCTCCTGCAACACCTTGGTGTGCAGTCTCTAGTATGCTCAGATAATCGCTCTCATGAACACATTGTCTTAGATATCCATCTCGTCCTCTTTTGTATAGGTTATCGCCAATAAGAGAATAGTCGTGAGCTTCCTGCTCCAGACTACGTTGTCGAGCTAAAGTCATGCCTTGAGGGAATGTGTTCGTCCTCAAGTATGTCACTAAGGGTTCACTCCAGTCTGGTGTGAGAGACACCTGATATAATGTAGCATGCTCTACTGGTGGTCTTTCACAACAAACGTGGCATTCCTTACACAACCTGTAGACATCTGCTTCCATCGTAGGCCAATATACTCCTAGTCTATGCAGAGTCTGTAGTGTACGATGTTTCGAATGATGTTGCTTTAGTGCACCTATGTGTGCTAATTGCAACCAATTCGCGTGTTCTGATTCATCTACACAACAAGCAAGAATCTTTTGATTATCCTGTTTATATATGCTTCCTGCTAAGATTTGGTATCTCTGAGACTTGGTAATCTCTCCTTCGTTGATCTTAATCCTAGGATTCTTGGGTCCGTATGTGAGAATAGGGACTATAGACTTAGCCCATTCTGGTGCTATCTCAAGATTAAACAAATATGCATCTGGTAGATCATCCGCTACTCCTTGAGGAGCTTCTCCTGAGGTTAATCTTGAAAGGTGGTCAGCTCTAAGATGTGTCTTTCCTTTCCTGACTACTACTTCAAAATCATACTCCATGAGTAATAGAAACCAACGTATTAATCGTCCCGTGTTACATGGTTTGTTGACTAGGTACAATAGGGCTTGATGATCTGTAAAGAACTTAAATTTGTTGGCCAATAGGTAGTGCCTAAATTTCTTTACTGCGTAGATCATCCCTAATCCTTCTCGTTCCGTCGTGGTGTAATTTCTTTCTGCTGCGTTCAATTGTCTGCTCGCGTAAGGTATGGGGAGATCTATGTTACCTTCATTCGTGGGTTGTGCTAACACACATCCTATGGCATAATTGGATGCATCCACATGTACATGGAATGGCTTGCTCCAATCTGGGGTAGTCAAAATCGGTGCTGAGCACAAGCATCGCTTAAGTTCATTGAATGAATTCTCACATTCTTCTGTCCAGTCAAAATTGGTTAAAAGAGAGTACAATGGTTTGGCTATGATTGCATACATGTGTATGAATCTCCTATAATATCCGCAATGGCCCATAAATGCCTGTACCTCTTTCACATTAGTTGGTCTAGGTAATTCTGCAATTACCTTCACCTTTTCTTCATCCGTAGAGATCCCATTTTTTGACACAATGTGTCCTAGAATTTTGCCTTGTCTGACCATGAAAACACATTTTTCTGGGTTCAAACAAACCTGATAATCTCGACATTTGTCAAATATTTGCCTTAACTCTGGGATATGTGTCTGTCTTACATTAGAATGAGCACATATGTCATCGACATAAACTTCCAAGCTCTTGCGTAAGAATTCCTTAAAAACATGACACATGAGTCGCTGGAAAGTGGCGGGTGCATTTGTTAAGCCGAATGGCATCACACGAAATGCAAATATGCCCCATTCAGTGGCAAAAGCCGTCTTGTGTTGATCTTCTGGAGCAATGGCTACTTGATTATAGCCTGAAAATCCATCAAGAAAGCTGTAAACTTCCTTGCCCGCAACTCTTTCCAATAAGTGTTCCGTGATAGGAAGAGGATAACTATCTCTAATCGTTGCGGCATTAACTTTTTTAAGGTTAATACACACACGCAATTTTCCATTCTTTTTGGGCACAACCACAATGGGGGATACCCATTCGGTATGCTCAATTTCGTAAATGAATCCTGCTTCTATCAAGCGATCTATCTCCTCTTTAATCTTCGCAGCGTAGTTATCATTGTACGTGTATGGTTTCTGTTTCGTAGGTTTTGCATCTGGAGTCATAGGGATTCTATGAGAGCATATATCTGGATCTACTCCTTTCAAATCTTTGTAACTCCAAGCGAACACATCTCTATATTCACGCAATAGGGCAACTAATTCTTCTTCTTCTTCCTTCGTCAAATCATGCCCTATGTATGTACATTTTTCTTCTTCTCCTTCTATGGCTACTATTATTTTCTTGGTTTTCTCTCGGTTATCATATACTTGTCCATCATTCACCTTTCTATTGGGCATTCGTACCATGATTCTTCTATCTTCGATTTCATATTTCTTGAAGTTCTCGGGTACTTCAAATAAAGATTCTTCTTTTTCTGTCATGATTTCTTTCTTCTTTCTTTTCTTGCCTTCACTCTTAGTAGTCACTTCTGTGGCTAACCTCACCTCATTCGTAATTTCCTCGTGTCTCTGAGTGTGAGTCTCTACTTCGAAAAAATATTCTTCCTCTGATGCAAAGGGTGAATCCATGATAATTGATTCTAAATCAAAATTGCTTGCATCCTCAAATGCATCAGTGTTCGGTTCACACTCTTCTAAAATTGCATCGCCCATGATTGGCTCTATCGTGAAAACTGAAATGTCATAGCCATCCTCGTCACAGTGGGGAGTCCATTGTTCTTCATTGATGGCTACATCCATGGTTGCTAGGATTTCTGCCCAACCATGGGGTTCAAACTCTTCGTCTGGGAATACTACAGGTGCATAGGCTGGATCTTGAAGGGTTCGTGGATTTTGTTCTGCACCTAAGGTCCTTGCTTCTAATCGTTCTTCCTCTTGTTTGGCTACCTTACACATCCATAAATGAGTATCCTCATGCAACCAAGAAGGATCTGATTCTAATGAGTGCACGGATTCCGTCTCTACTGGTGTCTTATGGATGGTATTCCATTGTATTGGGGGTACGTCTCTATGTGAATAGTCTTTAAGATTGACTTTGGTAGTCACTCCTAAATGTTGCAAGTACAAAGAATTAGTTCCCCAATCTTGTACAATTTGCAACTGACGCATGAATGGTCGTCCCAATATCATCTCATAAGCATGGTTTTTTGCAAAGTCACAAATGGCAAAGGTATGCTCAAATTCTACACCACAAGTGGTGAGAGATATGCCTTCTAGTAAGCCTAATGGTTTTTCTATGTGTCCATCAGCCATTTGTAGCTTCATCCTGGTGGGTCTTAATGCTGGCTTACCCCAACGTTTCCATAAAGCGGTGGTAGCGATGGCTACTCCGGCTCCTGAATCTAAGATGGCTTTCGTGGTGTAGCCCTGATGGGTTATTGGAAGATAAGTGTTACCTTCCTCTCCTTCACTTACATCTCCGATCTTTTCTACGGGTATCTCTGGTACCTTCTTATGTGATCCTATCTGAGAGGGTGTGGTAGCAAGCTCGGGGAATTGATTTGCTACATGCTTCCACAATTCTGGTTTTACCTTTAACAATTCCTCCAGAGTGAGATTACACTGTACTTTAGTGTTCTTGATCACTTCCGTGTTCCTAGGGATCACTGATTCTTCATTCCTCACTATTATCGTGGGTGCTCTCATACTAATAGACTTTGCTTCCCAAGGTCCTGTGAACTGAGGTAATTCTTGTAAAGAATTAGATTCAAATCCCGTGGGTTCACTCAGTTGTTCCTCCTCTACATCATCGTAAATAGAGGGAATGTCTTGGGGAAATTGCTCCTGCAAATCGTCTATTTCTTGAATAGGAGGATGAGTTCCTTGTTCTTTTCTCCATTTCTCTTCTTGTATTTCTCTCAAAAATTCATGAGAGTACCTATGTATAGAAGACAAATTGTCTTGACTTTCTGTATTGGGTACTTGAGACAGGGATGGTGCATTCCTTTCCTGTGTCTCTGGGACAATAGGGTTCCTAGGCTGATCCTTTTTCTCTTTGCTCTCGATCAAATATTCTAGCCTCTCCATCAGTCCTTGAAAGTGTAATTCCGGTTTTGCCATGTTATTCCAATTAAGATATCTAGAGGCTTCGAACAAGGCTTGTGCTAGTTCTACCATCTTCATGCAAAGTTTAGTTCTCTCAATTTCCAGATCAGCTCGAGGGTAGTTCTTACTCATTTCAGCTACTTGCGGTCCCTCTTTTAATCTAGCCTGATATGCACGAAACATCATGTCTAGATTCTCTGGTATGGGTTCCGCTAAAACTGATCCTGACTTCTGAGCTGGATTCTCTTGATTCAATTCTTGCGAAGTTAACTCTTGGATTTTGGCTCTAGATTCCTTTAAACTTCCTTCCAACTCACTTATCTTTTTACTCCATTTTCTCTTAATTCTTTCTCTAGAATCTTTCCAAGATTTTGTCTTTTTACTGCTAGATTCTGCAACTTCACTGGTTTCGGCTACTTTCTCTTGATTAAGCTTTTGGTTCTGTAAGAGCGCCTGGGCTCTTGTTATAGCTTGGATAGGCACGTATGTAGGGTTGGATCCATCTGCATTATTTACAATACCTATCACGTTGATCGGTGTCACATTCGAAGGGTTAACTGGGTTCTTAGGACAATCTTTGATTATGTGCTCTTTGCCACAATCGGCACAAAAGCCTTGTATGTTATAGTACTGTGATTGCCTTGCTATTGGGGGATGTGGACAATCCTTTATGAAGTGATCTCCTTGGCACCTAAAGCATGGTCCTCTAGGGCCCTGTGGTCTCTGTTGTCTCAATTGGGGCCGTGGGTTTGGGTTTGCGTACATCACATTAGCATAGTCTGGCTCCCAACTAGGTTCCATTGGTGGACTATCATAATGATATGTCTCCACGTGTTCTGGTGACTCTGTGTAATATGCGGGTGGACTATCGACATGCGTAGAGTCAAAACTGTTTGAGTGTGGGTCACTTTCTGTAATCAAAGGTGAAGAAGGCACTAAAGCCCTACTTAGGTTCTCTTCTGCAGCAGCATATTTGACTGAGATGACATTCGCTGGTGGGGGTGGCTGCTGAGCTAAGACAGGTTGAGGTCTCTGTTGAGTCTGGTATGGGTAGTTCTGAGGAGGCCTATAGTAATAAGGCTGAGCATTGTATTGGCCTTGATACCTACCTGGCTGCTGGTATGCTTGCGGATAGTTCTGTCTCACGGTTTGTTTGTTGTATGGGCAGTCCTGAGCCGTATGATTCGTGTATCTTCTCTCAATTGTACAGTATTTTCCACTAGGATTGGCTTGTGGTTGTGGTGCATTGGGACACACATTTGCCATATGATCACCACCACAGGTGTAACAACGCTTGTTTGTAAGCTCCCTAGTTTTACTAGAAACTCCTAGTTTCTGGGCCACTTTTTCTGCTAGGTCCTCTATCGAATTAGACAATTTTGTGGATGCTAGAGAAGAACAATCTGAGTCCTTATAGACCTTTGAGAGTTCTAATTCATCTCCTAGGTTGTCCTCGATGTCTATACATATTCTTACACACTCCTCTAGCGTTCTGGGTTCTTTTAGGTACACGTAGGAGCGTAGTTTAGAGCTCAACAAGCCATCTAGAAACAATGACACTTGTTTAGCTTGTGAGGGTAGCTCTTGCATTGGACATCGTTCAATATATTGTCTAAACCTACGTCCTGCCAGTCTAACTGTTTCCTGAGGGGTTTGTTTAAAGCTATGAATCAACGAAGACGTGTCATGTCTAATCCCACTTTTAGAGAATTCGGTGATGAATGACTCCAAAAAGTGATGGATGTCTCTAAATTGCCTTTGTTGCAAAGGTTGGAACCAAGTTAAAGCTGTATTCTTTAACGTTAGTCCAAATGCGTTGTACTGCGTGAACATGTCTTCGACTTGTTATGCTCTTAGTACTTGCTTGAATTCTGCGACGTGGTCGTAGGGATCTCCTGTCCCATCAAAATAATTTTTCATTGATTTTACTAATTGAGTGGGTCTCAATACTCTTGCGTGTTCACGTGGTCTAGGTAGAGGAAAATCATCTCTACCCCCTGGTATTCCATGATCTCTTTGTCTATCCGTGGTTGTTCTCTCTCTCCCTATGGGGTGAGTGAAGCTTACTTCGGGTCTTTCTTTATTCTTTTCTCTTTGATTTCCAAAGGCTGATGATGTTCCTGCCCCTTGTTGACTTGTATTCATGTTCGTTCTAGATGGAGGGAATACCAATTCACCTCTCCATGTGTATGTGTTTCTAGCGTGGTCAGGCACCACAAAGACTCTTTCTGAAGTTTCATCCAGGTATACAACCTTTCCAGGTGTATCCGGGTCCTTGAACTCATAAATTGTAATGATGCCTACCTCACTAGGGTGTTCCTTTCTGTACCTCCAAAAGGCTTCATCGGTCTCTTTATTGACCAACAACTCGATACTCCTGTTATCTTGAGGGATCCACTCTGGGATGAGTACTCTTGTTAATACGGATTTCCCTCTAGGTGTTCTAGGTTCTTCTAACGGTTCTTTTCCTTGAAGTTTCGCTTCCGCCTCTAATTGAATTGTGCCAAACTCATTAGTATCATTTGGCTGCGTACTTAGGACGTACATGGTTCCTTCTTTGTCTATGTAAGCGTCTCTCTCAAATTTCACCACTGGTCTCTCCAATCCAATGGGTTGATCAGGGTTGTGCATTTGCACCACTTGCCTTCGCAAACCATCCTCATAGATGCGAGCACCTAATCGGTTGGTTCGAAGAAACTCTAATTGCGTTCTATAGGGTCCTTCAGGTTTTTCTAAGTATGCTACATTAGACCCTCCTTCTGGTCTATCTGTGCTAAATGCCATTTCTGATCCGCTGGTGTCTGAACTCTCGTAGGGGTAACTAGTATTCAATTGTTGAGCCCACGATCGAGCAGTAGTTCTTACACTCGCCTCTGATGATCTAAGGCTTCGTCGGTCTGACTTGCCTATATGTTTGCCTGATCTAAGGTTCATTAATTTTCTCCCTTGCTCACTTAATTACACACTTAGATCGTCTCTGATTCTTTGTTATTCTTTTTGTTTCTTTTTAAAGGTCTTTAAGTTCTTGTCTTAATGTATGCGTCAGGAATTCGACTTTCCGTTATAATTTTGAGTTCTCGTTCCGTCAGACTTAGGTTCTTTCCTTTAGGGTTTTCGCGTCACACACACCTTTATCTTTAGTCTTGAACTTGAAAAAATTACGTATCTTGAACTTGAGGCGTTCCTATCGTTTTAAATCCACAATGCTAACGTTTAGCCTAAGCTAAGAATTGACTGAGGGGGTTGAGTAATCTTCCAACCTCGAGTCGGCTTTTCTATTGCTCTGATGCCCTGTTGCCCAAGAAGCCGCGCTTCCCAAGCTCTACTGTCTTCACTGCCTTGCTTGCTTGCCTTTGATTGCCTTTGCTAGACCTGGAAAATTCCAATGTTAGACCAATTCACAGGATGATCAAATACTTGAGTATATACACCTTTTAAGTCCCTTCCCTTTTTTTTGCCCAAATTTTCAATGTGTACCCCCTGGCTTCCTAGTCCCTAACTGAGTGAACCTCAAAATAGCTTATCCAAAATTAGATGTATTCTTTATGAAAAAAAACAGTTGAGGTCACGTAGTACTCGTCATGAGCTTTCTAACGAGCTATTAAGCTCACAAAACGGACTTCGGATGAAAAAGTTATGAGCGTTCAGGCCCTGGGGGTTAAAAACTGACAAACAGGTTTTTCTCTAAATATGAGCTAAGGGGTCTCCTATGAGTCTAATGGTCCAAAAATTTCTCAAAAATTCCCTCAAAATTGGTCAAAAATTGAAGTCCAAAATTTGCGATGGGGGTGCACAATCGCGATGGTCCGAGCGAACCGTCGCGATGGCCCAAAAAATCGAACCGTCGCGATGGCCCGAAGTGAACGATCGCGATGGCGTGAGGTCGAACCGTCGCGATGGCCCGAAGTGAACTATCGCGATGGCGTGGAAATGGACCGTCGCGATGGTCCGGAAAATGAACCGTCGCGATGGCGCGGTCAATCGGTCAAAGGTGAACCGTCGCGATGGTGTAAGGTTGAACCGTCGCGATGGCTCGATCAAGCGGACAATCGCGATGGCGCGGTCAACGGTCAACGGTGAACCGTCGCGATGGTGTAAGGTTGAACCGTCGCGATGGTCCGCGATGCGATGGCTTGAGCCAATCGCGATGGTCCGAATTTTCGAAGTGTCGCGATGGTCCAAAAAATGAACCGTCGCGATGGTCTATCGTGACACGTGGCACCGTCGTGGCGATGGCGTGAGCCAATCGCGATGGTCCGGGGTCAACTGAACAATCGCGATGGTCCAAGTGGACCGTCGCGATGGCTCAAGTGAACCGTCGCGATGGTCCGAAAAAGCGAACCGTCGCGATGGTCCGGCCGAGCCGTCGCGATGGTCCGGCCGAGCCGTCGCGATGGCGTGAGCCTATCGCGATGGTGCGACACAATCGCGATGGTCCGAGCCAATCGCGATGGTCCACCAAACAACGAATTTTTGAAATGCAAGAATGGTTCCGTGTATGCGCAGGGATCGCCTACCTCGTGGTGTGGTCGCCTACCTCAAAGTCCGAACATTGCAGACCATCGCGATGGTCCGCCCTACTCGGAAATTTCTGACAGAAAGTACATGTTTTACCTTTTGGAAGCTCTCCTGATGCTCTGAAGCTCTGTACCTGCAAGAAAACTCAAGAAAATGCAAGCACACACAAGCACAAATACTCTCTCTCACTCTCTCGCATGCACAAATGAGGAGAATGGGTGGATATGGTGAATTTTCTGATTTTTTTGGAGATGAAGATGATGATGCGATGATGAAGATGGAGTGTGGGGGAGGTAAAAAACACTAAAAACTAAGTAAAAACAATAACAAAAACTGAAATTTTTACCTTCCAACGCCACTTCTTGCTATACTCTTACCATCACACATTCGTCCTAGACTCGATCCCCGGCAACGGCGCCAAATTTGGTGTTGCTCTAGCACAATGGTGAGAACCACGTTAAGAAGCTTCACCTCCTTAATGTCAATCCGTGGGAGAGGTAGGAGTGATATGAAGATCGTGAACGTGAGATGATGTGAGAGTGAAGGTGAGAAGCACAAAGATGCACACACACATACACACACAATGAAGAGACAAGCAAGACACAATGGAAGGTAGGAAATTAGCTCTATTACTCAAGAACACTCTTACAAGCTCAAACTAGCTCTATGCTCACACTAACCAAAATGAACCAACCTCAAAAATGAGCTCTCTAGCTCTTTTTATAGTTTCTAGACTAGTTTTGACCGGTTTCACATCTAGTGACCGGCATAGTTAAAAAAATAGGTCCTAGAGGCTATTTGGAAGGGTAAACGATGTCTAAAAATAACGAAAATTGGTACGCGCATTCTACCTAAGCTCCTCAAGCTCGAGGACTCCTCGGCTTGCACAAAATGGAGCTATGAATTACAAAATGAGGTTTTGTCTATATTACATATGTTACAAGAGTGATGAAGATCACTGTTGGATGTTTGAAGAGGTAATAAAAACATATTTGTTTGAAAAATAATCCGACTGGCTCCCTGCTCCGTCTTTACATGCTTCCGTGGCGTCTGTGCCTCTGGCTGCTTCCAACATAGGTTAAAAAAGGAATTATATGGTTTAAAGCAAGCACCACGTGCTTGGTATGAGAAGATACATGCCTATCTGGTTGCACATGGTTTTGAGAACAGTCCAACTGAAAGCACCTTATATGTTAAGCGTGCTAATGATGTGCTTCTGATCATTGTTGTCTATGTTGACGACATGCTGCTCACTGGTCCTATTGAGAAGCATATTGCTGATTTCAAGGCTGATTTGCATGCCTCATTTGAGATGTCTGATTTGGGGCATTTGCATCACTATTTGGGCATTCAGTTTATGCAAGTTGATGGTGGAATGGCTTTGTGTCAAACGAAATATATTGACACATTATTGCAGCGTTTTGGCCTTGAAGACTGTAAGCCTATTGCCACTCCTATGGAGATAGGTTTATGATTGAGTCTTCATGATGCTGGAGATGCATTTGATGTTGTTCTCTATCAGCAGGCTGCTGGATGCTTGATTTACTTATGCATTACTCGGCCAGATATTCAGTTTGTTGTCTCACAGATGAGCAGGTTTATGCATTGCCCAGGAGTGAAGCATTGGCAGGCGATTAAGCGCATCTTTCGCTACTTGAGTGGTACTCGGCTACTTGGGTTGTTTTATCCCAAGGGGGGATCACTACCGCCAGATTTGCATGCTTTTTTTTACTCTGATTGGGTTGGTTGCTATGACACTAGTGTGTCCACTAGTGGCTTTTGCTTCATGATTGGTAGCTCATGTATATCTTGGTTGAGCAAGAAGCAGCCTACTGTGGCCACTTCTAGTTGTGAGGCTGAGTATAGGGCAGCTTTCACAGCGACTGTTGAGTGTGTGTGGCTCCTTATGGCTGATTTGGGTGTTGGTCAGTCTTCTCCCATCACCATTTTCATTGACAGTCAGAGCGCATTGGCAGTTGCGAGGAACCCTGTGTTCCATGCTTGCACTAAGCACATTGAGGTGCATTATCACTATGTCAAGGAGAGTTCTCTGCTGGGGAGATCAGCCTGGCATATGTGCCCACGCAAGAGAACATTGCAGACCTTTTCACGAAGGCTCTGCCTAGGGAGAAGTTTGAAGCTTTCCGCAAAGCTTTGGGCTTACTTCCTTTTGTGGAGTGATTTCCACATAGCTTGGCACTTCCTTATACATGAGTGACAGCTCCTTGTTCACCGCATCGCTCCCAGGGGGGATTTGTTGATATTTTAGGTAGTGATGTGTGTGAACACACTAGGACCGCCGGGGCACTTTTTTCCCTCTTTAGGAGGTTTTTTTCCCCCGTCTTGTATATACGCCTATTGCCCTAATGGGCTACTTATCTTTGTACATTCTCTAGTAATACATTTCAATATTGTGTGTTTGTGCTCCAAGCTTCTTCTTCTTCCTTGTGTTGTTCGCGTGCTTCCGCAGACATCTAACTCCAACAAGAGTATAGCAAGAGGTGGCGTTGGAAGGTAAAAATTTCAGTTTTTGTTGTTGTTTTTAGTTAGTTTTTAGTGTTTCTCACCTCTCCCACACTCCTTCACCACCGCATCATCATCTTCAACTCCAAAAAAATCAAAAAATTCACCATATCCACCCATTCTCCTCATTTTCCCTCATTTGTGCATGCGAGAGAGTGAGAGAGAGCTTTTGTGCTTGTGTGTACTTTTGTGTTTTTGAGTTTTCTTGCAGGTACAGAGCTCCAGAGCATCAGGAAAGCTTCCAAAAGGTAAAAATGTACTTTCTGTCAGATTTCTGACATGTGTCAAACCATCACGATGGTCTGCCAAGTTCGACATTTTTGGTAAGCGACCACACCACGAGGTAGGCAACACAAGCGCATACACGAATCCACACTTGCATTCAAAAAATTTGCATTTTGGTGGACTATCGCGATTGACTCACGCCATTGTGATTGTGCCACACCATCGCGATTGGCTCATGCCATCGCGACGACTCGGCTGGACCATCGCAACGGTCTCATGCCATTGCGACAGTTCACTTGAACCATCGCGACGGTCCTTGACCATCATGAGGATCCCATCGACCCCACGCCATTGCGATTGGCTCATACCATCGCACCGATGCTGCCATGTGGCAAGCTAGACCATCACGACGATACCCTCAGACCATCGCGATGCCTTGAAATTTGAACCATCGCGATTGGCTCAAGCCATCGTGCCTCGTGACCATCGCGACGGTCTCACCCCATCACGATTGTCCCGTTGATGGTTGACCGATACCATCGCGATTGCTCGCGGATTAGACCATCACGAGGGTTCATTCACACCATCGTGATCATTCACTTTACGCCATCGTGACAGTTTGCTCCTTCGGACCATCGCGATTGTGCCACGCCATCGCGACGGTTCACCTAGACCATCGCGACGGTCCCAGACCATCGCGATTGTCTCAGACCATCGCGATTGTCCACCCCAAATGCAAATTTTAGGGTTTCAATTTTTTACCAATTTTGGGGCTATTTTTTTGAAAATTTTTAGGTGATTGGACTCACAGGAGACCCCTTAGCTCATATTTGGAGAAAAAATTGTTTGTTAGTTTTTACCCCTGAGGGCCTGAACGGTCATATCTTTCTCATCCGAAGTCCATTTTTTGAGCTTTATAGCTCGTTAGAAAGCTCTTTACGATTACTACGTGGCCTCAACTGTTTTTTTCAAAAAGAAGACGTTCTTTTTTAGATAAGATAAATTGAGGTTAACCTTGTTGGGACTAGAAAAGCCAGGGGGCAGCATAAAAATTTTTGGGCAAAAGGAAAAGGACCTTTAAAGGTGTATATATTCAAGTGCTTGATCATCCATTTGAGAATTGGTCTAATAGTGGAATTTTACAGGTCTAGCAAGGGCAATCAAGGGAAAACAAAGCAAGGCAAAGCAAGGCAGTGAAGAACGCAGCGCTTGGGAAGCGCAGATTCTTGGGCTACAGGGCAACCAACAAAGCTCACTTGAGGTTGGAAGATTACTCAACCCCCTCAGTCAAATTACTAGCTTAGGCTAAACGTTAGCATTGTGGATTAGATTAACGACGATAGGAATGACCAAGTTCAAGAGATTTAACTTCTCAATTCCAGGACTAAAGTAAAGGTGTGTGATACGAAAACCTAAAGGAAAGAACCTAAGTCTAACAGAATGAGAACTCAAAAGTACCACGGAAAGCCGATTCCTGACGCATACATTGAGACAAGACAAGAATTTAAAGAAATTAAAAAAGAGCCAAGCAATTAAAAACAAGGAACCTTGACGATCAGAGAGTGTTGCGAGGTAAATTCATGAACCTTAGATCGGGTAAGCATATAGGTAAGTCAGACCGACGAAGCCTTAGATCATCAGAAGCAAGTGTAGAAACTACTGCACGTTCGTGGGCACAACAATTGAATAGTGATTATCCCTATGAGTTGAGCTCAGATACGAGTGAATCAGAAATGGCTTTTAGCACAGAAAGACTAGAAGGAGGGTCAAACATAGCATATTTAGAAAGACCTAAAGGACCCTATAGGACTCAATTAGAATTTCTCCGAACCAACCGCTTAGGTGCTCGCATCTATGAGGATGGTTTAGGAAGACAAGTGGTGCAAATGCACAATCCTGATCAACCCATTGGATTGGAACATCTAGTGGTGAAATTTGAGAGAGACGCATACATAGACAAGGAAGGAACGATGTACATCATAAGTACTCAACCAAACAATACCAATGAGTTTGGCATAATTCAGTTAGAGACAGATGCAAAAGCCCAAGGAAAAGAACCAGTAGGAGAAGAACCTAGGACACCTAGAGGGAAATATGTACTGACACGAGTACTAGTTCCAGATTGGACCCGTCAGGATAACAGAAGCATAGAATTATTCGTAAACAAAGAAACAGACAAAGCATTTTGGAGATACAGAATGGAACAACCCAGTGAGGTAGGCTCCATCATAATCTACGAATTTAAGGACCCGGATACACCTGGAAAGGTTGTATACCTGGATGAAACTTCAGAAAGAGGATTTGTGGTACCTGACCACGCAAGAAACACATATACATGGAGAGGTGATTTAGTCTTCCCTCCATCTCGAGCAAATGTAAACGCAAGCCAACAAGGGGTAGGAACATCCTCCACCCATGCTAATCAAAGAGAGAAAAACAAAGAAAGACCGGAAGTAAGTTTCAATCATCCCATAGGGATGGATAGAACCACCATAGACACGGACAGAGTGGATAGACAAAGAGAACCTAGAATACCAGGTGGTAGAGATGATTTTCCTCTACCTAGACCACGTGAACACGCAAGAATATTAAGACCCACTCAATTAGTGAAATCCATGAAAAATTATTTTGATGGGACAAGAGATCCCTATGATCATGTTGCAGAGTTTAAGCAAGTATAAGGGCAGAGCAAGTCGAAGACATGTCCACGCAATATAATGCATTTGGACTAACGTTAAAGAATACAACTTTAACTTGGTTCCAACCATTGCAACAAAGGCAATTTAGAGACATCCATCACTTTTTAGAGTCATTCATCATGGAATTCTCTAAAAGTGGGATCAGACATGACACGTCTTTGTTGATTCATAGTTTTAAACAGACCCCTCAAGAAACAGTTAGACTGGCAGGACGTAGGTTTAGACAATATGTTGAAAGATGTCCAATTCAAGAGCTACCCTCAGAGGCCAAGCAAGTATCATTGTTTTTAGATGGCTTGTTGAGATCTAAACTACGCTCCTATGTATACTTGAAGGAACCCAGAACGCTAGAGCAGTGTGTAAGAATTTGCATAGATATTGAGCAAAACTTAGGAGACGAGTTGGAACTCTCAAAGGTCTATAAGGACTCAGACTGTTCATCTCTAGCATCCATGAAATTGTCTAGCTCAATAGAAGACCTAGCAGAAAAAGTGGCCCAAAACTAGGAGCTTCTAGTAAACAGATGCCAAGGTTAGCAACAAACAAGCGTTGTTACACCTATGGTGGTGATCATATGGCAAATGTGTGTCCCAATGCCACATAACCGAAAGCCAACCCTAGTGGCCAATACTGTACAATTGAGAGAAGATACACGAATCATACGGCTCAAGACTGCCCATACAACAAACAGAAAGTGAGACAGAACTACCCGCAAGCATATGCACACCCAAGTAGGTATCAAGGCCAATACAATACTCAGCCTCACTACTATAGGCCTCCTCAGAACTATCCTTATCAGGCTCAACAGAGACCACAAATTGTCTTAGCTCAGCAGCCACCCCCACCAGCTAATGTCATATCAGTGAAATATGCTGCTGCAGAAGAAAACCTAAGTAGGGCTCTAGTCCCCGTTTCACCCCTAATTACTGACAGTGATCCAAACTCAAACAGTTTTTACTCTACTCATGTAGATAGTCCCCCACCTATTACACGGAGTCACTAGAACATGTAGAAACATATCAGTACGATAGTCCACCATTGGAACCCAGTTGGGAGCCCGACTACGCTAACGTGATGTATACCAACCCTAATCCGCGGCCCCAATTAAGATAGCAAAGACCACAGGGCACTAGAGGACCATGCTTTAGGTGCCAAGGAGATCATTTCATAAAGGATTGTCCACATCCTCCCATAGCAGGACAATCACAATACTATAACATACAGGGCTTTTGTGTCGATTGTGGTAAAGAGCATATCATAAAAGAGTGTCCTAAGAACCCTGCTAATGCTTCAAATGTAACACCCATCAACGTGATAGGTATTGTACACAACGCAGATGGATCCAACCCTACATACGTGCCTATCCAAGCTATAACAAGATCCCAGGCGCTCTTACAGAATCAACAGCCTAACGCTGAGGAAATAGCCAAACTAGTGAAGTTGGAGAATCTAGCAGTAAAAAGACAAAATCTTGGAAAGATTCCAGAGAAAGAATCAAGAGAAAGTGGAGTACAAGGATAACTGAATTGGAAGGAAGTCTCAAGGAATCGAGAGCCAAAATCCTAGAATTGACTTCACAGGAATTGAACCAAGAAAACCTAGCTCAGAGATCAGGATCAGTTCTAGCGGAACCCATACTGAAAAACCTAGATATGATGTTTCGTGCATATCAAGCAAGATTAAAAGAAGGACCCCAGATAGCTGAAATGAGCAAGAACTACCCTCGAGCAGACTTAGAAATTGAGAGAACTAAACTTTGTATGAAAATGGTAGAATTAGCACAAGCAATGTTTGAAGCCTCTAGATATCTTAATTGGAACCATATGGCAAAACCGGAGTTACACTTTCAAGGACTAATGGAGAGGCTAGAATACTTGATAGAAAGCAAGGAGAAGGATCAGCATAGGAACCCTATTGTTTCAGAGACACAGGAAAGGAATGCACCATCCCTGTCTCAAGTGCCAAACACAGAGGGAGAAGACAACTTGTCTTCCATACGTAGGTACTCACATGAGTTTCTGAGAGAAATCCAAGAAGAGAAATGGAGAAAAGAACAAGGAACCCATCCTCCTATTCAAGAAATAGATGACTTGCAAGGGCAATTCCCCCAAGACATCCCCTCTATTTACGATGATGTAGAGGAAGAACAACTGAGTGAACACACAGGTTTCAAATCCAATTCTTTCCAAGAATTGCCTCAGTTCATAGGACCTTGGGAAGCTAAGTCCATTAGTATGAGAGCACCCACTATAATAGTGAGGAATGAAGAATCAATGATCCCTAGAAACACGAAAGTGATAAAGAACACCAAAGTTCAATGTAATCTCACCCTAGAGGAGTTGTTAAAGGTTAAACCAGAATTGTGGAAACATGTAGCAAATCAATTCCCTCAGCATGCTACTACTCCCTCACAGATAGGATCACACAAGAAGGTACCAGAGATACCCATCGAAAAGATTGGAGATGTAAGCAAAGGAGAGGAAGGTAACACTTATCTTCCAATAACCCATCAGGGCTACACCACGAAAGCCATCTTAGATTCAGGAGCCGGAGTAGCTATCGCTACTAGCGCTTTATGGAAATGTTGGGGTAAGCCAGCATTGAGACCTACCAGGATGAAGCTACAAATGGTTGATGGACGTATAGAAAAACCATTAGGCTTACTAGAAGGCATATCTCTCACCACTTGTGGTGTAGAGTTTGAGCATACTTTTGCCATTTGTGATTTTAGTAAAAATCATGCTTATGAGATGATTCTAGGATGACCATTCATGCGTCAGTTGCAAATTGTACAAGATTGGGGAACTAATTCTTTGTACTTGCAACATTTAGGAGTGACTACTAAAGTCAATCTTAAAGACTATTCACATCGAGATGTACCCCCAATACAATGGAATACCATCCATAAGACACCAGAAGAAACAGAATCAGTACACTCATTGGAATCGGACTCCTCATGGTTGCACGAGGATACTCATTTATGGATGTGTAAGGTAGTCAAACAAGAGGAAGAACGGTTAAAAGCCAGAACCTTAGGTGCAGAACAACATTCACGAACTCTTCAAGACCCAGCTTATGCACCTGTAGTATTTCCAGATGAGGAGTTTGAGCCCCATGGTTGGGTAGAAATCCTAGCAACCATGGATGTAGCCATCGATGAAAAGCAATGGACACCTCACTATGACGAGGATGGCTATGATATCTCAGTTTTCACGATAGAGCCAATCATGTGTGATTCAATTATAAAAGAATGCGAGCATAGCACTGATGCATTTGAGGATGCAAGTGACTTTGATCTAGAGTCAATTATTATGGACCCACCCTTTGCATCAGAGGAAGAATATTTCTATGAAGTAGAAACGCACCATCAGAGACATGAAGAACTTATGAATGATGTGAGGTTAGCCACACAAGTGACTGTCAAAAGTGAAGGTAAGAAAAGAAAGAAGAAAGAAGCCATGTCAGAAGAAGAAGAATCCTTGTTTGAGGTACCGGAAAACTTCAAGAAATATGAAATAGAAGATAGACGAATCATGGTACGAATGCCTAATAGAAAAGCTGACGTTGGCGAAGTATATGACAATCGAGAGAAAACCAAGAAAATCATAGTTGCCATAGAAGGAGAAGAAGAAAAATGTACCTACATAGGGCACGACATGACGACTGAAGAAGAGGAAGCATTAGTGGCCCTATTGCGCGAATATAGAGATGTGTTTGCTTGGAGTTACAAAGACTTGAAAGGAGTAGATCCGGATATATGTTCTCATAGAATGTCTATGACTCCATATGCAAAACCCACGAAACAAAAACCATACACATACAATGATAACTATGCTGCAAAGATTAAAGAGGAGATAGATCATTTGATAGAAGCACGATTCATATACGAAATTGAGCATACCAAATGGGTATCTCCCACTGTGGTTGTGCCCAAGAAGAATGGAAAATTGTATGTGTGTATTAACCTTAAAAAAGTTAATGCCACCACGATTAGAGACAGTTATCCTCTTCCTATCACGGAACACTTATTGGAAAGAGTTGTGGGCAAGGAAGTTTACAGCTTTCTTGATGGTTTCTCAGGCTATAATCAAGTAGCCATTGCTCCAGAAGATCAACACAAGATGGCTTTTGCCACAGAATGGGGCATATTTGCATTTTGTGTGATGCCATTTGGCTTAACAAATGCACCCGCCACTTTCCAGCGACTCATGTGTCACGTTTTTAAGGAATTCCTACAATAGAGTTTGGAAGTTTATGTCAATGACATATGTGCTCATTCGAATATCCGACAGACTCATATCCCAGAGTTAAGGCAAGTATTTGACAAATGTCAAGAATATCAGGTTTGTTTGAACCCAGAAAAGTGTGTTTTCATGGTCAGACAAGGCAAAATTATAGGATACATTGTGTCAAAGAATGGAATTTCGATGGACGAAGAAAAAGTGAAGGTAATTGCAGATCTACCTAGGCCAAATAACATGAAAGAAGTACAGGCATTTATGGGCCATTGCGGTTATTACAGATGATTCATACACATGTATGCAATCATAGCCAAGCCATTGTACTCTCTTTTAACCAAGTTTGAATGGGCAGATGAATGATGGATTGCCTATTGAGTTAGTGAGTGATCGAGGAACTCACTTTCTAAACCAAGTCATTGAATATTTGTTACAGGATTTTATGGTGATTCACAAGAAATCCGCACCATATCATCCTCAGGCAAATGGTCAGGCTGAAAGCACTAACAAGATCCTTTGTAACGTACTGACGAAACTCGTGAACAACAAATGTTCAGATTGGGACAAACAGTTACACCATGTTGTTTGGGCATATCGAGTGGCCTACAAGACCGTACTCAATGCAACTCCCTTTCAGATGGTTTTTGGTCAAAATGCTGTGCTTCCTTTGGACTTCTTAATACCGACCCTTAAGGTTGCACAAGAACATCAGTGGACCGGCCATGAATTATCAGCAAGAATAATGGACTTGGAATGATTAAGAGAAACCAGGCTGAAAGCAGCAGTACGAATATACACAGCAAAGAAGCGATAAAAAGCATACTTTGATGCACATGTGAAAGATAAAGGCTTAAAAGAAGGAGATTTAGTCCTAGTATATACGCTGAAACAACACGCACGGAAGTTAGAAAAGCGAGGTTATGGACCTATGATCATTAATAGACTCTCGACTAGTGGAGCAGTACAATTAGCCACCTTAGAAGGAGACATAATGCCTAATTAGATTAGTGGCTGTAGAGTCAAGCTTTATCAGGAACCTCTCATCGAGGATATGCTTAGAAGACTCACGTTGGCAAAGAAGCGTAAGAAGGAAGAAAGAGAATACGAGCTGAAGCTCAGGCAGAAGCTATAGAACGCATTAAGCGCATGACGCTAAGGAGACAAGGACTAGGGAGAGAACATTATAACCATCAAGAAACAACACCGAGATATCCCATGGCCATGTGTCAAGCAAAGTCAAGTACCCATCCTAGCATAGTGGATCCGAGACCATTCATTACAGTCAGGCTAGAGCACGGCAACCCTTGCCAAGAGCTCAGGGCTCTAATTGAATCAGGTGCTGCAACTAGTGCGATTAGATGGTCCCACTATAAGGACGCAAGAATAGAAATGCAGCCAATTAAGGCATAGCTCATAGGGCTAGGAGGCATGGAAACCCCTTGCATGGGTGAGGTGGACTTCCTATCCTCATACATGATGTGATCTTGACAGTAAAGCTACTAGTGTGCCATGATGACGGCCTGATAGAACCCCTAATCCTTGGCCAAGACTGGCTATACGATCACTCAGTGGACCTAAATCTTAGACAAGGCTCCTTACAGATTGAAACCTTATATCAGAAGCGAGTGATACCGCTTGACTTCCCTAACAACACTCCGCCTGAGGTATGTAACCATGGACCCTATGAAACACTTGCGACAGAGGACTGGAAGATATTTGGGCAAATCCCTTGGCTAGGCACGCTCTTTCCAAAGTCAACCCATGAGAGCTTGCCGATGGATCGTTGCCACATAGAAGATTGTCAAGAGATTTTCTCCTTGTCTTCCAGCAGCGGACAAATGGGGACCATCAGTGGACAAATGGGGACGATTGCAGGTCAGGTGGACTGCATCAGCAGCCACATGGGCAAAACACCCTGCAGTGCCCTTCCTTACACACTTACTGCGGACTGGCCTAGATTACTAGTACAAAACAGAGCACTTCCTAATGGGCAGGTTTCACAAGTGTTGGACCTCCCTTCTTTTCCAAAGCAGAGTGTCCTTCGAACCTCTCAACCTCAACCACAAAGGAGTCAACCCCGACGAAGGAACCCAGACCGATGACAATATCAGACGACACAAAGAAAGAAGCAATATCAATATCACAAAGCAAGAGGCATGAGACAAATATGGGTGCCAAAAGGATAGAAACCACCGACAGATTTCACCAATGCAGACAAGGATAAGAAGAAGTTAAAGACAAATCAGAAGCAGTATCCAAAACCTTCTCGATCTTCTTCTATGAGTACGAACATTCGACAAAATTGGATCGCCAAGAAGTACCTTACAAATCGACCCATACCCACGCAGATTTGGGTACCCAAACAGTGTATTATAGCTCAACCCTCAAGCCATGTAATATATACCCCTCAGAAATCTCTTCACCATTCAACACCACCACATCCGATATCACCTTTTGTCCCTCAGCAGAAACATATCACCCGCTCAGAAACTCTTAGGAAATGGATACAGAAATGTATCCAGACGACTTCTCCGACCCCCTTATCTAACATTACTCCCATCCCTACTAAACACCACCCTTGTAATAATTCACCCACCCCTGAACCTTGTACAAATTCACTCACTATGACCCAACATCGCTGGTAATAACATCTCATCAAGAAATGTATGCATCATCTGAAGCATGTAGGTGTCTAGAGACCTGCATTAGTTTTGCAACAATCATTCCATAAACCACATCACAACACTCAGCCACACGGGTTACACATCGGTTATGGAAAGGGATTGCGGTCTCACTTTAATGGGATCATGATTAATTTCCATAATAATGTGTTAATCTTTTGTAGCAGATCTGCCACACACTCGCATCATTCATCATGTAGGCAGAAGGACCATCTGAAGCTGGCCCCAACGTACCTATGACCAATATTGGTGAACTACTCGTGGAGCCCCATCCGACGGCTCAACCACCAAAATTTTAGGGATTTCTAGGACCTATGCCAATTGACGATCCTCTCAGGGGATATACTTATAAAGCTTTGCACAAGGTGTCGCCTATAAATTGCTCGCTTTATCCAAGTTAAATCATCTCGATTGATTCAGTAGAACTTGAGAAATAGTTCACCTATGTCTAAAATTGTTCTCCTGTATAGTCGAGGTTGACACCTGTAACTTCTAACACACAGTTCTCCCAAAGTACAACCCATTTATTCAAATGCAGCTTACCTTCCAACTTAAAGAATGAGTTCTTGCTTGCTCAAAAATTTACATTGTGGAAGGAGAACTAACCAAAAGATTAGCATCGAATTTTGCACCTATTGCAACTTCACTTCTTCACATTTACACATGTAAATGTTCCTACTCTCAATTCTCTAAGCTTGATCACAATTAGGATCTAAAAACTTGTACAGAGGTCAATCAACTGTAGACTTAGACTTGTACAAAAGCATTTCACAAAAGATTAAACACAGAAGGAGTACTCATCAAAAATTAGGCGCAATTTTTCTTCTTCTCTGAAAAGTTTTACATCTGAGATAGAGAGAGAGAGAGAAAGAGGAAACATTCATCTTTGTTCTGTTGGTGATTTGCTCCATCTATGAGTAAGCTCGATCTGAGCGCTTCTGCGCACTCAACTGTCACAAAGAGAAGCTCCTTCTGTACCTGCTCCCAGCACATTTGCTTCTCCGACACACAGAGAGAGAGAGAGAAGAGAGAGAGGAGAGAGAGAGCTCTGCTTTGTCCTCCATCAATCCACTCTGCATACTTTTGGATCTCTTGCACTCGGCAGTCGACATGGACCGCACGGTTCATTGGTTGTAGCATAAACTGCCAAGGATCGAATGGGTAATCACGTGACATGCAGAGGTGAATTGACATAAGCTATGACGTTATAGATGCTTGGATTCTTTCTCGGGTCCCTCTCCTTTGCTGTGATGGGGAATAGTGAACCAAAAGATGCTCAGTAGATAGCAGCCGGGTAGATCTCCAATCAGAGTCGCTCTTTTCCAACTTTGGCACATCATATTATTTGCTTTTGCTATAACCAGACAAGCGGTGTTCGATCATGCATTGCAACTTGGTCTTTTACACTACGTGGCACACCTAAGTCACGTTAAATAGAGAATTATATGACATCAATGCAAACATCAAACAGAGCCTACGTACATCTATTTGCACTTAAAAACTTTTCATGAGCTCACCACAGGGAACACAATTTGTGCATATTACTTCTTTTTGGTGTTAGCCTTATTGATTTATCAAACATCTAAAATATGACCTTTATCATTACTTGACCTTTCGGAATAAGAATCCTATTGTATTTCAAAAGGATTTTTATCCTCAAGTTTTTGGCACTCAATGTGACATCTCTCCAAGGGTTTCAACTCTCAATTTGGAACTTAGATAGTCCCTCATTTGTAATCCTCACAGGAGCTTACCTCTTTTGGCACACTCAAGGCACTAAGTGCCTCCCTTTTTGTAACTCCCATATAAGAAGAAGGTGTTTTGTGAGTGCATACTTGTGGGTTGGAGGCTACTCTAACCCCACCCACAAGATCTCTCCAAGTGTCTCATCCTCCTCTAAGGCTCAATTGGTGTACAACGGGCTAATCTAAGCCCCCTCCTCTCGCGTCGACTTATCTTGGTGTTGTACAAGTGTAGGGCTAATATAAGCCCCCCCCCTCCCCAAGAATTTTAAGTGAGGTGCCGAGTTGTTCATTTCAAGCTTTGCCATTATTTTGAAGCGGCATTTTTGGCAAGTACCTTTGATAGTGTTTCTAAACACTTTATCCTCAAAGCTTTGCAATGACCAAAAGTGAAGGTAGCTCATCATCTATGGCTAACTTCTTACCCTCTTTCACCCCTATTTTTATGCCTAAGGATGAATGCCTCAATGGACAAAATTACAATCTATGGAAAGATGTCATGTGCACATATCTCCACATGAATCTCCGGCATGAGGTAGTAGATGGGTCATAGCCCGAACCCAATAGGGATACCAACTTAGACAATTGGCATGTGTGGAATATCAAGGACAAAAGAGTCTTAGGTCAGTTGTTACTTGCCTGCGACGAACTAACAAAAGGACATATCATGGCCTGCAAGACGTCCAAGGATGCTTGGGATACGTTAGCCGCTTTTTATGAAGACAAGACCCCTTTGAAGATATATGCATTAGAGGCTGAGTTTCATAATTTGACCATTAGGCCACACGACACAATTACCAAGGTCATAGCCCAATTTGAGGATTATCAGCATAAATTAGCACTATGTGGTAGGCAGATCTCTAGTGAAGACATGGCCATTCAGCTTCTCAACAAGTTACCTAAGCCGTACGAGACATTTGTCACAACTTTGTATAATCGCGGCCAAGTCTTATCTTGGAAAGAGGTTCGTCGACTATTGCTCCTTCATGACTCTTGAGCCAAATCGACTTCCTCACAAGAGTCTTCCATGAAGGCCAAAGGGCCATTCAATAAGGGCAAACCCCCAAGTCATTATGCCAGTAATGGATCTAAGCAAGGATCATATAATTCATCGAAGAAGTTCACTTGTAATTTTTGTGGAAAATCAGGACACTGCTCAAGTGAGGAACTCTTCATCTCCACAGAAGCCAATGCCCTAGTTACTTCTAGCTCCCCGCATGAGTGGATCTTTGATAGCGGAGCTAGCTCCCATATGTGCAAAGACAAGGACTCCTTACAAGAACTTGAAGAGCACGCGGGGGAAGTCTCTCTTGGCAACAAAAAAGCTTACCCATCGAAGGAAAAGGGAAAGTTCAAATTACCAACAATCAGGGCGAATGCAAGTCTTTATCCAATGTTCTTTTTGTTCCAAATTTATGTATGAATCTACTTTCCATCAAGACCATTACAGATCAGGACAAACAAGTATGGTTAGATAACACCTAAGTTAAGGTAGTTGATCCCCATACAAAGTATGTCATTGCTCAAGGTATTGAAGAAAAGGGCCTCTACAAGCTATCTTGCTTTGTATCTTGCCCTCACTCGATATCATGGTCTTGGCTCAGGACCTATCTCTTGGGCAAGTAAGATGCAGCCTACAGTTGTGTTATCATCTATCGAGGCCGAGTACCGAGCATCCAGCTTTGCAACATGTGAGACCATCTGGCTTCGACGTTTAGTATCTGACATTGGTGTTTTGCAGGATACTCCGACATGTCTTTGCACGGACAGCCAGTCAGCCTTGGCCATCGCCAAGAATCCAGTGTTCCATGCTCGGATGAAGCACATGGAGATCCAGTACCACTTCATCCGTGAGAAGCTCATATCTCAGGAGATTACTCTGGAGCAGTGTACCTCTCAAGAGAACCTAGCGGACATGTTCACGAAGGCTCTACCTCCGGTTCCGCTTCAGCGCTTGGTGGACCTCTGCAGCATTCAGCCGCTCCAAAATGGAGCTACAGAGGGGGTGTTGACGACATAATTGCTCCTACTTCATCTACATTTGTATCGGCATGAGTGCATCTCCATTTTGTATCCAAGAGGCACTCCATTTCTAGTATATTTCCATTTTATATTGTATTTCCTTTGTATTTGGGTACCTTGCCATGTGCTTCTACCAGTTGTATTCATTCTCCTTTCAGGAGACTTATTCCACATATGATGTACTTTTGAGAGCCCCTCCCAAATCTATGTAAGGAGGGCCTCTCCCCTCATTTGTATTTGGTTAGAAGCTTGAGGAGCCTACTCCATGCTCTTGGCAAGCTCATTTCTAATCCACATGAGTTTACCCATTTCATGGTCTACTCATTTTGTGTCTCACACATTCTTTGTTTTGTGAGAGTACTTTACTTTTCATTTTGCTTCCGTGTGCGTACTCTCGAGAGTACTTTACTTCTCATTTTGCTTCCGCATGTGTACTCTCTACAATACCACCATGGTAAAGGTCTAGCTCATAAATGTCAATCCGTGGAGACATGAGGATGGTATGATGACTGTGAGCGATATGAATGCACAAGTATGTGAGTGAGAACCTCTAGAGATAGCAGACACATACACACACACACACAAAAGGCAAGATCAAAGATTAGAACAATGGAATTTTCTCATTCAAAACTCAAGAAATGATTACAATGCTCAATAACAAGTTCAATCTCCTAGGAGCTAACCCCAAAAATGAGCTCTCTAGCTCTTTTTATAGTTTTTGGCTAGCTATTGTCCTAGTTTAGGCCCAATGTCTAATTTAGTTAAAAAAATAGGTTCCTAGACCGATTCGAAGGCTCAAATGAGCTTAAAAAGTTATGAAATTTGAAACATATATTCTACTAATAATCCTCAACCTTGAAGATTCATTGTCTTGCAGAAAATGGAGTTGAATATGTCAAAAATGATTATGTACAATGTGGGTAGTGATGAAAATCACTATTCGAGAAAAATAAAGTTTGATTTTTTTACTAGGCCTATTCTCTGCCATATCTTCTTTGACTTCGCTATGTTCTCAGTCCCATATTTGAACCTTGCCCTTCTCTTTGGCACTTGTCTCTCATGCTTATGAGCTCAATCCACTTTGGCTTCCTTTGCCACTAACACCCTCCCTCTTGAGTTTATCGTCCATGATAGAGCTTTGTATGGGATGACCAATGTAGAACTAAATGACATCGGTGGCTAGTTCACGTTCTTTTAGTATGAGTCCCTTTGTGAGATCAAATTTCAAATGTTACCAATCGATTGCACATGGGAGTTTAGGATGTGGTATTCTATAATGCTCGGAGTACATTGCTTGTTTGCAAGAAAAAAGCTAGAGCAAGTGAGTTGGCTTTGAAATAAATATCTCCAAGTGATACTTCCAAAATCTTGTTGTAAACATGTCCTCAAAGGTTTTCTTTTGATAGGCAAGGAGGTACTTTATTCATCAGTGCCATGCATATATTGTTTTGATGGAAGGAGTGATACTTAGGTCATACAAAAAATCTAATTTTTTTTTCAAACCTTGGCATGGATAGATGAGGAGCTTTGACATTCCTTAAAGTCTTGAATACTACCTACATTAGATCGAATATTTTGAGGAGCATCTAGGCTATGATGTCAGGCATGGGCTTCAGACAAGGCATCTAGTGGTGAATGGTAGCAATCATGTAAGAACCTCTAGGAGGTCCCCTCTGTGGTGCCAAATATGGGTAGTTAATCCCATCTTCATAACATGAACTGTTCTTTACTTTAATTGTAAGATCTATCCATGATCATCGCCTTGGGACTAGTCCATAGCACTCGTTATATAAAATGTGAAGTGAAGTATGAGACCACGTGCATAACATTTCTAGGTATTCCTCCAATAGTTGTTTCCTCCGGTTGGGCTAAAAGATAGTACCTTTTCGAACTGTCTCTAGTAGATCCTTGAGCTCAAATTGTGTAGAAAAGGTGGGTGCTTTTCCAATAATCCATGCCACATCCGAACTGTAGTTTTCAAGGATCACAAAGTAAGGTCGATATTGTAGCTCATAGGTACTTATAAGCCTTCTTTGTGCTAGATTTTGAAAATATTATGACTTTGAGAATTCTTCCTCCATTTGTGCCATGGCTAGGATTTGTATTGCCACTCATTCATCTTGGGATCTTCCAATCTCTTCTACTTGCTTCAACTATGGTGCCCTGGGTGCCTCAAATCTATCTGCCCCTCTTTTGTGACTCTGCTACTTGGGGCTCGTTGGGCTTCATAGTCTTCTTCAAAGGTCTGATCAATCGGAATTTGAACCATTTCATTCTCTTCAAGTGCCTCAAATGGTGATGGAGGTCATTCATACGGTTGTAGCTCCACGACCTAATTTTGTAAAGTGACAAGGTGAGCTGATTCTGTAGTAGACACTATGTATTCAGGAACTGCTATAGGTGATGCAACAGTCATGTTGGCTATTGTTGTTGCAATTGATTTACTTCTTCGGTGAGTTCAGCATGAGATTCTTACAAAGCATGAGATTCTTACAAATTTGCATAGTCTTCCAAAACTATCCTAATATTTTTCGGAGGAACTCCTTGAAATTTGGAGGGGCTTATGGGTGTGCCTAGTGCATTTTCAATTGCCACCTCCTAATTATCCTAATTTTGTTGTTAAACTCATTGGTCCCCTCCATTGCGGCTTCTAGATGTCTTTGTAAAGTGCCATATTATGAGTGAGCTTTGCATTGTGCATTATTTTCATACATAGGTGTCTGTTAGTAGTATGAAACATGGAGGAAGTTAGCATAGATGAAAAGGGAGTATGTGAAGAGAGCTTGAGTAGATCAAAGGGTCCCCCCTCAAAAAAATCTCTACATTAGTGCTATTCTGAAATATCAAAATCATCATAATGAACAACAATGATTCTAATCACTACACCGTATCGTAAAAATCCCAATTTGCAAGTTAGTGCTCCATTTTGTGCAAGCCAAGGAGTCATCAAGATTAAGGAGATTAGGTAGAATGTACATATTGGGTACAAGTTGACTTGATCTATAGTCTGCCTATTCCATTTTATCTATCGTGATCAATTACACATGTAAAAATAATCAAACATAATTTTTAACTAGGCCGAACATTAGATGTGAAATTGGTCAAATCTCCCCAAAAACTAGAGAGCTCGTTTTTGGGGATAGCTTGTATGTGAATTAAGCATTGTAAGGGCTTTGATGAATAGAAGTATTTATCCTTCCATTCTCTTTGTTATTGCCTCTTCCATGTGTGTGTGTGTATGTGCATTAGCATGCTTCTCACCTTCACCTTCACACAAATCACTTGTTCACAATCGTCATATCCTTCTTACATATCCTTAGATCGATAATTAAGGAGGTGAAAATCCATGACACGATACTCATCCTTTTCTAGAGCAACACCAAATTTGGCACCATTGCCAAGGAGTGCGCTCAAGGAAGAATGTATGGTGGTAATAGTGTTAGGAAATCAATGTTGGATGGCACATACTTAGATTTTTTTCAAGTTTTTTTCACTAATCTTATGTTATTTTATCTCATTTTCACTCCCCCTACTTTGATCCTCCATAGCCGCATCATCATCTTCATTGAAATTTCTGATTTTTCTCCATATTTGCTCTCCATTCCTTCATTTCCATCATTTGATAGTGTGAGTGAGTGAGTGAGTGAGTGAGTGAGAGAGAGAGAGTGAGAGAGAGAGAGAGAGTCTGTGAGTCATTTTTGCATGTATTTGAGTTTCTATGTAGGATTTCACTCCATTTTGAGCTCAGTAGCGTGCACACATAAGATTCTATGCATTTTTGAATTTTGCACCCATCACCTTGGCTTGTATGATAGGCAAAAAGGTGAAATTTTCACATTGCCTCTATAAAATAGCAAAGATCTCCTATGCACCTCGTTGGAGGACTAGACGCTTCAACAATATTATGAGTTTTTCATCCCATCGTGATAAGGTACCCCATTGTGACAGACCCACCTCATCACGTCAGGCTAGCCCATCGTGACAAGCCCACCCAATCATGATAAGGTACCCCATTGTGACATGCCCACCTCATCCTGATAGGCTAGTCCATTGTGATAGGCCCATCCAATTGTGACAAGATACCCCATCACGATAGGTGCACCTCATTTCGACACGCCAAAGCCATCGTGATGCCCACCCTATTGTGACAAGCCACCTCATCATGACATCCTCAACCCATCGTGATAGGGAAACCCATCACGACATGCCATCTACATGGATAAAAAATTAGGGTTTTGAAATCGGGCCTTTTTTTTAATTTTTGAAGATTTTTGGTGCTTTTAGGGTCCACAAAGCTTTCAATGCAAGCAGTCATGAGTGTCACAAGAGTCAAGGCAAAGAAGCAATGCGTGGGAGAGACTTCTTGGGCATCAAAGTGCATACAAAGGGCATATGAAGTGCTTTCAAGAAGGTTGGAAATTCATTAAACCCCTTTTGTCAATTGTAGCTTAGGCTACGACGTAGTGCTAGTGCTTGTGCTTAGGATAATGTTAAGAACGCAAGTTCAAGACACTTAAAGAACTCAAGTGAAAGATCTTAAGTTAACATAAATGTGATAACACTAAGGGAAATAATCTATAGCTATAGCACAAGGCTAAGTGAAACAACATAAGTTATTCCAGATGAATATACCTTGAAACAAGAAAAATGCCAAAGAACATAAAAATAGAACAAGTAATTCATACTACAAAGAACATTGTAATGCATGTGCACCCTATAATGATTGGGTAGACAAGGGGATCAAATTAGTGAATCTTATTTCAGGCAAATACATAGGAAGAGTAGATTGAAAAAGCATCAGATCCTCTGAATCTAGTGTCAATCATATTGCTGGATCTTGGGATCAACAGTTGAGTGACTACCCCTACATAGTGAACTCAGACACCAATGATTTGGAGATGTCATTTAGCATGGAGAGACCTATAGACAACATAGGGTTAGCATATTTACAAACACCACAAGGCCCTTATAAGACTCAACTCAAATACATCTAAACCAATCTCTTAGGTGATCACATCTATGAGGATGGTTTGAGGTGATCAATGGTTTGCGAATCTAGTTCTTTCTTACAAGAGGGAGATTTATTTTTGGTGGAAGCTATGGATTGACCTTTGATGATGGAGGTTTTTTTTTGGAGTTGATTGTGTAGGGACAATTGACATCTCATTACAAATGTTTATAGTGATAACAATAGAAGATTTTTCAATGGTTATGAATGGAGGGTGATTGCAATTGGTATCACACATGATGTAGCTTGATATAAAAGCAATTTAGATACACAAGAGAAGAGAAAAACCCTTTCATGGGTTACACATGCACCTATGCCATGAGGCGACATGGTGAAGTCCATTCTTAAATTATGTGCCACCATAGAACCAACACAATTGGTTTTGACATGTTCTTCCCTCACATACTAGCATGTGTTTTTGTCTTTGAAACATATTGCTAAATCTAGTATGTTGATGTACGATAATTTACTTTTTTTATAAATCTCCACACTTGGTACGAATATCATTGGTCCACTCTCAAGAGCGATTTGAATCTATATGTACTTTTCTCCACTTTATTGGTTACATTTTGCACCAATGCTTATGTGTGAGACCTTTCATGGTTCTAGTTCTTTTGTGACCTCCTCATGTGGTATCAAAGGTGCAAATGATTGTATGGCCAGAATCGTGTAGATATATTATCCATCCTTGTTCATCATGTTCAATTAAAGCCATAAATGTGTTTTTTTCATCCTTTGTTTCTACTAACCCATTCCTTAGCTTGCATTTGAGCATGTTTCCAAGTATATTGTTCTTCAACCTTATGATTTTTTTCCCATTGCAATTTCTCTAGCATTTCCTAAGTTATAAATGAGATATTACTTGACCCAATAGTCGTTCATGTATTTTAGGAATGTGTCCCTATCTAGGGTGGTTGATTTTATAGTTCCCCTAGTAGATATTCTATGGATCACAAAGGGACCATATCTACATTTTTGCAACTTCTTGTAATGTTGCTTTAAAGTTTAGAGCAATTCTAGATCAACCTCTTACAAGTCTTTATCATTAATCTGGACATCATAGTAAGCCTTTTTCCATTTTTTCGCAATATATTTTCATGTAGATATGTTCAAACTAGTTTCTTAGAACTCCTTTCACACATTAACTTGTTGCGACATCTCGTGAACCATCCATTCATAATAATTAACCACTCTTATGGTAGGTATTAGGAAGTCTATGGACATAATGGCATTTTTACCATAGATCATGTTGAATGATGTGGTTCCTAATGTAATCTAACAAACCTAAGCCCAAAGAACATGGTGTAGTTGATTACCCTGATATGTTAGGTGTGTTGGAACATCAAGCTTACACTATGCTTGAGGTGGATTTGATCTACATCAAAGGCTATCGTGTCGAAAGAGTATCCATTGGAGAGTTCTTTTTCTTATGCTCATTTATTGTATTTTTTGAGAGATTTTTTGATGGTTCATTTACCGTTGTAAAAAGCCTTGAGCTTTACACATGTAAAGGTAGAAATATAGAGCCCAAATCCCACGAATTTGTGGTGGTTGAATTTGCATTCAATCAAGCAATCAATCACCTAAAAGTAGATCAAACTAGATCTTCACTTTTCCTAGATTGTAGGAAAGTGAATTGATTCCCTCCAACAACCATTAACACCTTGGAATTCAAATTTCACTTGTAGAAGTCATGGAACACTCCTATAGTCTATATAAAGACTTGAAATCACTTGTACATTACATGGAAGCAATATACATACACTTGTGACCATCATTGTCTTGCTCCAATTCTCTGCATCATCTTCTTCGCCAATAGTAATATTGGAGAGGCTGCTGCTCTCTCTCTAGAGCTCCAAATTGAAAGAAACATCGCTCATTGAAAAGGTATAAGTGTCTACTTTATGCCTATAAAATTCCATAGCATTTGGTTTAGTCGATTGGGAGAAATCTGAGTTTTTATGTCTCACAGTCAATCTCTGCGTATTCCTGAAAATAGGAAGTACCACTGGTGAATGTCTCATTCATTCCTATAGCATATTTTGCTTATTCCTTATAATTTTGTGCATTCCATGCACTCAACCCTATGTGTATCTCCCATTAAAGTATTTTTTCTAATTGTAATCACGCTGGTCGCTATGGACATTTGAAGTTCATTGTCTCTTCCATAGATAGTAAGTTTTTTGAGCTAGTCGACCCGCAAACCTATCTGTTTTGTATCGACTCATTCTCCTTGATGCTCCAAAGTAAATAGTGTGTTTCTTTGCACTTGTTGCATGCCTATAAGGTCTATTTGAGTCTCCATAAGCTCAAGGGCTTGTCTTGTGCCAGTTGGCTTGACCAAACTTCGTCGCTTCGAAACGCACTTTTCTACCTTCTACAAGCTTCTCCAAGTTCTTTCAGTGGTATCAGAGCTAGATAAAGGTGGGTGACGGGTTTCCCTCAATGATCGAGAAGCTTGATCGACACAACTACGCAGCTTGGCAAATCAGAATGGAGGCCTATTTGCAAGGTAGAAATCTTTATGGAATTGTAGTAGGTGATGAAGCTATGCCTATTCCAAGATCCAAAGGAGGACCTACACAAGAGGAGACAGATAAGCTCACACTTTGCTGCGCAAGGGATGCCCAAGCAAGGTCATACATACTTAACTCTATCTCTGACTTTCTATTACCACATATTAGAGGATGCAAGACATCTCAAAGACTTGGGATGCCCTCGAGACTTTCTTTTTTGCTAGTACCAAAGCAAGAAAGAATCATCTTTGGAACGAGTTCAACCAAATGAAGAAGACACCTAAAGAAACCATCACAGAGTTTGTTATCAAGGTCAAGGAGGTTGCGGATCAGTTAGCATCCATTGGAGAGCTGATTGAAGAAGAGGTCATCATGAGGTGAATTCTCAACGGCATTCGAAGTGATAAGCAATGGCAATCCTTCACGACGGCTTATGATCTCATCATGGATGTGCAAAGTCCAGACTTCAACATCTTTCGTGGATAACTCTTCAATCAAGAAGCCAACAATAGCATAAAGGAAGGTTACTCTTATCATGGTAATTCAACTAGTCCTCTATATGCAGATAAGAAGGATAAGAAGCAGAAAGGCAAGAAGAAGGAATAAGATGAAGAAGAGACTTCTCAAGCCAACTTTGCAAGCAAGAGCAAGTGGAAAGGGAAGAAGAAAGGACCAAAGCAAGACAAAGCCAAAGGTAAGAATGTTCAACCTTGTGTCATATGCGATAAGACCAACCACACCACTCAGAATTGCTAGTTCAATGGGAAGACCTAGAAAGGAAGTGGAAGACGTGGATATGGCAGCAATAGAGGCAGAGGTGGACACAACTTCAAGAACAACAATAGAAGCTATAATAGAAGGGACTACAAAAATTATTCAAAACATCAACCACATGAAGACTCATTGCTTCTTATGAATCTAAGCCACAAAGAAGATAAAGAAGATGATCATTTGTTCTACATAGATTCAGGATGTTCGAATCATGTTGCAGGCAACATTGCTCTTCTATCTGATTTGGAAAGTCCAAAGCATAGACATGAAGTGCAAACAGGGGATGAAACAAAGCACAATGTGGAGAAGATTGGTAATGTCAAAGCTTCCAATGGCAGGACAAACATTCTAAGTAAGGTTCTCTATGTACCCACTATCACTAAAAACCTAATAAGTGTAGGCCAAATAGTTGAAAAAGTCTTGCAAGTTAGGTTCACCCAACATGGAGCTTTTGTGGAAGATCCATGTCAAGGCTTCAAAAAGATAGCCCGAGGTGAGAAGATTGGTAGGCTCTTTACTTTTGAAGTAGGAGAAACCAGGAACATAGCTCTATTCAACTTTGGGTCTCAAACCCTAAGTGAGCTTGAAGTGTGCCATAAGAGACTTGCTCATGTGAATGAAAGAACCTTGAAGGATATATGCAGGGATCAAAGTGTTCTAGGACTGCCGAACATATCAAAGTAATACATGATCAACAGGTGTGATGCATGTCAGATTGGGAAGGCACAAAGACAACCATTCAACCACAAAGGCTACATCCACAAAAACTTATTGGACTTAGTACATACAGATGTATGGGGACCAAGTCAAGAACCTTCATTGGCAGGATCAAGGTATTATGTCTCATTTATTGACGACCATAGTAGATGGACTGTTCTATACTTTATCAAGAGTAAGAATGAAGTGTTTGATTGCTTCAAGAAGTATCTTGCACATGTGGAGAACCATACATGTAGATCACTAAAGAAGCTGAGATCTGATGGAGGGGGAGAATACTTCTCTAAAGAGTTTGATGAGTTCTTGCAGGACAAAGGTATCAAAAGGGAAGTGACTACTAGGTACTCTCCTCAACTAAATGGAATTGCAGAGAGGAGGAACAAGGCATTGGTTGGATCAGCCCGAACAATGCTTGAAGAGAAGAAGTTGCCACATTATCTATGGGCAGAAGCTATTTCAACTACTGTGTACCTTGTCAATAGACTACCATCCAAATCACTTCAAGGTATGACTCTTTATGAAGCATGGCATGGAAGAAAACCTAGTCTTGGACATCGCAAGGTCTTTGGTTGTTTAGCTTATGTTCATGTACCATCACAAATAAGAGGTAAGCTAGATGAAAGGGCAACAAAGGTAGTGTTTATTGGATATGATTCAACTCAGATGGGTTATAGGTTCTTCAATCCTTAGACCAAGCAATTCACTACAAGTTGAGATGTTGTGTTTGAAGAACACAGGTCTTGGTATGATGAAGACAAACAAAAGGTAACACTACCATATGATCTTGATTCTGACTCTCATCAATTAGGAAGCAAGCATGATACATAGGTCCAGGATCCAAGAAGTGATACAGACGATGACCAAGATGAAAGAGAAAAAGATTACAAGCTATGGAAGTCAAGAGGCAAAGCAAAGATGCAAGAGGTTGGAGAATGCTCAAAACAAGCACCTAGAAGATCAACAAGAGAGAATAAACAACCAGAAAGGTATGGATATGATTCCACATTTGTTACGAAGCATTCAATATATTTGGCAAAAGACTTTATTTCAGAGGAACCCTCAACCTATGAAGAGGCAAAGGGAAACCCTAATTGAGAAAAGGCCATGACCAAAGAGATAGATGCATTGAAGGAAATGGACACTTGGGATTCGGTTCCAGTATTGCCGAATCAAAAGGTAATTGGTTGCAGATGGGTATATAAAGTTAAAAGAAACTCAGATGGATCAGTTTGCGGGTACAAGCAAGGTTAGTTGCCAAAGGATGCTCACAAACTCATGGTATAGACTATGAGGAAACATTCTCACCAGTTGCAAAGATGACTACAATCAGGACATTGATAAGTGTAGCTGCTGCAAGGAATTGGAGACTCCTCCAACTTGATGTGAAAAATGCATTCTTAAATGGTTGGATAAGTGAAGAGGTATACATGTCACAACCACGAGGTTTTGAAAACCCTAATCATCCATCTTATGTTTATAGACTTAAGAAAGCATTGTATGGATTGAAACAAGCTCTAAGAGCTTGGAATTACAGGTTGGTTACATATCTTCAAGATCAAGGGTTCAAAGCTAGCAGATCAGATCCTTCTCTATTCATCAAAAGGGATCACAATGAGGTTATCTATCTATATGTATATGTAGATGATATTATTGTGGTAGGTAATGATCTAAATGGCATTCAAAGGATCAAGAGACACATGCAAGAGGAGTTCAAAATCAGTGACCTAGGTGAGCTCACATATTTCCTAGGTATGCAGGTGATATATACAGATGAAGGAATGTATTTGACTCAAAGAAGATACATTCAGGATGTTCTTCTCAAGTTCAAAATGGAGAACACTAAACCTGCAGGTACACCTTTGGAGATGAATCATAAACTAAGTGTTTATGAAGGTGAGAAAATTGAAGACATTAAAGAGTATCAAAGCTTGGTAGGTAGCTTGATATATGCTACTCATACAAGGGTATACATCTCATATAGTGTGGGAGTGCTTAGTCAGTTCATGCACTCACCGAGAAGACCACACATGGATGCGGCTAAGAAAGTACTTAAGTATCGCAAAGGTACAATCAAAGAAGGTATATTCTATCCTTACTCTTCAGATTTGGATATCAAAATCTACTCAGATGCAAATTGGGTAGGAGCTAAAGATGATAGAAAAAGTACATCTGGTTACTTAGCATTTGCAGGTTCGAAGCTAGTGTCATGGAGTTCCAAGAAGCAACCAACAATTGCTTTATCCTCAACTGAAGCAGAGTACAGAGGCTTGACCATAGCAACTCAAGAGGCAATATGGTTAAAAGCATTGTATACAGATTTGGGACTTGTGAGTTCCAAACCTCACATATTTGGAGATAATGTAAGTTCCATGCATCTAGCAGCAAATCCTATTTTCCATGTGAGAACCAAGCACATAGAAGTCCATTATCACTTCATCAGGGAAAAGCTCATGGCAAAGGAGATTGACATTTCGTTTGTTCCTACTGAAAAGCAAGTAGCAGATATGATGACGAAGGCACTTGATGGAACAAAGCTTTGTAGATTCAAAGCTATGGGAGGTATTCAACCTATCATAGAATGAAGACTCAAGCATACTTTAGCTTGAGGGGGAGCTGTTGGAACATCAAGCTTACACTATGCTTGAGGTGGATTTGATCTACATCAAAGGCTATCGCATCGAAAGAATATCCGTTGGAGAGTTCTTTTTCTTATGCTCATTTATTGTATTTTTTGAGAGATTTTTTGATGGTTCATTTACTGTTGTAAAAAGCATTGAGCTTTACACATGTAAAGGTAGAAATATAGAGCCCGAATCCCACGAATTTGTGGTGGTTGAAGTTGCATTCAATCAAGCAATCAATCACCTAAAAGTAGATCAAACTAGATCTTCATTTTTCCTAGATTGTAGGAAAGTGAATTGATTCCCTCCAACAACCATTCCCACCTTCATTTGAATTCAAAATTCACTTGTAGAAGTCGTGGAACACTCCTAGAGTCTATATAAAGACTTGAAATCACTTGTACATTACATGGAAGCAATATACATACACTTGTGACCATCATTGTCTTGCTCCTTCAATTCTCTGCATCATCTTCTTCGCCAACAGTAATCTTACAGAGGCTGGTGCTCTCTCTTCAGAGCTCCAAATTCAGTGCAAGATGGCTCATTGGAAAGTTATAAGTGTCTAGTTTAGGCCTATAAATTTTCATGGCATTTGGTTCTGTAGATTGGAAGAAATCCGAGTTTTTTTGGATCAGGGTCAATCTCTGTGTATTCCTGAAAAATAGGAAGTACCACTGGTGAATGTCTCATTCATTCCTATAGCATATTTTGCTTATTCCTTATACTTTTGTGCATTACATACACTGAACCCTATGTGTATCACTCCCATAAAAGGATTTTTTCTAATTTTAATCACGCTGGTCGCTATGGGCATTTGAAGTTCATTGTCTCTTCCGTAGATAGTAAGTTTTTTGAGTTAGTCGACACGCGAACCTATCTGTTTTGTATCAACTCATTCTCCTTGATACTCCAAAGTACATAGTGTGTTTCTTTGCACTTTTTGCATGCCTATAAGGTCTATCTGAGTCTCCATAAGCTCAAGGGCTGGTCTTGTGCCGATTGGCTTGACCAAAATTCGTCGCTTTGAAACACACTTTTCTACCTTCTACAAGCTTCTCCAAGTTCTTTCAGTGGTATCAGAGCTAGATCAAGATGGGTGACGGGTTTCCTTCAATGATCGAGAAGCTTGATCGACACAACTACGCGGCTTGGCAAATCAAAATGGAGCCCTATTTGCATCAAGAAGCCAACAATAGCATAAAGGAAGGTAACTCTTATCATGGTAATTCAACTAGTGCTCTATATGCAGATAAGAAGGATAAGAAGCAGAAAGGCAAGAAGAAAGAAGAAGATGAAGAAAAGACTTCTCAAGCCAACTTTGCAAGCAAGAGCAAGTGGAAAGGGAAGAAGAAAGGACCAAAGCAAGACAAAGCCAAAGGTAAGAATGTTCAACCTTGTGCCATATGCAATAAGACAAACCACACCACTCAGAATTGCTGGTTCAATGGGAAGACCCAGAAAGGAAGTGGAAGAGGTGGATATGGCAGCAATAGATGCTAGGAATGAAAAGTGCTCATCTTCGTGTATGTAGAGTCTCAAGAAGTCATTATTTCCCCTCTTGTAAAATTGAACTCTAATGATCGCTTACTCTTTAATTTCCTCTTCCAAGGGTTTCTTCCAAGTTTGAGTTACTAGGCCAAACCCTTTTCTCTAGATAATCATGTAATTCCTCTATGCAGTATTGAGTTGATGATTGACATATGGCATTGTTATATCTATTTTTCCATTCTTTGTTGATTGAGCCAACACATAGCCAATTGCATGATTGAAGACATTTGCATGCACATGGAAGATTGTGTTCCAATTGGATTCTTTGAGAATGGGACCAAGGATCATCCTTTTCTTTCACTCTTCAAATGCCTTTTCATAATGCCTCATAAAGGCTCGTACTTCTTTGACATACCTAGTTTTTGGCATCTCTAAGGTAGCTCTCACTTTGTGCTTGTCTATGGATATAGATTTTTGGACATCATGTGGCCTTGTACTTTTCCTTGTCTTAATATGAATATACATTTCTCTAGATTTAGATATACTCTATAAGTATGAGAATTTTCAAAGATACCTTTGAGTTTTGTTATATGGTTTTATATTTGTTTAATAATGAGCATAAATCTTCCACATACACTTGAATTCTATGATATGATCATAAGGATCCATTTTTCCATCATTAAAATTCCACCTTTGTCATATTGTACTCGTTCACACCCTCATAGTGCTCCCTTTGCATCAAATTGTTATGCAATGTTTGTCTCTACTCTTTGTGATGAGAATGAGCTTGTTTATTTTGATGAAGCACAAAATTCACAAAATTAGATGGCTACTATGAAATCACAATATGATGCTATTGTGAAGAATGGTACTCGGTATTTATGTGATTTCTGTCAAGGCAAAAAGGCCATTGATATTAAATGGGATGATGGAATAGTTGATAGGTATAAGGTAAGGCTTCTTTCCAAAGGATATGCTTGAGAGAGAGTCATTGATTTTGATGAGACCTTTGCTCCCACATGCCAAATGACCATTGTTTGTAGAATTTGTGCACTTGTAGCTCATCATGGTTGGAATGTACATCAGTTGGACATTAAAATTGCAACTCTCAATGGTGGTTTACATGAAGAAGTATATGTATTTCATCCTTGTAGTTTTGTGCAAAAGGGCATGAAAACAAAATGTGCAAGTTGAAAAAGGCATTGTATGGCTTGAGCCAAGCACTATATGTGCTTCATATGAGAAGGTACATGCCTAATTGTTGTGAAAATAGTGGTGCCCAACAAAGCACAAAATAATATGGGTCCCAAAAGTTACTGCACATGAAAAAAAGGATGACAATAGATGTGGATTTAAGAAAGAATTGCATAATAGGAATCCTTCTCCAAGTATGGAGGAATTGTAGAAAGGAATAAAGATGTTTCTAGTTTCAAAGTGGGGAAACAATCAACGAACTACAACAAGTACATTTGAAATCCCAAAACAAGGTAAACCTATCAAGAGAAAGGAGATAAGGAAGAGGGCTCACTCACACACTCTCACACTCAAAGAACTAAAACAACAATACAACTAGTGCAATTTATAAAGGATACTACATAAGGAAAATCCTAATGTCTGCAAATGAGTGAGGTGGAAAGAAACAAATGTTCCATCCCTCTCGATAGATAAATCTAGTAAAGGTCACTAAAATGTCCTTGACATATACCGACGTGACCACTTTACATGTCAGAGAAATGAAAAAGTGATATGTGTCATCCCCGATCATCACATGTTGAGCTTGATATCCGAGTGATTTAGTGAAATTATCGGCAACCTACTCATCTGTCCGTACGTAAACAAGATTCCATGCTAGCTATATGCTACTATCACAATAAATGATTATAGGCTTTTGCACTTCCACACCTAAATCTACAAGTAGCATCTCTAGCCATTATGCTTCACATGCTACCATTGTAGGAACTCGATACTCAACCTCTGTACTTGACAAAGTAACACTAGGTTGCTTCTTACTGCTCCATGTAATAACTACACTCCCAAGTGAGAATAGAAATCCACTAGTGATCTTCTATCTGGAATACTACCAGCCCAATCTGCATCAGTGTATCCATGAACCTACAAATTTTCCCTAACTTCATAAAACAATGCATAATCCAAAGCAACACTCACATATTGTAGAGTGCACCTCAAAGCATCTAAATGTGGTTCTTGGGAACTGCATAAATTGACTTTCAAGTTCGATAGAGTAGCTTAGATCGTGCCTTGTAATTATGAGATATATCAAACTGCCCACAATTTTCCCATACATAGTAGCATTTTCCAATGCTTCACTTGATGTAGTATCCAACTTGAGATTCTGATCTAATGGCATAGAAATTTGCTTGCAATCATCCATGCCATACTTTTGAAGCATACTCAAGGCATATTGCCTTTTTGACATGCATATACCTGTTTCTATATGTATAAACTCAATGCCAAAGAAACAACACATCACATCAAGATCTTTCATGTCAAATTCCTACATAAGGAGTTGCTTTACCTCTTTAATGCCTTCTTCATTATCACCACCTACAATCAAGTCATCAACATAAATAGCCACAATCGTGATGCCACCATCATCCTTCATTTCATATAATGAGTGGTCTCCATCACACATAGAAAATGAACGGTGGCTAAATAATCTACAATCCTTTCAAGCCAAGCATGAGGGGCTTGTTTATGCCCATACAAAGACTTTTGCAATCTAGAAACATATTTTGCATGCTTTGAATCCTCGTGTCCTTGTGGATGGTCCATGTATACTTCTTCTTGCAAATCACCATGTAAGAAAGCATTTTTCACATCCATCTGATGCGAACTCCATCATTTTGCTATAGCTAATGTAACAAGTGCATTGACAGTGGCCATTTCAGCTACAAGGCTTAATGGTGGGGTCAAGAGCGAGAGAATAATGAAAAGGGTGGGAGGGCACGAAAATGGGCAAAATGATGCCACAAAATGAGTAAAATGATGGCAAAAGGCTACTCCATATAAGTGGAGATAAATGCCACCAAACTCAAGCACCACCACCACCACCAAAATCACTGCCAAACGCACCACCAAGACTTCCACCTAGCGCTCTGATACCATGTAGAGAGTATGCACGCGGAAGCAAAATGAAAAGTAAAGTACTCTCGAGAGTACACACGCAGAAGCAAAATGAAAAGTAAAGTACTCTCACAAAACAAAGAATGTGTGAGACACAAAATGAGTAGACCATGAAATGGGTAAACTCATGTGGATTAGAAATGAGCTTTCCAAGAGCATGGAGTAGGCTCCTCAAGCTTCTAACCAAATACAACTGAGGGGAGAGGCCCTCCTTATATAGATTTGGGAGGGGCTCTCAAAAGTACATCATATGTGGGATAAGTCTCCTGAAAGGAGAATGAATACAACTAGTAGAAGCACATGGCAAGGTACCCAAATACAAAGGAAATACAATATAAAATGGAAATAGACTAGAAATGGAGTGCCCCTTGATACAAAATGGACATGCACTCATGCAGATACAAATGTAGATGAAGTAGGAGCAATTATGTCGTCAACAGGTACTTCCCTTGTGCTAGAGTGACAAGGAAAATTCCAAAAGTAGAACAAACATACTGCCTCTCTTATCAGTGTACTTTTGAATAGCTTACATTTCATGTTCTAACTATCATTCCATGCAATAGTGCATACTAGGTCTCAAATATTCAAATGTCTATATCTAGTTCTTCCTTCAAGTTATCAATAGATCGGTTGAAAAAAATACCGCTTATGCATTGGTCCATCCTACCAAAGTTATCTTCTCCATTGAGGAATAGGTTATGGAACCCCTCATTGTCAAATAATTGTTCCTCTTCATATTCTGACTCAATGTTTTCTAGCATGGACTTCTCAATCAACCAACTGGTCCTTTTTCTTTATTAAGATCGAGGGGATTTTGACCTTGTTGACATGCCTACCCTTGCCTTGCACATGCAAGCTTTCTACCTTCACTTTCCTTGTCCTCTTCCCTAAACATTCACCGCAATAAGTTCTCTAGACAAGAATCCTCTAGAAAATCAACCATCAAGTGATTAGGCATCAAGTAATCAATCTTCTCTAGAATTGAAAGTACATCATTTAATCGTGTTGGTTCCTCAGAATATGCACCAAGAAACGTCATAAGTGAACCATTGCCTTCCATCCCCCATTGACTAGCAAGGATAATGGAACCTGGTCTTGCCTATACCATGGCTATTGCTTTTCGGGCCATAGAAAGGCAACAATATATGCCATATGCCCTCTATATTTTGGTATTTTTCATAATTACATTGAAAACTTAGATTCCTCCACACATCTTACACCCCAACCCATCATGGTCACCGATGTTGGTTGGGAATTTGGCTTACCATCTTTAAACCCTCTAAATAAGGGATTGAGAATGAGGAAACATGGCATCAAAGTACTAATTTATTGTTTCGATCCTTGTTCTAGTTTCACACTTGGACCATTTACCAAATTACAAACTTCTTCAACTATCACATTAGACAAAAGATAGCTTTGCACGACTTCTCACATAAATATAACTTTATGCACCAAGTCACACAAAGAGATAATAAACTATAATTGGACAAAGAAATTATTTTTATTAAGAAAAACAATAGTGGATCAGCACTACATATCTTCTACAATCTCGTATCCTTATCACTTCCTTCTTCTTTGCACTTCCATGTTACACCTTACTTGCTACTCTCATCTAGATATTCTGTCTATTGATTTTCTACTACACCATCTATTTAGAATGTCAGATTTCACATAATGTGGATATACTGGCATCTTACATATTCCCAACTGTTGGCTCTCTTGAAATAGCATAAGTACAATTATATACAAAATTACAAGGTTGCCATCGATGACCCTAACAAGATGATGACTAAATTTGTGGGACCAAATATCACATTCAAGCATGTGTCAGATTCATGGTCACCAAGTATGCTCACTGTGCTAGTTTCCTTGATAATATCCCTTGATCCTAGAGGTCTTTCATATATCACTTTCATTCCTAAAAATTTTCAGAGCACTAGAATCTTATGTTTTCTCACTAAATCCTCATCAAGGAAACATAAAGATGCTCTACAATCGATAAAAGATTTGATCAAAAGGGTTTTCCTTGCAATGATCAACAGGATTGGGACAAGAAGAGTTATGGGTGTTGTTAGGATCCAAGAGATCCTTTCTCATGTCATGGTCCAACTATATGGTATCATTTAAAATTGGCATTCCTTAATTCTCTATTCCAGCTAGGTGATTGCAACTCTAGAGTATGTTCTATTTTTGGGAAATTTACTACAATGGGCATAGGGTTCCAACAATATTCTATGTTTCTCTTATGGAATTAGGAGTTCAAACTTGTTTATGTATATTTGCATAGGTTCTAGGAGCTTGGGAACAATAGGTATGTATGACATAGGTAGATAGGACAAAAAGGATCCTACATCCCATGATTGTTGTTATGAATAACATGACTAGAGAAGATGCAAAGGTTCCCACAATGCATGATCAAAGGTATGAAACATGATATTAGAACTACATGATATTCCTCAATGGAGATGAATAAGATACAACACAAGGCTAATCAATATCCATACTACGAGATCACAAGACAACTAGATAAGAAGATTAGGAGCTAGACTAGAGAAGATAAGAACTAGAATTGAACGAGAGCAAAAACAAGAATTAGAAACTACTTACTTGGAGGCCATTACTACTTGAGTTCCCAAGATGAAGACTAGTCTCGAAGGTGATCCCCTCCATATATGGGTGTTGGAGGGTAGCTAAGATTCTTTTATAATATTCCATGATGACATCATTGAAGTAGGTTATGACATGATGTCTTCTAGAACCTTCCATGATGATGTGGTAAGGGGCAGCTCACATGGGCATGCAAGGTTCTCCAAGGTTGTGTTCACACCAAAGACGAGAGATGATTCATTGTAAAACAAACAACCATAATACAAGCTCAAATCAAGCAAAGATATGCAACAAAGCAAGGCACAAATCATCTCATACTCACATATTTGAGTGTCCATGGCATTCCCTAGTTATTTTCAATTACATGTTAAGGATGGATTGCTAGAATAATAAGATAGGGATCTTATATACTTTATGGGTTCTCCTATTCATAACATGGTTTTCGAGAAACAAATAGATGCCTCTAAACCAAATCAAAATGGATTCCTAAAAATATTCTATGAATTTTAAGCATAACATTGCAAATTGTGTTGTTATTAAGGAAATGGTTAATAGGAGATAGCCAACCATATTTTTCATCCATGCATTATGATTTTCAAGCTCTTATTTGAGTATATTCATAAACTTTATTGGATTTCAAATTTCATTGATTGTGCAACAAGTTTTTGAGCATTGGGATAAGAAAAAATGTCTTGTTGCTATTGTGCAAAAAAAAAAAAAAACAAGAATGGTCTTTGTTAGGCCTTCTACTCAAATCTCTTACGTCAAATCTTTATTCCAATTTGAGATTTTGAAGTTAAAATCCTAAAGGAATTGAATTTCATTTAATATATATGCATAATTTGCACCTTTTATCAATTATCTATAAGTATGTTTGTGATTCAAGTGTACCATGTACGTTTTTTTTTTTTTTATGTTGATCATGCATGATAGGACATGGAATTTTCACTCACACATTTCATGCCCTTTCTTACACATATTTTTTGTTATATCATTGAGGCATGGAACAAATGTACCAACTTAGTATGTGGAGCTAAGGAAACAAGATAGTTTGTGTATATTAGATGATGATTAGACCATCCCATGTATCTTCACCTAGTTCACATTCTAAGGTGTGGTTTGAACTCCTTTATGATGGGAGACAAATCAATCACCAATGGAGAGGGAGAATTGTCGATTCATTTTGTTAGTTTCATTGGTATAAGACTATTGGGAAGCATTGTAAAATGAGTGCAAACCTATTTTATAATCGGTATAAATGTAGCTAGAGACCTTAGATATTCTTGATTCTATCATAACAAATTATTAATAAAGATAAATCGCCAAATATTTTTGCAAAAAGTTCACATCATGATCTATAATTCTTATTACTGAAAATTATTCTTTGATGTACCTTCACAAATTTTTGAAATAGTTTATAATATGAATTATAGTCAATGAAGCTATCCTTTTACATAATAAAAGATTCACATTAAGTTAACTTAATACAGCAATCTTTAGTTAAATTTAATATTGGTGCAGATCCCCAATCAAATTAGGGTTAAATTACCCAATTGGTGAACGTTGCAACGTTGGTGTGAATTCACTAGAGATCTTAGGCATTCTTAATCCAATCATAGACATTCTTTGTGAAATAATTGCAATATGAATTATAGCCAATGAACCTTTCCTACTACATAATAAAAGGTTCACATTAGAGTAAACTAATAAAACAACTCCCAAAAGTATCTTGGTTAAATTTAATATTTGTGCAAATCCCTTATCAATATTGGGATTAAACAATGAAAGGCCTTCTTTTCATTGTATTTCCAAATTAACTCAAACTAATCTGGAAGGTTCAAACTTCCTTTCAAAAAATATATATTGCGATTAAAGTACCTGATTGGTAAACACTACAATCCTTTTACATTTTTGGCATAGAGATGTCTTGAAAGCTTGTCACAGGACAACCACGAGGAAAGGCATCATCAAAATTGATTCTTTTTTGTCAAGTAGAACCCCTTACAACAAGATATGCCTCTAATCAACCAACACTTGTCACGTAGATTATGATTCCACTGAAACACTTGATACCTATAAACGATTATTTTCCAACAATGATCATCATTTTAAAGGACTTCACTCTTCATATGAATTAAATTTAGAAAATAGAGCTAATTTCTAACGTTATGCATCATTGAGTGATGTGATCTAACCTTGTCACATGTATAATGTGCACAACAAACTATTACAAATAGAAGATGGATAAAAGGATCTTGATGGAGTAACAAATAGATAAACATGCATTGAAATCGAACTCATTATGTTTGCAACAACCATTTCAACTTGAATCTAGGCTTACTACTTAGTGGTTCTCCCCTCATCAAACATACGTAAGTTTCCATCAAAAATAAGTTGACCTAAAATGTCACAGAAAATTCACTGACGCTAAATATTGTCTGCATTTGGTTATATTCCAAATGTTTACGATGAAAGATATCCTATCTCTCTCTCTCTCTCTCTCTCTCTCTCTCTCTCTCTCTCTCTCTCTCTCTCTCTCTCTCTCTCTCTCTCTCTCTCTCTCTCTCTCTCTCTCTCTCTCTCTCACACACACACACACACTCTCTCTCGTATGAAAAGAACATGTCAAAGCTTAGTAAAAAGCAAACAAACTCACAACTACATGTGGATACAATATGCTAAATCAAGAAAGGCTTTGATCAAAGACTTCAATTAGAGAGGTTAAGTGAGATGACAATTGAGCTATAGCGCATATAGGTGCATAGGTCAGAAATGTGGATGGCATGTACATGTACATGTGTGTAAGCGCATGTATATGTGTGCATGTGCTCACATCTCACATCTCACATGTATGTTTGGGGTCCACACGTGTCCGTATATACACGCATGAAATGCATGTACAAATCTTAATAGAATAATACTCAATACTACATTGCCTTCTGACCTACTGAAACAAGATAAGGTTTTGAGTACAAAAAAATTTATGTGATAGAAGTAGCGTACGGTGGCAGTTGAGATAAAGCATTTAGGTCTACATGTGAGAGACGTGGGTGGCATGCATGTAAAAAACTCATATGTGTACGTGTGTGCATGACTATTACCCTGCTGTGTCCCTCTGTGAGTGTGCGCGTGTGTGTGTGTCTCTGTTTGTGTGTGTGCGCGCGCGCGCACGCGCGCATACATACAAGTGACTAGACATGGTGTTGTGTACATGTGCATTCTCTGTTCAAGTATCTTGGCGTCCAAAAACTTCCTTGCTTCACTCTCATTTATGAGCATCCTTATTTGTTATCCCGGATGGGAGAGAATGACAGAGAGAGAGAGAGAGAGAGTATTCTAGGCTTTCCTTGAATGCTCCATACTCGTAACTTCTAATCCCAAATTATGAACATACTATCCTTTGGATAACTCCAGTAAGAATGAAGCTGCAACATACAATCCAGAGCAGATCATCTGCAAGCGTTATTCCTTCACAAATATTCAGCAAGAGAATATCAGCCTTCTCTGTATAGAAGCATTTACTCAGGAAAATCCATGATTCTCCCATGGAGTTTATAGGGTATCGATACAACCAGCACAAGATGCAACCCTTGGATCCATCATGCACAACACTGACTCATTACTATGTCTGTATAAATGCTATTGATGTCGTTCTGGAAAGATCTGCTGAAGAAAGCTCATGCAGTCTTGCAAGGGCCGTGTTCATATTTGCAATAGAGATTCGGAATACTATTATACTGCAAAGTCTTAATTTACAGTCTATTATTGCTTCATGAACTGACAATAGAATCAAAGACTGCTAAAGAATAACTAATAGTGGTGAAGATCGAACATGAAACCCAAAACCTTATATCTTCTCACGAAAACAGGCATGTTCATTTGTCATCGATGAGCACAAACATCTTCATCCTGGCCTTGTTAATAGAACTAAAGATTTTACAAGGTCAAGAGAGTTGAAGTAAAATCATCAGATGTACTTGGCCCACATCACATTGAAAAGATTTAATCATCAGCATCATCAGATTTATCTGACTCTTCTTGTTCTCGCTTAGATATTATTTTCTCGAGGAAATCTCTTCTCACCCTATCCACCACAGCATCTTTGGACGTTTCTGCATCATCTCTTGAGCTTCCAAGTACTGGACCATATTGACATAATGTAAATGCTACATCTGCACCACACAAACCCCACAAAACCATTAAAAAAAAAGCCTCGGAGACTCTTTGTGGGAACTGGAGTAGTAGATAGATCCACTTCAAAATGTCGACTACCAAGTAGCTTTAGTAGCTAAATGGACTGTATAATAGCAATATAACTTGCTCTATATTTTAATTCCCAAGTAGTGACAATATTTTGTCTCTTGCTTGATCAAAGTTTGAATTAATTCCCCATGATGAAACAATATTTTGTAGTAAATCTTCATGTGTAGTAATTTCTAACCCAATTTGATGGACAAAGTTATTGCTTCTTTGAGAAATAATAAGGCATGACCAGAAGTTCTTTGGAAATATTATAAAATCTATTTCAGAACTTTCCAATGTTGAATTGTTGGATTCTGCATAAACCTATTGACTCGATAATCCGTAACTATAAATATGGTTCCATAAATGTATCAATTGGCTTGTAATCTTTCATATTGAACATGTCAAGCAATAATATATTATACTTTTTTTGTATAAAAACAATGTGATCATCTTTTTGTTTCAATCAGATACCCAAATAATAATGGAAAAGTGAAAGAGGACGCAGAGAACTATGTGGTGGTGTGCTCGGTTGCTCCAAACACAAAGGGAGTGGGCTCCTACATGAGGAGAGAGAAAGTAGAGAGAGACCCGCACAAAAATTTGGAGAAGAAGATGAAGAAGAAGATGGAGAAGCTGAAGTTGAAGAAGTCCCAATCAAGTTATGAGAGATTTGGGACCAAGTCTTATTGATAAGTGACTTTTAGGTCATTTGGGCATGTTCACATATGGCCAATGACCAAAAGTCATAAAAATAATGTAAATGCGTATAACTCCCCAATTTGGGGTCCAAAAATTATAACAAAAATATGTCTCGAAAGCTCTTGAAAAGAGCTTTCACATGGAAGGGTCAAAATATACAAAAGGAGAGTCCTTTGAGCCTTTATCCCCTACAATCTCCCACTTAAAAGACCAAAGAGGCTCCTTTAAGCTTCGTCTCCCACCATTTGTATACATAGCTGACGTTGTGCCTTGGGTAGACACTTTGTGAGAGCATCTGTAGGATTCTATGAAGTATTGACCTTGACCAAACTGATCAGGCCATCCTCTAACACCTCTCTGATGCAGTGGTATCTCACGTCAATATGCTTTGTGCGAGCATGGACCATGGCATTCTTTGTCAGGCATATGGCACTTTGGCTATCGCATCCAAAAACAGGTGCCTTTTCAGACATCCCAAATTCATTGCACAAGGAGCCTATTTCAGCCTCTGTAGTAGAACTATCCTCTGAAGTCTAGAGCACCATGAAATAGCTCCATATGCAAGGGAGTATACATAGCCACTTGTGAACTTGCGAGTGTCCACATCACCTGCCATGTCTAAATCACGGAATCCTTTCAACTCCAATGGACCCTTTCCATAACATAGGCATTTACCCTTGGTCCCTTTCAAATATCTCAAGATAGAATTGACTACCTCCCAATAAGGTTTGCCAGGATTAGCCATGCCATGAACCTACTAACAACTTCCATTGCATGAGCAATGTCTGGCCGAGTGTCAACCATAGCATACATAAGTGAACCACAAGCTGATGCATATGGAACACTCTTCATGTAGTTGGCTGCATCATCCTCATCAGGACACTAATCCTTGGAAAGCTTAACATGTGGCTGCAATGCCACTCCAAGAGGCTTAGCATCAGCCACATTAAATCTGTCCGGCACCTTTTCAATGTACTTTTCTTGGGATAAATGCAAAGTATACTGCTGTCTATCCCTTTTTATTTGCATACCAAGAATATGCTCAGCTTCCGCAAGGTCTTTCATTGAGAATGCAGATTTCAGCTGCTGTTTTGGAGCATGTAGAGTGCTCTTTTTTTCCCTTTCTACCTATTTGGGTGGTCACAAATGCATGGAATTTCTTAAATGCAACAAACGCTTCATCTTTAGATTTTTAAATATATACCCAAAGCTTCCTAGAGTAATCATCAACAAAAGAAACAAACTAAAGAGCAACCCCCATAGATTTAGTGGGCATGCTACAAACATCATAATGAACAAGATCAAGCACATTCGACTTACGAGAGACACCAAAGTAGTAAGAATTCTTAACTTGCTTACCATATTGGCATTCATTACAAAAATCAAGCTTTGAGCCTTTCACATCAAAGTTGTCCAAATTACATAGTTTATCAAAGCCTTCTTCGCTCATGTGGCCAAGCCTTTTATGTCATAATTCCATATGTGAAAGGATTTCAGCCAAAGCAATAAGCTTGCCCAACAAGGTTTTACCATGCAAGCAATAAAGAGTCCCTTTCTTTGTACCTTTAACATTCAGCTTAGAGCCTTTGATAAGCTTCCATGACCCCTTCTCAAAGAGGGTACTATATCCATGCATATCCATTTGCCCGACAGGCAATAGGCTTTTTCTTATGCTTGGTACATACTTTACATCATGCAAAACCAGATTATTAGTGCCATCTACAATGAGATGCATTGTGCCAATACCTTCAATAGAACAAGCATGGTTATTTTCAAAATATACATGTCCATGGCTTCCTGCATTAAAGGTAGTAAAACACTCGTTAATAGAAGTAACATGGAACGATGTACCTGAATCCACACTCCATGTTTGTGACAAAGCATTGTTCACAGTAAGCAAGGCATCAATCAAATCCCTCTTTGTGATCTGCATATCATGCATAAATATTAACAGAAGCATCATTAACTTTGACATGATAATTTTGGCACGATATGCTGCCATAGTAGCACAAGGAATATCTTCTACATATGATAGCTCTTCAATGACGACACTAGAGGCCACATTGGCCTTCTCTTTGTTCTTATCCTTTGAGTTGTTGGAAATCAATGTCACATCAGTTCAAAATCCTATTAGGGCAGAAACCCTAATTTTGGTACTTAGTCATTTTTGGCACAAAATTTGGGTAAACTTTTTATGATCCTATCTTGAAGAGGTTGACAAGAGCTTTCTAATTGTATATGTCAGTCATCATCAGAGAGCAGATGTGGGAGATAACTAACAGTTAAAAGTTTGTCAAAAGCAAAAGCTATTATTAAAAATCTGTGATAGATTTTTAAGAATCACGATCAGCCTAGTTTTTAGCGATCAAAGTTTTACAATTAGCTTTTGGGCAGCGATCCAGCTTTTTTCAAACATAGAGCTTTATTTGAGGGAGGTTTTATCGCACACAGTTTAAAACTCTATATAAGAGAGCCTATGGTCACTTTTTGAATTATCCAACGCCAACACTTGGTCACACTTGGAGGTGATTGTGCTGATGCACACATGGGGCAGCCATGGTGCACATATGGGGCAGCTATGGAGCAATCTTGAAGCACATAAGGAGCAGCCATGGAGTTCTTCTTGGAGAAGAGTGTGCTCACACTCTTGTTTATGGAGAAGACTTACTTATCAGCACATTGGTGGTGTGGATCATCCATCTACATGATGTATTTTGAAGATTGTCTTCTACATGAAGATTATATAGTACTTCAAAGGCATTGGATGGAACTTAACATAAGATTGCATCTTACGTTAACTACTCAGGTACATATTCTCTTTATGCACACAGATACTACTTTGAGCTTATGGAGGCGGTGGCATCCATATCTGGAGGAGTCCTAGTCAGCATACATGGAGGCAGTGGCATCCATAAAGGAGAATCAAATGAGGTATTAGAGAAGGTGTTTTCATATGAGAATGAGGTTTTCTGTCAGCAACATGTTAGCATTCTATGCTAATTTTGTACTTATGTGATCTTTCACACACACACTTCTGATTTAGGGTCTTCCATAGCCTAAAATCAGATTAGCGTTTGCTGAATATCAGTTTCAAACTGATCTTTCCTCTTTCAGTCACTCATATTCACTCTTCTACAACCTATCAGGTCATACATCTCATACATATTCAGATTTTTGTCCATCTAAGAAGACAAGTTTGGAGATTAGATCAGTTTTGTTTTCAGCCAATACAAGGTTGGAAGTTTTTTTATCAGATTTTGTACCTAGAGAGGTAATTCAGCATTCAGCCAACTCAAGGAAAAGATTGGTGAATTCAGTCATATCAGTCAAATTTGAAGCAGAGTGTTGATTCAACATATGAGGAGATGGTAGAAGCATGTTTTATCTTCTATGTTCACTTCCATTTATATACCATGTTTGTTTTGTCTCTTACTCTTAGCACTAGAGGAAGAGAAAAATTCATTTGAAGAAGTTAAGAGTGCTTGCTACTTCAAGATGAAGAGAACAAAAGGTATGGAAGAGAAGTTTGAAGATGTTGACATCATCACATGGAAGAAAGATGCAAAAGAAGAAGGTCCAACAATTCCAAAGGGAAAGTAAGACTTCCTTTTATTCTCTTATATTTTCCATATACTTTTCCTACTTTTATCCTCTACATCCAAAGACAAGTCTACGAGAACATCTTGTGTGAAGAACATAGTTTAAAGAAGAAGCAGTTTCTTGTTTTGCATTATACTTGATCATGTTTTAGTAGGTTTTGACAAAGAATTACATTGAGAGAAAGAAAAGCAGTAGATATCTGAGACAGCTTATATGTGTATGAGTTATGTATAAGTTGAAGATTTTGAGCAGACAGTTTATATGTTTCCTCAAAGAATTCTTGAATTGTCAATTCAGAGCTACTTGGTATATGACAAGTTGCAGAGATGTATATTTCTTCTTTACCTAACTCTTGAGCTAAAAGAGTATTTCTAACAGATGTTGGAGACTTGGAGTGAGTTTTTTTTGTGTTTGGAAAAGTTACCTCATATTCAAAATATGCAGTATACTCAGAAAATTCAGAGCTTTTTTTTAGGAGGAAAATTCAGAAAATTCAGTATTTTCAGAAAATTCAGAAATTTCAATATTTTCAGAAAATTCAGAAAATTCAGTATTTTCAAGAAAATTCACTATTTTCAGAAAAATTCAGATTTATTGATGTACCAGTCAGATGGAGAATCTACTTTCTATGTTTATCTTGACTTTTGGATACATGCATGTATTCAAAAAGGTATTCCATCAGATCCTATCACTTGATTGAGAAGTGGAGTTAGCCAAAAGAAAGTCAAGCAGATACTACACATTTCGCCAGGGAAGAATATGGAGATATGAAGTATCAACTTGCAACTTTTGGAGTTCTCAAGGTGAGAGTTTATCCACGTGTGTTCCAGTAGAAGTTGCAAATTCTTGGAAGGATTTGAAAAAAAGTTTTACAACTTTATGTAAGAAGCATGGACACTTAGAGTCATTCAGCTAGCAAATCAAACATTTAGTCATGAAGGTTTGATGAGAGGAGATTCTACACAAATATTTTGTTGGAGAGATCATAGATCTAGAATGATCTTGATAGATCTTAATAGATCTTGTATGATCTTGAATGATCTTAAGTATTTTTGAGTCAGATATTTGTCCTTTGTTTGAAAAGTTCTTAGCATTGGAAGAAGTAAGTCAAAAATTCAGATTCTATCAAATTAGTGTTGCAGAGAAATAGAAGAAGATACTTGTTATGTTGCAGAAGATTATGAATTCATCCAGGGGGTGATTTCATAAAGTCTGATATACTTTGAAGAATTCTAGATACTAGTGTTAAATCATCCAGGGGGTGATGAAACATGAAGACTTATTTTCAGCCATATGTGAAAGAATGCAGAGTCATACCTACAGGTATTCCTATATTTCTTTTGTCAGTTTCTCTTTATGTTCCAGCTTTTGAAGAAGAAGGAAGAAGGAGAATGTCTGGAGAAAGTTCCTGTTAGGTGTTCCTGTTCGGGAGAAAGTTCCTGAGTTCTATTGAAGAGAAGCTTGATATTTCAAAGAGGTATGTTACTTATGAGGTGCGCACATATATGATTATACCAGACTTTGAAGGAAAGAGGTACGAAGGACTTATAGATTGAACAAGGATGAAGAAAAGATAACAACGTAGATATGAAACTTTGTTGACACTCATGAGATTTAAGTACAGTCAGAGATGAACCAACTAGTGTTCATAATACACTAAGTTGTGAGTTGTGAGTTGTCAATCATAAGTCCCAGAATTCAGTTCCTGATTCTGTTTAGTGTATTTACATGACAGAATAGAAGTACGCTGAGAAATCTTTCCTAGTGTATTCTTACAGGTTTGAGAAGACAGGAGATAGCAGATTCAGAGTCAATTCATGCTACATATGTTGACAAATAGTGATTGCTTGATGTATGCTAACACTATTGGATATCTAGTTTGCATATTTTCTCAGGTAATATGGTTCATATTCAGCAAATTCAGATTTTTGAAGTTTGAAGAAATTCAAATTCAGTTTTGAAGAAGACTTTTTGAAGATAAAGTTTGAAGGTCAATTCTAGAGGACAAGATTGAAGCTTATGTCAGTTTGCAGATGAATGAAATTACATATCCAATTCAGTTTGTACCAATATGACATTGTAGGGGGATTCTTGGAAATCAATATCACATCGGTCCAAAATCCTATTAGGGCCGAAACCCTAATTTTGGTACTTAATCATTTTTAGCACAAAATTTGGGTAAACTTTTTATGATCCTATCTTGAAGAGGTTGACAAGAGCTTTCTAATGGTATATGTCACTTAATCATCACAGAGCAGATGTGGGAGATAATTAACAGTAAAAAGTTTGTCAAAAGCAAAAGCTATTATTAAAAATCTACGGTAGATTTTTTTTAAGAATCACGATCAGCCTTTTTTAGTGATCAAAATTTTACGATTAGCTTTTGGCCAGCGATCCAGTTTTTTTCAAATATAGAGCTTTATTTGAGGGAGATTTTATCGCAAGGAGTTTAAAACTCTATATAAGAGAGCCTATGGTCACTTTTTGAATTATCCAACACCAACACTTGGTCACTCTTGGAGGTGATTGTCTGATGCACACATGGGGCAGCCATGGTGCACATATGGGGCAGCTATGGAGCAATCTTGAAGCACATAAGGAGCAGCCATGGAGTTCTTCTTGGAGAAGAGTGTGCTCACACTCTTGTTTATGGAGAAGACTTACTTATCAGCAGATTGGTGGTGTGGATCATCCATCTACATGATGTACTTTAAAGATTGTCTTCTACATGAAGATTATGGAGTATTTCAAAGACATTGGATGGAGCTTAACATAAGATTGAATCTTATGTTAACTATTCAGGTACATATTCTCTTTACGCACATAGGTACTACTTGGAGCTTATGGAGGCGGTGGCATCCATATCTGGAGGAGTCCTAGTCAGCATACATGGAGGCAGTGGCATCCATAAGGGAGAATCAGTACATGCATGCTACATGCATCACATGAGGTGTTAGAGAAGGTGTTTCCATATGAGTATGAGGTTTTCTGTCAGCAACATGTTAGCATTCTATACTAATTCTGTACGTATGTGATCTTTCACACACACTTCTGATTTAGGGTCTTCCATAGCCTAAAATCAGATTAGGGTTTGCTTAATATCAGTTTCAAGCTGATCTTTCCTCTTTCAGTCACTCATATTCACTCTTCTACAACCTATCAGGTCATACATCTCATACATATTCAGATTTCTGTCCCTACATCTGAATATTCTTGTAAATTCTGCACATACACTCTTCCATCTATTTCTATTCACATAGAGTGGTTGAGGTTTTGACTCCCACATTGTAAATTGACATTTGTATATATGATGGTGTGAGTAAGCAGTGGCTTACGTAACACTTTGAACATGTTGTCTAACTTCTCTCTATCTTTGTCTCATCATTGTATGATTAAGTGATATATGTTCATGTTTGTCAATTTTGGAAGATGCTTGAATCTGTGTTGTAGATCCTGGAAACCTGTAAACCTGTGGAATTTGGTATGGACCTGCACATACACTCTTCCATCTATTTCTATTCACATAGAGTGGTTGAGGTTTTGACTCCCACATTGTAAATTGACATTTGTATATATGATGGTGTGAGTAAGCAGTGGCTTACGTAACACTTTGAACATGTTGTCTAACTTCTCTCTATCTTTGTCTCATCATTGTATGATTAAGTGATATATGTTCATGTTTGTCAATTTTGGAAGATGCTTGAATCTGTGTTGTAGATCCTGGAAACCTGTAAACCTGTGGAATTTGGTATGGACCTACCTAATTTCCAACATTTGGCATCAGAGCTCCCAAACTACCAACATATGGTTTCAGAGCATCTTCTAACATTTGACATATGACATACATACTTAATCTACATGAGTAGAGATTTGAGAATTAGACAATTCAGTCACATGTTTATTTATCAGTGTGGAGTATGAAGTTGATGATCTGTTAGCAACCAAATACTTTTGGAAAAGTAGAGATACTTTACAGAAGTATTGCGTGAAGACCAAGACTTGATGAAGAGAAGGCTACTTCAAATTCAAGAAAAAACAATGGTTTGGAGAAGATGAAGGAACCAAATCAGCATCAAATCACAGGTATTAGTTTCTACTATCAGATTGTCATTTCCAGGTCATATCTTAGAAGAACAGTTATGAAGAGATTTGAACTTTGAAGGATTCAAGAAGTGCTTTTAAACACTTTCATTACTTTGAAAGTTAAAGCATTAGCTACATCAAAACAGGTATCTAGAGGTTGTTCTTGATAGTTTTGATCGAAGATCTCTTTCATGGGGAAAAAAATTCATCTAAGAAGACAAATTTGGAGATTAGATCAGTTTTGTTTTCAGCCAACACAAAGTTGAAAGTTTTTTTATCAGATTTTGTACCTAGAGAGGTAATTCAGCATTCAACCAACTCAAGGAAAAGATTGGTGAATTCAGTCATATGAGTCAAATTTGAAGCAGAGTGTTGATTCAGCATATGAGGCGATGGTAGAAGCATGTTTTATCTTCTATGTTCACTTCCATTTATATACCATGTTTGTTTTGTCTCTTACTCTTAGGACTAGAGGAAGAGAAAAATTCATTTGAAGAAGTTAAGAGTGCTTGCTACTTCAAGATGAAGAGAACAAAAGGTATGGAAGAGAAGTTTGAAGATGTTGACATCATCAGGTGGAAGAAAGATGCAAAAGAAAAAGGTCCAATAATTCCAAAGGGAAAGTCAGACTTCCTTTTTTTCTCTTATATTTTCCATATACTTTTCCTACTTTTATCCTCTACATCCAAAGACAAGTCTACGAGAACATCTTGTGTGAAGAAGATAGTTTAAAGAAGAAGCAGTTTCTTGTTTTGCATTATACTTGGTCATGTTTTAGTAGGTTTATCTAAGACAGCTTATATGCGTATGAGTTATGTATAAGTTGAAGATTTTGAGCAAGCAGCTTATATGTTTCCTCAAAGAATTCTTGAGTGTCAATTCAGAGCTACTTGGTATATGACAAGTTGCAGAGATGTATATTTCTTCTTTACCTAACTCTTGAGGTAAAAGAGTATTTGTAGCAGATGTTGGAGACTTGGAGTGAGTCTTTTTTGTGTTTGGAAAAGTTACCTCATATTCAGAATATGCAATATACTCAGAAAATTCAGAGTTTTTTTTAGGATGAAAATTCAGAAAATTCAATATTTTCAGAAAATTCAAAAATTTCAGTATTTTCAGAAAATTCAGAAAATTCATTATTTTCAGGAAAATTCACTATTTTCAGAAAAATTTAGAAAAATTCAGATTTTTTGATGTGCCAGTCAGATGGAGAATCTACTTTATATGTTTATCTGACTTTTGGATACATGCTTGTATTCAAAAAGGTGTTCCATCAGATCCTATCACTTGATTGAGAAGTGGAGTTAGCCAAAAGAAAGTCAAGCAGATACTATCACATTTCACCCGGGAAGAATATGAAGATATGAAGTATCAACTTGCAACTTTTGGAGTTCTCAAGGTATGAACACTAGTTGGTTCATCTTTGACTGCACTTAACTCTCATGAGACTCAACATGACACAGTGTATTTAGTGTATTTACATGACACAGCAGAAGTACGCTGAGAAATCTTTCTTAAAGTAAATGAAAATATGTGGATCCTAGTGTATTCTTACAGGTTTGAGAAGACAAGAGATAGCAGATTCAGAGTTCAGAATCAATTCATGCTAGATATGTTGACAAGCAGTGATTGCTTGATGTATGCTAACACTATTTGATATCTAGTTTGCATATTTTCTCAGGTATTATGGTTCATATTCAGCAAATTCAGATTTTTGAAGTTTGAAGAAATTCAAATTCAGTTTTGAAGAAGACTTTTTGAAGATAAAGTTCGAAGGTCAATTCTAGAGGACAAGATTGAAGCTTATGTCAATTTGAAGATGAATGAAATTACATATCCGATTCAGTTTGTACCAATATGACATTACAAGGGGGATTGTTGGAAATCAATGTCACATCAGTCCAAAATCCTATTAGGGCAGAAACCCTAATTTTGGTACTTAGTCATTTTTGGCACAAAATTTGAGTAAACTTTTTATGATCCTATCTTGAAGAGGTTGACAAGAGCTTTCTAATGGTATATGTCAGTCAATCATCAGAGAGCATATGTGGGAGAAAACTAACAGTTAAAAGTTTGTCAAAAGCAAAAGCTATTATTAAAAATCTGCGATAGATTTTTAAGGAATCACGATCAGCCTAGTTTTTAGTGATCAAAGTTTTACATGACACAGCAGTTGGGCAGCGACCCAGCTTTTTTTAAACATAGAGCTTTATTTGAGGGAGATTTTATCGCAAGGAGTTTAAAACTCTATATAAGAGTGCCTATGGTCACTTTTTGAATTATCAAACGCCAACACTTGGTCACTCTTGGAGGTGATTGTGCTGATGCACCGATGGAGCAGCCATGGTGCACATATGGGGCAGCTATGGAGCAATCTTGAAGCACATAAGGAGCAGCCATGGAGTTCCCCTTGGAGAAGAGTGTGCTCACACTCTTGTTTATGGAGAAGACTTACTTATCAGCAGATTGGTGGTCTGGATCGTCCATCTACATGATGTATTTGAAGATTGTCTTCTACATGAAGATTATGGAGTACTTCAAAGACATTGGATGGAGCTTAACATAAGATTGCATCTTATGTTAACTATTCAGGTACATATTCTCTTTATGCACACAGGTACTACTTGGAGCTTATGGAGGCAGTGGCATCTATGTCTGGAGGAGTCCTATTCGGGATACATGGAGGGAGTGGCATCCATAAAGGAGAATGAGTACATGCATGCTACATGCATCAGATGAGGTGTTAGAGAAGGTGTTTCCATATGAGTATGAGGTTTTCTGCCAGCAACATGTTAGCATTCTATGCTAATTCCGTAAGTATGTGATCTCTCACACACACTTCTGATTTAGGGTCTTCCATAGCCTAAAATCAGATTAGGGTTTGCTTAATATCAGTTTCAAACTGATCTTTCCTCTTTCAGTCACTCATATTCACTCTTCTACAACTTATTAGGGCATACATCTCATACATATTCAGATTTCTGTCCCTACATCTGAATATTGTTGTAAATTCTGCACATACACTCTTCCATCTATTTTTGTTCACATAGAGTGGTTGAGGTTTTGACTCTCACATTGTAAATTAACATTTGTATATATGATGGTGTGAGTAAGCAGTGGCTTACGTAACACTTTGAGCATATTGTCTAACTTCTCTCTATCTTTGTCTCACCATTGTATGATTAAGTGATGTATGTTCGTGTTTGTCAATTTTGGAAGATGTTGGAATCTGTGTTGTAGATCCTGGAAACCTGTAAACATGTGGAATTTGTTATGGGCCTACCTAATTTCCAACATGAAATGTCATGTGCTTCATTCTTGGTGTTCTTTTTCTTTTTGTCACCTTTGTTCTTCTTTCTTTCTAGTTCAGCTTTGTAGTATCTACAATCAGGTTTCTTGTGACCTTCCTACCACATTGGTAACAAGTCACTTCAGCCTTGTCTTAGTTGTTGCTCTTGTTTCTCTGTACATTTCCACTTTTCTTTTCTATTCTTCCTCTAGTCCCATCGGCTGAACCACTTCCCTTTTCATTCGCTTTCCTCTTGATTTCCTCGTTCAAAATAGAACTCCTTACACCATCAAAGTAAGATTGTGGTTATTCAAAAGTGAAACAACCAATCTTTCTCATGTATCAGGTAAGGTTACCAACCAAAAGATGGTCTTAAGCTTTTATCATCAAATGAAGGTAATCCAGAGTCTTGCAATTGCAAGAGAGTACCTGTAAGAGAAAATAAGTGCTGAGCTACACTTTTTGACTCATCAAGCTTCATATACACTAGCTTGCGCATAAGATGCACTTGATTTACAGGCGTAGTATGTTCATAGGTTTCCTTCTTCTTCTCCCATACCTCAAAAGCACTTGAAAGGCCCTTCAGATCCACTAAGATTTCATATGGTACAGCCATCTTGATATAAGTGATTGCCTTCTTGTTTAGATTCATCCATGCTACATTTGTCATATCTTCACGCTTGACTTCCTCAAGAGCCCCTTCGCAATCTTTAAGAAAGAGGATGCCCAACATTCTCTCTTTCCACAAATCAAAACCGCTACCCTCAAATCTCTTGACCTCAAACAAGTTTTGGACATCAAAGGAGGTAGAAGCCATGTTTACACACTAAGAGTTTCAACATTTCACCAAAAAAGGTAAAATTCACCTACTGTCCTATGCGCAATCACTTGACAATACTATAGCTAAGAAATTAAGCCCAAAAACTGTTCAAGACTTGCAAAAACCAATTTCTGAAATTTTTGACATAAAATTTCAAAAAACCTCAACAAGCTGTAATTACATCAAAAACAACAAATTTGTTCTTTTTCAACCACAAAAGGCATAAATAGATACAAAACAAACTGAATGGGTGGTTGTTTTCACAAAAGCTCCAATTTTTGCAACAATATGACCTGTAAAATTAGAGAATGATCTCCTGTAATAAGTTTCCAACAAGTATGTGCGGTTGCTGAAAATGACCTTTGGGAATACAAGAAGCACAATAGAAGAGGTTCTCCGCGATGAAACTCTCTGAAAAACTCAAAATTTGCTTCAGCTTTGCTGTGAGCTGAAGTAATCCTCCAAAAGTAGCACTTTTATCCTGAAAAATGAAGGTTTTTCGCGATGAAATTCTCCCAAATGCAAGAGAAAGCCTTAAGCTTAGCATAGGCTAAAGTAGAAAAGCATTTGAAGCAACTTTGTCACAATGGCAAAGCTCAAAGCTCTCATACCAATTCAAAGAGGCCGTGGAGAGCTACGTGGTGGTGTGCTCAGTTGCTCCAAACACAAAGGGAGTGGGTTTCTACATGAGGAGAGAGAATGTTCAACGTAAAGAGAGAGCGAGAGGGGAACCTACGTAGAAATTTGGAGAAGAAGATGCAAAAGATGGAGAAGCTAAAGTTGAAGAAGTTCCAATCAAGTTATGAGAGATTTGGGACCAAGTCTTATTCATAAGTGACTTTAGATCATTTGGACATGTTCACACATGGCCAATGACCGAAAATCATAAAAATAATGTAGATGCCTATAACTCCTTAATTTTGGGTCTAAAAAATATAACAAAAATATGGAAAGCTCTCGGAGAGAGCTTTTAGATGGAAGGGTCAAAATATACAAAAGGAGAATCCTTGGGGCCTTTATCCCCAACAAAGAGTTGCATATCTGACATAAGAAATTCTTTTTTCCACATCTTTCTTGAATAGCACAATTTTTTCTTCTTTGGGATCTTTGAAAGAATATAATCTACATAAATGATCACTTAATAAGAAAGAATTTAATCCCTATTTTGTCAATCCTCGTGCTCTTTGGGCTTCCAAACAACTTTTTAAGAAGTCTACAGATGGAATCATCTCAAATTGATAATGAAAGAAGAAATTAAAATTAAAACGAGACCCTATTGGAAACTAGCCCACTACTGCATATAGAGGTAGTGAGCAATGGCTAACTACAAAGAAGTATAGTTTAACAAAATGGGGGGGCTTCGTGTAGTAGCTTCCTAACACTCTAAACTAACTTAGGAAGAGATTAGAGGTCGTTGACTTCCACTCACAATTTGGACTCACACATATATAGGTTGTCAAAAAGTGCTCCTACAATTATGCAAGAATCAGCCATTTAACTTTTTGGTACTATGACTTAGGACAGTGGTTGAAACTTCTTGGTAGCTGAAATTTATGATATGAAACCCCGAAATGATAGGTCCACATGTCATCCACTCCCTTGAGCTTTGAGCTAAGGATTAAGGCTTGAATTTCAACACTCCCCCTCAAGCCTTGAACTTAAATCTATCATACCAAATCTTCTCTTGAATTTCAATAACTTTCTTCAATCTAAGCCTTTAGTAAACATGTCTACAAATTGATCCTTGGTACTCACATGGTCCACCTTGACCTCCTTTGCGATCACCTTCTCTCTAATGAAGTAGTAGTATACTTCAATGTGCTTGGACGTAGCCTAAAAAATTTGGCTTCGATGTTAGGTGTAAAGTATTCATGTTGTCACATATGATAGGGATCTGTTTCACTTGTAAGATCAAATCTTTAAAGAGCTTCTTCAGCCACATAAGCTCACAAGTGCCAATGATTAAGACTATATTCAGCTTCAATTGAAGATAGGGCTATTATTGGTTGCTTCTTGGAGCTTCACGAGATAGCCTTGCTTCCAATCATGACTACATAGCCACTTGTACTCTTGTCATCCTTCGAGCATGCCCAATTTGCATCACAATGATGTTTCACTTGCAAATCTTCATCATGAGCATAAAATAAACCTTCAGTTATAGTGCTCTTGAGGTATCTAAGAACCCTCTTGGCTTCCATTAAGTATTATGCTTTGGAAATTTGCATAAATTGTGAGAGAACTAGTACTATATGGTTGATGTCCAATGTAGTAAGAGTTACATAGTTTGATGTCCAATGTAGTAAGAGTTACATAGTTCAAAGATCATACAATGGATCTATACAAAGTAAGATCTTCAATATCTTCTCCCTCATGCGCACTCACGTTTATATTCAACTCCAATGGATTTGCAATTGGTTTGCAATTACACATGCCATATTTCAAATACATCAAGAATATACTTCCTTTACATGAGGTATATTCATTACTCCTTGTAGATTACTTCTATGCCTAAGAAGTCCTTCAATTCTCGAAAATCAGAGATCTTGAATTCTTCTCCAAGCTTCTTCTTCATCTCTCTAATGTTTGCTTCATCATTCCCTGTAATAATAACATCATCGACATAATGCAAATGTAGACAAGAAGATCACCATCCTTCTTCATGTACAAAGACTAGTCTGCAATAGAGGTCGTGGACTTCCATTATAAGCTGTCAAAAAGTGCCCCTATAATTTTGCAAGAATCTCTGAATCACCCCTTAACTTTTCGGTAAGCTATGACTTAGGAAAGTGATTGAAACTTCTTGATAGCTGAAATTCGTGATATGAAGCTTCTAAATGATAGATCCACATGTCATCCACACCCTTGAGCTTTGAGCTAAGGTTTAAAGCTTGATTTTAAACATGTATCCTCTGAATGAGGATTCATTCAACATTTGTCAAATGTAACAGTAATCTTGCAAATAAGAGGAAAGACTTGCACTAATGCATCTTTCCCTAGCCACTTGTCCCTCTTTCTCTATCTATCTCCATCTTTTAATGTCTCATATTTTTCTTTTTCTTTCTACACCCAAGCATTTTCTTTTCTAAAAAGGTGTAACAATGCACCTATTTATGTTGGGCATTTGTCATGGATAATCACCTTCATTGCATATCCTCCCTTTACATATCCATTGTGGAGATGGTGGCCCATAGTTTGCAACTTGAACATGTTCAAGTTGGAGCTAATATGTCATGCATTCTTTATTCTATATTTGAAATGTGCATATATGTGTGAATGTGAATGTGATTAGGACCAAAGGGATAGGCAAAGTGAGGGGGTGGATTCAGAATGACAAGCCTATTTTGAGTAATATAACACGACTGCATTCATACATGCCATGACATTATGCATGCCTATACTTTTATCATTCTGAGTTTTTATCTATTTATACAAAATTGAAGATGCATTCTATCCACACATGGACTAAAACAGTATGGATCATGGTCCATAACTAGGAATATTCTTTCAAATCAAGGAACATCTTTCATTTGCTGCCTAGAACCAATTATCATACCTTCCGGAGTGCAACGTCGCCCACCAAAGTGATGCAGCCCAACCAAAGTTGCCTTTACGTTGGTGTGATTGTAAATCAAAACTGTGGGAAGGTTACGATCAGGATATTTTGGAATGCAGTCAGTTGAAATTATTTTAACAAACTTGGTCCCTGTATATTTCTTTGCTAGCTCTTCAAAGCACTGGTCCAACAACTCGCACTCTTGTATCCTGACCACCAAAAATGACTCATTAGCAAAACACAATGACAGATGAACATGTTCAATACAAGCACTCTTTCATAACATCTCAGATTCATGAAATTCATACAACAATATGTAAATAAATCCAGATATAGTTCCAATGTACATAAGAAAATTCTAACTAAGAAACGGCAGACACTCAATGATAAATGAATATGTTCAATAGAAGCACTCTTCATTAACATCTCAGATTGAAATTCATATAATATATAAATAAATCCAGAGAAGTTCCAATTTACATACAAAAAGTTCAATATCTAAATGCCCTGTGATCGTCCCTACGAAAGCATAAGTTTGATAATGCAAAAAAATTCATTAAATTTGCACCTATAAGCCATAAACCAGTGAAATGGGACATGCGGTCAGAAAGCTTATGCAAGCATTTTCACTAAACAAAAGATTATTATAATTTCAAAATCAAGGAGATTAGAGATTGTAAGCCATGGATGGAAAGCAAGAAAGCCAAAGTGAAGCATACAAGGATCAGATCAAATAATAATAATGAAGTACCCATTTTTGAAAAGATGTACAACAACCCAAACATCTGGTGGAGCATTGGAAACCTCTCGAACAAAATCTGCTCCAACAATGTGTAAAACAGATCCAAAGCGTGGTTTACTATTGAATTCCCTTAACTCTGCTAACCTCTTTTTCCTGCAAAAAACAATGAGATTCTATTAGATCTTTGCATCGCCTTCATGTAAAAAATACACTGCCAAGTTAAAAACAGCACAGGAAACTTGCAAATCCTTGAATGTTTATGTATGTATACGTATATGCACACATGTACACGTATATAGGCACATGTTTGTGTGAACATGCACACACAATTGAGTGTGTGCATGTGCGTTCATGTGAATGATGTCAAATTCTTAAGTCTAAATTCACTAAGAATCGGACATGCAATCACCTGAATCACATCAAATAATTAGATCACCATGCTCATGACTGAGTACTAACGCATGCCCAGCATTGTATCCATCCATTGAGATAGTTCCAAGGAAGAATAGAGTTCCAGTATCTAGTACTCCATAGGCACACTCCACATAAATACACGTGTGGTTTAATATAATGCCCTGGGACTTAGTCATTAACAAGGAACGTGTGCAGATTTGATGTGGTTTTACATTCATCAATAAGAGAAATTTTTATCATATTTTTATACTGACATAAGTAAGTACAGGGACTTCCAGAGCAATTATTTTCTGAGTTAGGTCCCCCCAAATAAAAATCTCAGAAAGCTTGGCCATACACCCTACTACCCTGAAGGGCTTCTTCCTTTTGCACATACATCATGCTAGACAATCCTATGTTGATCTCCTTAAAAACACAAATTTGGATTGCTGTGGCACACATCACTGCTCATTTCAGTTAGAAGGTACATGACCTAGACTGTTTTCCTGAATGATGACTTGCATGAAGATGTTCATGACACATGTCACATATCTCTGAGTTTTGATCACTGGGGTAGTGTGTCATGTGTGTAAGCTCAAAAAAGCTCTTTATTGTTTGAAAGAGGCTCCCAAGACATGGTATAAGAAAACACACATCCATCTTTCATAGGTCGGCTTTCATAATATTCCCTCAGCTCTTACTCCCATTGTCGAGTTCCACAATGGAGCTATTCTCATTATTATGATATATGTTGATGTCATGGCCATCAAGATCTTGTTGCCGCACGATTTGATACTTTAAAGTTCTCGATTGTGTCAAGATTTCACCATGCCAAACATGGCATTACTACTGTTGGAATTCAAGGGATCTTTATAACTTAGATACACATGAAAACACAAGAGAAGAGCATGAAGAAATACCCCGAATACTCCAAGTAAGATGAAATAAGCTGCTGAATTATAAAAACATTACAAATCAAGCATATATGAAGGCATCTTTATGTGTAGAACCACTATCTGATATAAAACATAACTTGTATCTGTGAAAAACAACCTCCAAGGACCAAAACCCATAATACACCTGTAATTAAAAAGCAATCACCAAAATGTAGTTGACTTTATAACATGTGAGAGAAAAATCACCCAATGTGATTATGGATGATGATAGATCAAGGTTGCGTATGTAGAAACATAATTCCGACAAGTATGCACCTCCAAATACCTGATATAACTGAGAAATCGGCTCACAAACCAAGCTGAAATAGTTTAAAACAGATACAACACAGATATGGAAGCTATGAAGCTCTGAAGGGCTAAAAATGAGGAAATCTTTGAGATTGCATCTATGGAAAGCTTGTAGAGCTGAAGAAGGAGATGGAGATGAAGCATACGTGAGTAAATCTGCAACAATAGACTCATCAAGGGCTCAAAAAACTTGCGCCCAAGTTTCAACGGTAAAGGTGTGGATTTCATCAGTCAAACTCTTTTAAATCCGAACCACTCTTTTGATCTTCATTTAATGAAGTCCACAGCTTTCAAACTCTTTTTGGTTGTTTTAAAACACAATCACATATTTAGTAATGAACTGGAATTTCTATCCATTGAAGATGTTGGAAATAGTAACTTTTCACAAGGAGGTGCACAAAAATTTCAGGAAAAGTGCAGGTTTCGAAAAAGTCAACAGGTGATCAAAAGTGGTCAAAATGTTGAAGAAATGCCAGATTTTTTTATTACATTTTTGGAAAGTACTCTTCAAGATCTATCCAACCATATATAACATTTGGATATTTTGTGTCAGATTGGAGCTGAAAAGTCAAACCCTGATTTCTGGTCCAAAGTCAAAATTGGCTTGAAAAGTCAATTGCAGGTTGCCACAATTGTATGTTGCCACATGTCAAAATCTGATATAACATGATCTAAGGGTCAATAATATCCCGAATCATCAATTGAAAAGCATAAAAAATCAACAAAAAATCCACTCCCGGAATTTGCACGGCGTTTCATGTGAACTCTTTTCTTAGCTTTCTTATTAGCTTTTCGTGAAACTTTTTGGTTGGAAACTGGTTGGAAACAATTGCCTGTATAAAAAAGCATAAGCGTAGCTCATAATCATCAACTTTTTGTACCATAGCTTCAAGAACTAGCTTCTACTTGAGCACTTGGAGATTCCACCTTGTAAGTTTTGTATTTTATTGGTGAAATAGTTGGAGCTTTGTCTCCTTTGCCATATCTTGTGCATATTGTCTCTCTCTAATGTCCCTTTTTCTCTCTCTTACTTGTCTCTATATTGATTGTGGGATCTCAAAACCCAACAATTGGTATCAAAGCAAGTTTGTGAGAGGGTGCAAGAGAGTAGCTTCAGCATATTTGCTTGAGTTTGGTATCAAAGCAAGTTTGTGAGAGGGTGCAAGAGAGTAGCTTCAGCATATTTGCTTGAGTGAACACATAATATAGATTGGCATCCTCCTCTATGTTATATTACAAGACGAAGGTGGTGGAGTGGTTGAAGAAACTACCTCCATAGATTATGCATCTTAAACCAAATCCTCTTGTATGTATGCGCGTGTGTGTGTGATAGGTGTAGATGAGAGCATATGAGATTAACTTGAGAGGCCAGGCTAACTTTGAGAGTTGAATACCTATGTTTGAGTCTACATTCTATTATCTATCTATAATTGACATACTTATAATGTCAGTATTGGCATCCCATATATTTGTCTCTAATCTTCCAAGCAGTACTTGATTGAGAAGAGTATGGATGAGTGAGTTCTCTTTGTGATGTGTGTTGGGGGAGGGCTCGTCATGTTCAAGGTCCTTGTGTGTGTTGTTGGACACTTGCATGATACCACATGGCACATCATTAACAAAATTGTGCAAGTACCTATATCAACAAAAACAATAAGTCAACAAAATATACCTACCCAACATATACCCCTTGTATTAGGCTAGGAGGGGATTGTTGGAAATAGCAATCTTCCACAGGAGGTGCACAAAAATTTCAAATAGAGTGCAGATTTTGAAAAAGTCATCATGTGCTCAAAAGTGGTCAAAATGGTCAAAAAAATGAAGGAATTTTTTATTACATGTTTGGAAAGTACTCTTCGAGAGTTATCCAGAAGAGAGTTATCCAACCATTCATAATACTTGGACATTTGGTGGCATATTGGAGCTGAAAAGTCAAACCCTAATTTTTTGTCCGAAGTCAAAATTGACTTAAAAAGTCAATTATATATTGCCACATGTTGAAATCTGATATAACTTGATCTAAAGGTCAATAATATGCCAAATCATCAATTGAAAACCATAAAAATCAACAAAAAATCATTCTCGAAGTTTGCATTGCATTTCAGGCAAACTTCTTTCTTAACTTTTCTATTCACTTTTGTGCAACTTTTTGGTTGGAAAAAATTGCCTATGTAAAGAACCACAAGCCAACCCCATAATCATCAGCTTTTTGTACCATAGCTTAAAGAACTAGCTTCCACTTGAGCACTTGGAGCTTCCATCTTGTAAGTTTTGTATTTTATTAGTGAAATAGTGGGAGCTTTGTCTCCTTCACCATATCTTATGCATTTTGTCTCTCTCTATTGTCTCTTTTCCTCTCTTACTTTGTCTCTAGATCATTGTGGAACCTCAAAATCCAATAGAAGATAAGTAAACTTAAAAATCTCCAAAACTGCTAGTAAGAATTTGATGAAAATTTCACCAAATGTTCTCCAAAAATTAAGCTTCCTAAGAGTCTAGATCAACTCAAAATCCCCCATCTCAATATAGAAAATCATGATTTTATTTCTAAAAAAGAGAAAATACCAAAAATAAAAATCATCATAGATTCTTGAAAAGCTCAATTGGCATGGAAAGCTTTTACCCCCAACAGCCCCCCTCAATGCTAATTGAGAAAGGATCTCAAACACAAATTTTTGCCTCATAGATCACTCTTTTGAAAGAGCTTTTGTAAATATATCTTCCACATTATCCCCTATCAATCTGTAAACAAGATCATATTTCCTTGCACAATGAGTTCTCGAATGTAATGGTAATGTACTTCAATATGCTTTGAATGTGCATGAAATAATGGATTTCTTGCTATCACAATAGCACTTTGAGAATTTGTACATATATTTGTAAGAAGATCCATAGAAAGATTTAGGTCTCTAGAAGCTTGTGTAGCCATATACACTCCAAAATTGTTGTGAATGAGGCACAATACTATGCTTCATTTGAAGAAGTCACCACTCTAAGTTCTTTTTTGCTTAGTCAAGATATACATACATCACCAAGGTTAAAAGCAAAACCATTTACAGACTTTGTTGAATCTTTGTCTCGAACCCAATCAAAATCAAAATAAGGTGAAAGCTGAAATGTGCTTCTTTGAAAAATAAGTGCATAATTGAAGTACCTTCTACGTGTCTGGAAATTCTTTTTACCCCTTCCAATGAAGTAAGATTGAACTATGCATACAGGCTAACCTATGAGACAAAAAATTGAGTATCTAATCGTGTATTGCAAAAATATATAAGACGACCAAAAGCTTGACTAAAACATAGAATCAAAATCTTTTGAACTAATGTCACAAAGATTTACTTCTGGATCCATATGTGTACTTATGGGTTTACAATCCTGGATGCTAAATCTATCCAAGAGTTTGTCATTGTATTTCGTGTGTGCCATAAGAATAAACTAGCGTGTCTCTATGAATTCAATACCAAAATAGAAATGAAAAAGACCAAGATCTGACATATGAAAATTCTTCTTTAATAAGACACGACATTTGAAAATATGAGTATCATTTGGACCTATGGCTAATATGTCACCAACATAAATAATGATAAAGATTAACATGTAACCATCTTTAATATTGACCATAGAAGCTAAAACATTGCTTTTGATGTAATCTTAAATCTTTTGATACTAAGCACAAGGTGCTTACTTTAATCCATATAAAGCTTTTTTGAGTTTGCAAACTATTGGAAATTAGGTAGGCCCACAAATTCCACAGGATCTACAAACACAGATTTTCATAATCTTCCAATAGTGAATATGAGTGACTTAAAGAGGAAAGATCTGTTTGAAACTGATATTCAGCAAACCCTAAACTGATTTAGGCTACGGAAGACCCTAAATCAGAAGTGTGTGTGAAAGATCACATACTTACAGAATTAGCATAGAATGCTAACATGTTGCTGACAAAAAACCTCATTACTCATATGGAAACACCTTCTCTAACACCTCATCTGATGCATGTAGTATGCATGTACTGATTCTCCTTTATGGATGCCACTGCCTCCATGTATGCCGAATAGGACTCCTCTAGATATGGATGCCATAGCCTCCATAAGCTCCAAGTAGTACCTGTGTGCATAAAGAGAATATGTACCTGAATAGTTAACATAAGATGCAATCTTATGTTAAGCTCCATCCAATGTCTTTGAAGTCCTCCATAATCTTCATGTAGAAGACAATCTCCAAATACATCATGTAGATGGATGATCCACACCACCTATCTGCCAATAAGTAAGTCTTCTCCATAAACAAGAGCGAGAGCACACTCTTCTCCAAGAAGAACTCCATGGCTTCTTCTTATGTGCTTTAAGATTGCTCCATAGCTGCCCCATATGTGCACCA